>OY856413.1:1019594696-1020092196 GCA_963693085.1 Alisma plantago-aquatica | reverse complement strand
GGTCTCGGCGCTAGTGAAACTGAGCCACGGGCCTGTTCACCGTGCTCTTGATACATGAACGCATTCAAGCTCCTCATATCACATATCCTGAGCCATGAGCCTATTCACCATGCTCTACATCACAATTGGGCTACGAGCCTTAATCCGTACCCTTGAGTCTACAACCGCAGCTGCACTCTTACCTCCTCACTTTAGGCTAGGAGAAACATCACATATTCAACAATATGCGCTCCGGGTTAACCCACAGGAGAACCCGTTTCACCATCACCAAGTCCTGACGATGATGGATCTATGGCCAGGGCAAACTACATGATATATTTCACTATAATTAATTAGTATCTTTTAGATGGATTGCAAGATTCAACCAAGTTGTATAACATGCAAACTATAAAAGGAAATAAACAACATAAACTCAACATTATGCTATTACTACAATTTACATCACATTGATCCATCACAAGGATCCCATATCACATGTTATCACTTGGCCTCTTGCCAATCATCTAGATCCATCTCAAGGATCATCTCATACCACGGAATCTCAATCCCTCAGCACATAATGCCACTGCCTCTCAAGGCTTACATCATCAACATGGGATATCACTTCAACGCATCATACCTATGATCTTATTAACAAGAGTAACTATTCAAAGCAATGTCATTCATGCTAATTGTCACCTGCAGGGTTGGAGTATACAATAATCATAGTTTCAACATAAGGACTATGTCTACTATCATGAGATGATATTCAAGATACTGTACTTATCAACCTGACAATATCAAGTGATCAAGTGCATAAAGCATATTATTAATCAAACCATATCTATGCTTATCCTCATCTCAAGCATTACCATTACCACTATCATTACCATTCTTAGCATTAGAAGGATAATCAAAGTGGTTACACTCGTGTGCTTAGCCATGTTGAGCTTAGATGAGAAACAATCAAGCGTGCACAAACGTCACCATCATTGTCTATAACAAGGGTACACACATTTAGCATACTTTTCATGACAACCAGAACCCTCACAAAAAGCACTAAGGACCCTCACAGAAAACACTATCGGGCGGGGCTCGCCCTCACCCAAAGCCATGTTGGGCGTGCAGCCCTATCGGGCGTGCATCCTATCGGGTGTGCAGCCTGTCGGGCGTGCAGCCTGTCGGGCTCACTTGCAGCGTGCACGGGTAGCAAGTAACTTGTTCAAGCGTGCAAGGACCTGTGTCGGGCAAGATGTATCTTAGGCGTGCCGTGTATGGGTGTGACGCGCTCAGCTGGGCGGGAAACTCTGTTGGGCGAGCAGTTCAAGGGTGTGCAAGGGTGATGTTGGGCAACCCAGGGATTGGCTCGCGCGCCCAACACAAACAAAACTTAACAACAATAACCAAGGTGAGAATACCGTGCAGGATTCCCTATAAGCGTGTCGTGCAGGGATTCTAGGTAAAGAGGGCTAACGGGTAGCACCTCTCCATGCCCATAACGTTCAAGGTACAAAGGTGAACACCCAAAACCCTAGAGAAGGGTCACCACTAAACCGAGCTCACCCTTCTAGCCCATGGTGAGAAGAGGGTCTTGCTCAAGCAACTAGGACACAAGCTGACCTCAATCGACTAAGAAGGAGGGGTGTTTCTCATGCCACTAGAAGCCCAAACTCACTCTTCTAGACCAAGGGGAGAAAGGAGTGTTTCTCACGTACAAACCCTAGATCACAAGGATCGGCCAACAAGGTTATTAAAGCAATAACTAAGCTACTAACATGTAGGCAAGACTATGGACATAACAACATATAAGAACATGGAAAGAGAGTAGTGTAGTTAGGGTTAGAAGTTATGCAACCCGCCTTAAGCTCCAAGCTACAAGGAAGAAGAACTCCAAGCTTCAAGGGATGTATCGGCCACCACTCTTCTTCTCCAAGGTGTGTCGGCCACCAAGTTGTTCCTTCAAGGGGTGTATCGGCCGAAATAAGCAAGGAAAGGAGGGAGTGTCGTGCACTCAAGGTGGAGAAGGAAACTAAAGAATCAAAGGAACTCAAAGTAAGGGAAAGAACCACCTATATAGAAGGAAAGGGAGGAGAAAAACAAGGTGAAGCATGGCAAGGTGTCGCCCACCCAAAGGACACTTGTCCTAGAGTTCAAGCCACCTACTCTAGAAAACCTTATACACTTGTCCAGGATATGCACCAAGTGTCACCAAACAAGGTCAAGGTTAGAACAAGCATCATGGGCGATACACCACTTGCACCTTGGGCGACACACATCCATGTTGGCCGACACACTCACCTCTAGGTCGACACACACCTCTCTTGGGCGACACAAAGCTCAACCAAGTCCAACAAGGCACTTCAAGGCCCAAACAAGCTCAACCAAGGCCCAAAGAACTCAAGCAACGAGCCCAAGCCTTCCTCTCAACCCTAGAGGAAGCAAGGAGAGGGAGGGACACCTCACAAAGTGGCAAACTTGCCCACAAAACCCTAGAATTGGGGTTATTTGCAAGTAGCACCTCCAACTCTCAACAAAGCACAACCAAACCCTAATCACCACTAAAGGTGATTAGAAAGCACCAAAGCACTAGGGTTAAGCAAAGCAAACAAGGTAAACCCTAAACAAAGGTCAGGGTCCTTACAATCTAACCCCCTTTAAGGGATTTCGTCCCCGAAATCCGAAGAGAAAAGTGAGGGATACTTCTTCCTCATCTCTTCCTCAAGCTCCCACGTGGCTTCCTCAACGCCACGACGCTGCCAAAGAACCTTCACAAGAACCAAGTCCTTCCTCTTCAGATTCTTGACCTTCTGTCAAGAATCGCCATAGGATCTTCCTCGCAGGTCACATCTTCATCAAGCTCAACTTCAACTGGTTGTATCACTGTTCCTGAATCTGGATGGCTTTTCTTCAGCATACTGGTATGGAACACTAGATGTAACCTGTGCAACTCTGGGGGTAACTCTATCTCATAAGGTACCTTGCCAACACGTGCTATAACTGGGTAAGGCCCCATATACCTGGGTGCCAACTTACCTCTCCGGCCAAATCTTAGCACACCTTTCCATGGCGAGACATTGAGGTATACTTTGTCTCCTACCTGGAATTCCAAAGGTCATCGGTGATTGTCGGCATAAGACTTCTGCCTGTCCTGTGCTACTTTCAACTGTTGTTGTATCACCTTGATCTTTTCTGTTGTCTGTTGCACTAGCTCAGGACCCAACAACTGATACTCACGAGACTCATACCAACACAAAGAAAATCTACACTTCCTCCCATACAAAGCCTCATAAGGAGCCATGCCAATGCTCCACTGATAACTGTTGTTGTAGGCGAACTCTATCAAACTCAGATGCACATCCCAACTGCCTAGGAACTGCAAAACACAAGCTCGAAGGAGATCTTCCAAAATCTGAATAGTCCTCTCAGACTGTCCATCTGTCTACGGGTGGAAAGCGGTACTGAACCCCAAGTGTGTTCCCAACGCTCTATGCAACTGTTCCCAAAAACGACTCATGAACTGAGGACCTCTGTCAGAAACTATCGTCGCTGGCACACCATGCAAACGTACTATCTCATCCACGTACACTCGAGCGAGTTTCTCAGCGATATACGTCATCTTCACATGTATGAAATGGGCAGACTTCGTCAATTTGTCCACAACCACCCAGATGGAATCATGATTCCTAGTTGTCTTGGGTAGACCAACTACGAAATCCATAGTTATATGATCCCACTTCCACTGCGATATCGGCAGAGGTTGCAATGTACCTACCGGCTTGTGATGTTCGACCTTCACTTGCTGACAAATCGCACATCTAGCCACGAACTCAGCTACATCCTTCTTCAAACTGGGCCACCAATACAGGTCCTTCAGACTATGATACAACTTGGTGACACCTGGATGCATAACATACATCGACGTGTGTGCTTCTTCTAGCACCAACTTCCTCAGCTCATCAACATCAGGAACCACCATTCTATCACGATAGCAGACTAGCTCATCCTTAGACTCATGAAACCCATCACGCTTTTCACTGCCAAACTCTGATCTGATCAACTATACTGCATCATTTGTCTGTTGTGCCTCTTTGATTTGTTGTCTCAATGTAGGATTGACTTGCATCTGTGCTAAGAGTCCATCTAACGAGGAAACCTCCATCTGCACGTTCATCTTCCGCAAGGAGACAAGCACATCTCGCTTATGACATACCAGTGAACTTAGCTGTGCCTTCTTGAAAGAAAAAGAAGACTTTTGACTAAGCACATCAGCTACCACATTCGCCTTACCGGGATGATACTCGATAGTGCAGTCGTAATCATTGATCAACTCCATCCATCGACGTTGTCGCATGTTCAACTCATGCTGCGAAAATATGTACTTTAGGTTCTTATGATCTGTAAAGATCTGACACACTTCCCCATAAAGATAGTGTCTCCAAATCTTTAACGCATGAACTATTGCCGCCAGCTCCAAATCATGAGTTGGATAGTTCTCCTTGTGTTTCTTCAGCTGTCGCGAAGCAAAAGAAACCACATGATCCTCCTGCATTAACACACAACCTAAACCTTTCTTGGAAGCATCACAGAAAACTACATAGCCCTTCCCAGGCTCTGGCAGGATCAGCACTGGAGCATTGGTCAGCTTCTCCTTCAAACTCTAGAAAGCTTGATGACATCGATCATCCCAAACAAAAGGCACATCCTTTCTTGTCAACTTTGTCATCGGAAAAGCAATCGCACAGAAGTCCTTGATAAACCTCTGGTAGTATCCTGCTAAACCCAGGAAACTGCGAACTTCTGTCGGTGTCTTCGGTTGTTCCCAATCTGCAACGGATCCCACCTTCTTTAGATCTACTTTGACTCCTTCAGCAGATATCACATGACCCAAGAAAGTCACCTCTTCCAACCAGAACTCACACTTACTGAACTTGGCATACAACTGATGTTGGCGAAGAAGAGTCAACGCTCAACGAAGATGTTGCTCATGCTCTTGCCTATCCTGACTATAGATCAAGATGTCATCTATAAAGACTGCAACAAACTGATCTAAGAACGGATGGAACACTCTGTTCATCAAATCCATGAAAGCAGCAGGTGCATTGGTTAACCCAAACAGCATAACCATGAACTAATAATGACCATACCTCATCCGAAAAGTTGTCTTTGGTATGTCATCCTCTTTGATCCTCAACTGATGATATCCAGACCGTAGATCGATCTTTGAAAACACTGTAGCACCACACTACTGGTAAAACATATCATCTATCTTCGGCAACGGGTACTTGTTCTTGATTGTGACCTTGTTCAACTGCCGGTAATCTATACACAACCGCATCGATCCATCCTTCTTCTTGACGAACAACACAGGAGAACCCCAAGGTGACGTGCTCGGTTTGATGAAACCTTTGTCTAGCAATTCCTACAACTGCTTCTTCAACTCTGCCATCTCTACTGGAGCCATCCTATAAGGTGTCTGCACAACTGGTTGTGTCCCTGGGACCAGATTGATCTCGAAATCAATCTCTCGGGGTGGGGGAACACCAGGAAACTCCTCAGGAAACACATCTACAAACTCCCGAACAACTGGCACCTCTTCAAGGCAAGGACCCTTCGCCTTGGTAGCCACAACGGTTGTTGGTATGTATTCCCTGAGAGCCAATCATGGGATGATTAGTGGGATACATTAAGATTGATTTGATAAACATAAAAGGCGAGCTTCCAATTCTTTCTGGTTCAGTCATATGAGATAGTGATAGAACAGATTGAATGTCTAGAGAATGACAGTACTCAATGACGTATGCCTTCAGGTTCATGACCTGAACGATGAGATCATACGGATGCTAAGAGTTTGTACATTCTTGTTATGTCCCTAGTCGGATGTCATTGTGGAAGGTAGATAGACAGCAATGACACACAAGACTAGATTGTGGTGTTGGTTGATGACAGAATCTCATTAGTCATGATATAGAGATATCAAACCAAACACATAGGTACTTGTTAGAGAACAAGGTACCGGACAGACCCACCGTGAGTTTGACACATGGAACCATGAGATGGTAGTCACAGTCAGTACTCACAGTGATGGTGGTGAGTGTGATTCTTAGACCTGAAATCACTGCACTCAACACATGTCGTTGGGCACACTTTGACATCATCAAACGCAGTCCTGAAACATGGGTTGTTATAAAGGTGATGATTGGGTGGCTTTGACACATGGGGCTTTTGAGGGGTGAGTGATAGATATGGGATTTGTCCCTCCTGAGAGAGTTTGATATCCATGGCCACTTGATGAGTAGGATTGAGAAAGGCGTGCACGCATGTGTGAATCAGTATATGATACTGATGTCATACATATCTCTTCCAGTCTACTCTGAGATCAAGGAAGTGAATGAACGTTGACAGGATGACTGTTCCATGCCTCGAGTTCATTCGGGATATCAGTGACAAAGGAATTATACATTCACTGTAACACAATTCACGGATTGTAGGATGAAAGTTGTTCTCCAACTTTCTACTTTCACTTGGGTAGCACTAATGTGTGACTAGGCACCGCTCTTTGCTTGTGAAGTCATAAGTGTTATGGACTTTCACTGCCAATGTGAAATGGACCTGCAGGGTCACACACATAGGATTTAACTTGGAAGAGGAGTTTTGTCCACAAAGCAATGTTTAGATTGATTATTAAAGGAGTTTAGTAGTTCAATTAAACACTCAATCAGTCAATAGCTCAATATCGTATGGTTCAAGGTGTTGGACGCATTGATTGGAGTATCGGATTGATTGAAATCGTAATTGACTGATTTTGCCCAACCTGTGCTCCCAACCGATCGGTTCATGTGATGAACCGGTCGGCTGAGGTTGCTGAACCGGTCGGCTGGAGTGTCCAGGCCGATCAGCTCATGCCCAGGTTGAAACGACCGGTTCAAGGGTTGAACCGATCGGCTCAACTGGTGCAACCGACCAGTTGGGAAAGTCATGTCGGCAAGAATTTTCCTTTCATTTCAAATTGCCCAATTCGATTGGGAATAATATTGGTATTCGATACCAATTGGGAAAGAAACAAGGAAAGTCCTTTTGAGACGGATTAGGACCATGAACCGATCGGTTCAGGGCACCAACCGATCGGTTGGCGTGCCCCAAACGATCGGCTCAGGTCCAACCGATCGGCTCAATGGCCGAACCGATCGGTTCAGTTGTGAACCGATCATTTCAAGTTGCGAACCGGTTGCCTTTTGTGGAAAATTCTCGAACCCTTCTACTCCTGCTTTAGTCCCGCATTGCCCGGGATGGAGAACTCTGTCCCATGACTCTCCTATATATATAGGGGTATTGGGGGCTTCTCAAAGTACAGCTCAGTGCAACTAGTTGCTCTGCAAGTTGTCGTTCTCTCTGGTTTTGGTAACCGTGAGAGAGCCCGAGCAAGTGCTTCTCGCGAAAGGGAGGTGCAACAAGGGAAGGACAACTGCAGTTGCAACAGGAGGCAGGAGAGCGCGTTGGTGACTAGTACGTCAACAGTAGGGTGCGACTCCTTCCACTTCCTTGTGGGACAAGGAGAGTGGAGTTCCAGGTGGTCCATGTGGACTACTACAGAGGCGGGAGGACACTGCCGCTTAGGAGGATAACTGTCATCCGATAGTCCGGTTCGAGGAGGAGTTGTCAGTCCCGGTGCGACCAAGAGCTTCACAGAGACCGTCCAAGACCGGAGTTGAAGACCGCGCATTGCGCGAGGTATTGTCGCCGAGCAAGCCTCGGGACAAGTTATGATTCCACAAACCATCCTTTCCTATTATATAGACGTTGACGCGTTTCCTCGGTATGGGTTGGGGGAGAAATTTTTGTTTCCGCTGCCTTCTCTGTCTCCCCTAAAACCCAACAGTGGTATCAGAGCGAGGTTAACTACTCTATGTTTTAGGAATATCGATATGATCGATTTTGGTTTGTCGCTTTTATTTATTGCATACGATGCGAATAATATTGGCTTTATGCATGTCCAATCCTAAATCCACAAATCCCTAATTACATATATGATATGTATTATTAATGCACTTGATACGCGTCGCCCTTAAATGAGTTTTGTGGTGGATGTGTGTAGCATGATTATGGCCTATAAACCCCTATCTGGGTGTGGTTGTTTGTGGTTGCTTGCATCTCGGTCTGCGCACCGATCTTCCCTCTTTTTTTCCTGATGTAACTCGAAATAATTCGAGATTCTTTCCTACCTTTGCTCCCCCCGAATGTAACTCGGGGTTTCCTTTTTTTTAAAGCAATGTAATAAATAGAATAGGATTTTATTTCTTGTTATGTCAAAGACCGGCGGACATCAAGACGACTGTTCAGATGGTCGGTTCAAGGAGTGAACCGATCGGTTGACCTTCCAGACGGTCAGTTCAAGGAGTGAACTGATCAGTTGATGACCGGTTCGAGGAGCGAGACGAGCGGGTGGCGGACATGACGAGATGCACGACAACCAGGCAAATCGATCGGTTGGAGGAGCCAACCGATCGGCTGGTGGCACCCAGACGACCGGCTGGAGAGTACAGATCATTCATGTGATGAGTTGATCAACTCAGAAGGCAAGGCACAGAGTTCATCTTGTACCGGTTGCATGTGATGTAGACCTAGATGACCGTGATTCCTCTTGGCTCGAGGAATCACATTAGGATAGCCATAACCATTGCTTTTTTTATCGTTTGTGCATGTTTTCTGTGGGATATAGCATGTATATGATATGTACTATGTATTGTGGTGATTGGATATGTATATGTTAATAAAACCAAATCCCTCATTAAAATATTAAGTTTTAGATGCCTTCCAAATGCGACACATGTGAAAAACTTGTTCGACCAAGTGTGGGCACGCCCTAGCGTGGTGCACTGTCTACCTCGTGGAAGCGTGAAGGATGAATGTGTGGGTCTGCCCTAGCAGGGTGCATGTTCATCGTGTTTGCTTTGGGTCGGACTTAACAAGGTGATCTAGATGGGATCTAGTACCTTGAGGCATGGAGATGATCATTGCAAGGAGTTGTAGATGACATCTTATCAAGAGTTGCATATGATGCAATTGGCAAAAGTTGCCTACCGGAGAGATCTATGTTGTGGGTGACAGCCCTAGCTGGTCCATGGCTTAGAGGATTTCAGGATCTTGCCCACTAGAAGGTTGTACACTGCAATCTTCCAAATTGATGGTGAGGGCTATCAATTTGAAGTAAAATAGTGGGAGCGATAATTAATTAAAGGCCTAATTATATCGTCAAACTTTCAAATCAATCAAATAAGTCAAAAATGAGTTTTGGACTAAAATTGCATATTTTCCTTTTTGTAGTTCAAATGGCAACAAACAACAACAACTTTTCTTTGCGATCGGTCCTTGATAAGGACAAGCTAAATGGGACAAACTTCCATGACTGGTATCGGACATTGAGAATTGTTCTCACTCAAGAGCGTAAGCTCTATGTCCTGGATACTCCAATTCTAGAGGAACCCGCTCCTAATGCACCAAGGACAGAAAGGGATGCTTACAAGAAGCATTCTGATGATTCCATTGATGCAAAGTGCTTGATGCTATGTTCAATGAACCATGAGTTGCAGAGGCAACATGAGAACATGGGTGTCATAGAGATGATTCTGCATCTCAGGAACATGTATGAAGATCAGGCACGGCAAGAGAGGTACAATGTTTCTAGGGCGCTGTTCAAGTGTGTCATGACAGAAGGAGATCCAGTTGGTCCTCACACACTCAAGATGATTGGGTATGTGGAGAACCTACAGAGACTGGGATTTCCACTGAGCCAAGAGTTGGCTACTGACGTGATACTACAATCGTTGCCAGAATCTTACAGTCAGTTTGTGATGAACTACAACATGAACAACTTTGATAGGCCACTGTCAGAGTTGTTGGGCATGTTGAGGACAGCCGAGTTACAAATGAAGAAGGACAAGCCTAAGTCCGTGATTGTGATCACGAGCAAGAAAGGCAAGTCCAAGCGCAAGGGCAAGGGCAAAGCTAAGAAAGGTTCTGAAGCTAGCTAGGAGTCCAAGCCATCTTCAGCTCTCAAGGCCAAGGGAGGCGTGACCAAGAAAGGAAATTGCCACCATTGTCAAAAGTCAGGACATTGGAAAAGGAATTGTCCTCTCTACCTGGAAGAACAAAAGAAGAAGGAGGCGACTGAAACCTCTACTTAAAGGTGTCATGAAAGTAAACATGTAACACTTTTGAGATATATGATATCAAGATGTAAAGTGTAAAGCATTCTTACTTGGGGCAAGTGTTGCCTTTATAGATAGGAATACTTTAGTTTATTTTCAGCCAATAAGGCATGTAATACAGTTATGAACTGCTATTTCATACTTGCCAATAGATAGAAACACTTTATTTTTGCATATTGTATGACAATGATGGCAATTAATAAAGTTGTGTTTTCAATCTTAAAGATATGATCTTTATGGAAATGCCTTATTTATCTTGTGATATTTGATATGCATAAGATAAGATGATACCTAAAAGTTATAGATAACTCAAACAAGTAAATTAGCATTAATCATGAGAAATTCATTTCTAGTTTCCATGTGATGGATAAAACTAGACTCTTTTGGTTAGAGAACCAGTAAGGGACATGAATATCTTGGACATGATTAATCAATCTTCACTAAAGTAGTGGAAGAGTGATTATCCTATTAGGTATAATACATGTGATGTATTTACATACCTATTGGAATAAATGCTAATACTTCAAATGGTGTTTAGAGAAATACCAATATGAATGTCTTGAAATGTTCAAGATTATCATAAATGAAGTACAAATTTGGTAAAGTATTAATTCTTGATGAGATCAATGAATGAAATACTTGGACCAAATGTTTGAGATCCTTATGAGTGATTATGATAGTGTATCATAGTGAACTCATGATTAAGGCATGGTGATGTCTGAATCAAGAAGGAATCATACTCTAAGGAGTTAGAGAATGATTATCAAATAACTGAATTCTTCTTAATAAAAGAATACCCCACACTAATAAAAGAAATTAAGAATCACAAGGGTTGTGAGTTCTTATATCTTTAACAGATACACCTCAATTATCTATGTGATGAGTTGTTCATGTGATGAGTCAACTATCAAGATGAATATGAGGAACCGAATCTTGAGTTATGGTTTAAAACCATTACATTCTAAATGACTTCCATGTGAACCATAAGGTATGACCTTGATGGTAGCACTCATTGGATCATATCCATAAGTGTTGATGAGTCTTAAGTGTTAAGACACATGGATAACATTTTGAGAAGGATGATGCTTGTTGATTGCAACTTAATGGCTAAGACATTTGGCATATGGATACTAAAACCGCATTCCTATGAGGAATAAAACCAGGATGTGTACGTGACACAGCCTATAAGGTTTATGAATCCACTAATGCAAATGAAGTCTATAAGTTACAATGGACTAATCAATGTGATTGATTGAGTACAAGCAACTCAAAATTGGATCTTTATTTTGATGATATAGTCAAAGGGTTTGACTGATATGTCAAAGATAAAGAAAGGATCTGTGATTTAGTGGGAGCGTGTTCACATTCCACATATTGATGTGAAATGGAAATGTTCTAGATTGGAAATCCGAATGTGGAAATTATCTTTAAGGAAGATAGAGATGTTTCCTATGTGATAGGAATAGAGATCTATAGAGATAATTCTCGAAAATCTCTTGACCTGAAAGAGAAAGCATACATTGGCAATCTGTACTGAAGTGTTCTGTATGCACAGATTCAGTGGGAGAAAACTTGTCCATGTTACATGGAGTTAGTATCCCAAGGCCAACTGTCCAATTCTTATGAAGAATGGGAACACTAAGAATAGATATGGATCTATCATGTATGTAATCATCCCATTATCTTTCATGTATGACATGGCAAGAATAAAATGCATTCATCATCTTGTATGTAGGACATGGCAATTTGATGTGCTCATCCTGATAACTCGTATGTGGGACATGACGAGTGGATGTCTATCTGCTTCCAGTAAGGGTTACTGGAATACCATGAGAACTTGATGAGTGCTTGTGAAGTACTAGTTCTATGGAGATTAGGAAAAGTTCGATGTAAAGAGTTACATTGATGCGAACTTCCGAAAGGACAGAAAATTATTCGCAAAATATACATGAGATGTATAAAAGTGAAAGTTTGTTGATAATTGGAAGTGTTCCAATAAAACCATTTAAAAGGGAAATGTCGAGTATCTATGTGTTAGAGAACAATAGTAGATAATATATGGATCTGGAAGTTCATAAGATGAACTTATATTCCGCTCATTGATGACAAGTCTGGAATCCTTGATCATGCAATGTGGCTAAAGGTTAGCAATGGAATACTAGATCGCATATTACGGCAACTCCATCTCATACGTGTGACGTACAGCGAAGAGATGAGAGACATGCAATTTATACTAACTTTGGCAAGGTGTTGCCATTTCTCACTATGTTGGCACTAGAGCGCAGTAACATGTGGGACATGTTTGAAGATCACTATGAATATGATTCATGGGTGATTGGCTCGCAGTGCAAGTGGGAGTCTGTTGGTATGTATGCCCTGAGAGCCAATCATGGGATGATTGGTGGGATACATTAAGTTTGATTTGATAAACATAAAAGGCGAGCTTCCAATTCTTTCTGGTTCAGTCATATGAGATAGTGATAGAACAGATTGAATGTCTAGAGAATGACAGTACTCAATGACGTATGCCTTCAGGTTCATGACCTGAACGATGAGATCATACGGATGCTAAGAGTTTGTACATTCTTGTTATGTCCCTGGTCGGATGTCATTGTGGAAGGTAGATAGACAGCAATGACACACAAGACTAGATTGTGGTGTTGGTTGATGACATAATCTCATTAGTCATGATATAGAGATATCAAACCAAACACATAGGTACTTGTTAGAGAACAAGGTACCGGACAGACCCCCCGTGAGTTTGACACATGGAACCATGAGATGGTAGTCACAGTCAGTACTCACAGTGATGGTGGTGAGTGTGATTCTTAGACCTGAAATCACTGCACTCAACACATGTCGTTGGGCACACTTTGACATCATCAAACGCAGTCCTGAAACATGGGTTGTTATAAAGGTGATGATTGGGTGGCTTTGACACATGGGGCTTTTGAGGGGTGAGTGATAGATATGGGATTTGTCCCTCCTGAGAGAGTTTGATATCCATGGCCACTTGATGAGTAGGATTGAGAAAGGCGTGCACGCATGTGTGAATCAGTATATGATACTGATGTCATACATATCTCTTCCAGTCTACTCTGAGATCAAGGAAGTGAATGAACGTTGACAGGATGACTGTTCCATGCCTCGAGTTCATTCGGGATATCAGTGACAAAGGAATTATACATTCGCTGTAACACCATTCACGGATTGTAGGATGAAAGTTGTTCTCCAACTTTGTACTTTCACTTGGGTAGCACTGATGTGTGACTAGGCACCGCTCTTTTCTTGTGAAGTCATAAGTGTTATGGACTTTCACTACCAACGTGAAATGGACCTGCAGGGTCACACACATAGGATTTAACCTGGAAGAGGAGTTTTGTCCACAAAGCAATGTTTAGATTGATTATTAAAGGAGTTTAGTAGTTCAATTAAACACTCAATCAGTCGATAGCTCAATATCGTATGGTTCAAGGTGTTGGACGCATTGATTGGAGTATCGGATTGATTGAAATCGCAATTGACTGATTTTGCCCAACCTGTGCTCCCAACCGATCGGTTCATGTGATGAACCGGTCGGCTGAGGTTGCTGAACCGGTCGGCTGGAGTGTCCAGGCCGATCGGCTCATGCCCAGGTTGAAATGACCGGTTCAAGGGTTGAACCGATCGGCTCAACTGGTGCAACCGACCAGTTGGGAAAGTCATGTCGACAAGAATTTTCCTTTCATTTCAAATTGCCCAATTCGATTGGGAATAATATTGGTATTCGATACCAATTGGGAAAGAAACAAGGAAAGTCCTTTTGAGCCGGATTAGGACCATGAACCGATCGGTTCAGGGCACCAACCGATCGGTTAGAGTGCCCCAAACGATCGGCTCAGGTCCAACCAATCGGCTCAATGGCCGAACCGATCGGTTCAGTTGTGAACCGATCATTTCAAGTTGCGAACCGGTTGCCTTTTGTGGAAAATTCTCGAACCCTTCTACTCCTGCTTTAGTCCCGCATTGCCCGGGATGGAGAACCCTATCCCATGACTCTCCTATATATATAGGGGTATTGGGGGCTTCTCAAAGTACAGCTCAGTGCAACCAGTTGCTCTGCAAGTTGTCGTTGTCTCTAGTTTTGGTAACCGTGAGAGAGCCCGAGCAAGTGCTTCTCGCGAAAGGGAGGTGCAGCAAGGGAAGGACAACTGCAGTTGCAACAGGAGGCAGGAGAGCGCGTTGGCAACTAGTACGTCAACAGGAGGGTGCGACTCCTTCCACTTCCTTGTGGGACAAGGAGAGTGGAGTTCCAGGTGGTCCATGTGGACTACTACAGAGGCGGGAGGACACTGCCGCTTAGGAGGATAACTGTCATCCGATAGTCCGGTTCGAGGAGGAGTTGTCAGTCCCGGTGCGACCAGGAGCTGCACAGACACCGTCCAAGACCGGAGTTGAAGACCGCACATTGCGCGAGGTATTGTCGCCGAGCAAGCCTCGGGACAAGGTATGATTCCACAAACCATCCTTTCCTATTATATAGACGTTGACGCGTTTCCTCGGTATGGGTTGGGGGAGAAATTTTTGTTTCCGCTGCCTTCTCTGTATCCCCTAAAACCCAACAACGGTATCTACCACGTGAGCTAAGACAGCCTTACATCCCCATCACAACAACTTATCCGCCACCATAGATGATACCAGACACGTCGGAAGAATCTTCCTATCACCCTGGAAGATCCACTTCTCTCCAACATCATAAAATACTGCCTGCTTGGTACCACAGTCTAACACGACCTTGTACCTCTCTAAGGTATCCATCCCAAGAATAACATCAAACCCACATATATCAAGAGGTATGAGGTCCACTTGAATGCGGTGTCCCGAGAAAGACAAGACATAAGACGGACACTCTTCTCAAAGCAACGAGGAACCAGCAAGAGGGATTTCTAACAACAAACTATCCTTCTTACGACTAATAGGTAAATGATAGTTCTCACAAGCATACTATAGGAGATAAAAGAGTGCAAAGCACCCAGGTCAACCAGAACAGATATAAAGCAAGAAGAAGACATATCAGAATGAAATAACTCCATCTGAACTGTCACCACTCGCGAGTTGACTATCGCCTCTGGCTGATTCATAGCATAGAATCGAGTTGTTGCTTGCTGTCCACGACCTCTGCTTCCTTGAGAAGACGATCCAGCCTAAGACGCTTGACCACGTCCTCATCCTTTGCTACCACTAGGCTGCTACCGACCCGATCCTTGATGACTCTGCATCGGCTGCTGCGTCACTTCAACATCCCTATTCGGGCAGTTGAACCTCCAATGCCCGATCCGACCACACAGATGGCATGCTCTATCATCAACTCATGGCCTAGATGGCCCTGTCACTGCCACAGAAGCCGAACTTTGTTCCTTAGATGGTTAAGAAACATAACCTCTTCCTTTACTTGGAGACCACTGAGACGGTCCACCAGAACCTCTCATCACTGTCGGTGCTGAAAACATGTGCTTCTTGAAGCCACCGAACCTCTACCCCTGGAGCTGGGCAGGTCTCTTCTTAGCCATAGACTCTCTCTTCTCCCTTACAGATCGTTCGATCCTCCGGACGGATTCCACAAACATAGCAAACCGTTCCTGGTTCTCTAACGCAGAGACCGGTGTCGTCAACTCAACACTCAGGCCCTTCTTGAAATGTTTGATTCGTTCCTCATCATTTGCTGTCATGTGAGGACAAAACCTCAACAGATCCATGAACTTGGCTTTGTACTCGGTGATGTTCATCGTTCCTTGTCACAGGTTCTCAAACTGACTGATCTTCTCATCCAGATTTGTCTTCGGGAAGTATCTGGTGAAGAACTCGCGCTTGAAAACCTCCCAACAGATCACCTCACTGGGTCGCTTCTCCTCCTCGATGGTCCACCAGTGACCAGCACTACCCTTCAGAAGGTAGACAGTGTGCTTTACTTTGTCTGCTCCGGAGATGTCGAGGATCCAGAAAGCCTTCTCAAGACTTGTCAGCCACAGATCTGCATACGCTGGATCAGCCGTTCCAGCATAATCTGAAGCTCCGACTCGGCGAAGCCGCTCGAAGGTCTTCCCAATACCTGATGTTTCACCATGGGGAGCCTGGGCTCTCGGAGGAGGCATTGGCAATCATTCAACCATGAGATTCATTGTATCCATCATCTTCCCCAAAAGTTGTTGGTAAGCAGGATGCTCAAGAATGGCTGGGTCGGGTTGGGGGACCTCAGGCACCCAATCTTCATGTGCCTGGCCTACTGCTCCATCAATAGATGCAGCATCGTTGTACTCAGCATCGTGTTCTTTATGGTTTCCAGACATCTTGTCTTTTCTTCTGCTGAGGGCAGAAGATGATCATGAGGAAATCTGGAAAACGCATAAGAACAGACACAACCTAGTCCTAGATCCATGTACACTCATCGAACCTAAAGCTATGATACCAAACTTGTGGCAACACATCCCACTATCACACAGATAGCGAGGTGTTACGCGAAAATGTGCAGAAATCACCATAACCACAGATTATCAAAACACGGGTTAATTAAAACCGATTGTGGAAAACTGATAAACTGAGAAACATATTACATTCCAATCCACATTCTGCAAGAAACAAGTTATATAAACATATGCATGCCTTGATACTTGTCCACAGCTTAAAGCAACAGCTGTCTTGCCAACACATGAGTTCATCACCTGTTATATATACATAGAGGCCCACATCCGGCCAACCGTAGGATATACAAAACATCGTCGCCCGTACATCGTGAAACAACATCCAAACACTGCCAAGGACCTGAGAGTACATGGATGACTCTAGACTCT
Source organism: Alisma plantago-aquatica (assembly GCA_963693085.1). Lineage (NCBI taxonomy): Eukaryota > Viridiplantae > Streptophyta > Magnoliopsida > Alismatales > Alismataceae > Alisma > Alisma plantago-aquatica. The sequence continues at coordinate 1,020,075,185 of OY856413.1, read as the reverse complement.
ATCATAAAACATCCAAAACAGCAGCACATCCAGGGCTTGCCTTCTACTGTTCTTCTTGCTGCTCGGCCGCAACACCACGACCACCACCACGTCTAGCTCGACCACTAAAAAGGGTGTAACTCAGCGGAGTGAGACAACTGAACATTGTCCCAGCAGGAGGCATAACTCCCCGCCAAAACTACCAAAACCTCAGATATATATATATATATGAAGCAGCATAACAAGAGCAGTTGTAAGATAAGACTGTTCATACTTATCAAGCTTACCAAAGGTACTCAATCATTATCCAACTATTTCCTCATGAGACATGATTAACAAGATAGGATGTATAAAGCTTACCACATATGAGTAATGTATAAGTAACTGTGAGATACAACTAAAGTTAATTACACAAACAAGGCCTCAACCAATGTTTCGTGATTGTCCTAAGCAGTAAATACTATTTGGTTGAATTACGTATTATTATGCCCTGAGGAAGTGAGCCATGCTGTTCAGATCCAACCTTCGATTGCAAAACCCAAACCGGTGCCTAACAAGGTCAATAGGAGAGTCGGACTCCACGACCTCGCCCCTCGTGGTCAGTGCACGAGTACAACACAAGAAGGACCGCAGTCTCATGCTGAAGTGGTCTTAGCCATAGGGTCAGGTTACCCTCTGCCTAGCCCGCCTAGGTACAGGTCTCAGCTCTAGTGAAACTGAGCCACGGGCCTGTTCACCGTGCTCTTGAGCCATGAACGCATTGATGCTCCTCATATCACATATCCTGAGCCATGGGCCTGTTCACCATGCTCTACATCACAATTGGGCTACGGGCCTGAATCTGTACTCTTGAGTCTACAACCGCAGTTGCACTCTTACCTCCTCACCTTAGGCTAGGAGAAACCTCACATATTCAACAATATGCGCTCCGGGTTAACCCGCAGGAGAACCCGTTTCACCATCACCAAGTCCTGACGATGATGGTTCTATGGCCAGGGCAAACTACATGATATATTTCACTATAATTAATTAGTATCTTTGAGATGGATTGCAAGATTCAACCAAGTTGTATAACATGCAAACTATAAAAGGAAATAAACAACATAAACTCAACATTATGCTATTACTACAATTTACATCACATTGATCCATCACAAGGATCCCATATCACATGTTATCACTTGGCCTCTTGCCAATCGTCTAGATCCATCTCAAGGATCATCTCATACCATGGGATCTCAATCCCTCAGCACATAATGCCACTGCCTCTCAAGGCTTACATCATCAACATGGGATATCACTTCAACGCATCATACCTATGATCTTATTAACAAGAGTAACTATTCAAAGCAATGTTATTCATGCTAATTGTCACCTGCAGGGTTAGAGTATACAATAATCATAGTTTCAACATAAGGACTATGTCTACTATCATGAGATGATATTCAAGATACTATACTTATCAACCTGACATTATCAAGTGATCAAGTGCATAAAGCATAATATTAAGCAAGTGCAAACCATATCTATGCTTATCCTCATCTCAAGCATTACCATTACCACTATCATTACCATTCTTAGCATTAGAGGGATAATCAAAGTGGTTACACTCGTGTGCTTAGCCATGTTGAGCTTAGATGAGAAACTATCAAGCGTGCACAAACGTCACCATCGTTGTCTATAACAAGGGTACACACATTTAGCATACTTTTCATGACAACCGGAACCCTCACAAAAATCACTAAGGACCCTCACAAAAAAACACTATCGGGCGGGGCTCGCCCTCACCCAAAGCCATGTTGGGCGTGCAGCCTACCGGGCGTGCAGCCTGTCGGGCTCACTTGCAGCGTGCACGGGTAGCGGGTAACTTGTTCAAGCGTGCAAGGACCTGTGTCGGGTGAGATGTTTCTTAGGTGTGTTGTGCAGGGGTGTGACACGCTCAGCTAGGCGGGCAACTCTGTCGGGCGAGCAGTTCAAGGGTGTGTAAGGGTGATGTCGGGCAACCCTGGGATTGGCTCGCGCGCCCAACACAAACAAAACTTAACAACAATAACCAAGGTGAGCATACCGTGCAGGATGCCCTATAAGTGTGTCGTGCAGGGATTCTAGGTCAAGAGGGATAACGGGCAGCACCTCTCCATGCCCATAACATTCGAGGTACAAAGGTGAACACCCGAAACCCTAGAGAAGGGTCACCACTAAACCGAGCTCACCCTTCTAGCCCATGGTGAGAAGAGGGTCTTGCTCAAGCAACTAGGACACAAGCTCACCTCAATCAACTAAGAAGGAGGGGTGTTTCTCATGGTACTAGAAGCCCAAACTCACTCTTCTAGACCAAGGGGAGAAAGGAGTGTTGCTCACCTACAAACCCTAGATCACAAGGATCGACCAACAAGGTTATTAAAGCAAGAACTAAGCTACTAACATGTAGGCAAGACTATGGACATAACAACATATAAGAACATGGAAAGAGAGTAGTGTAGTTAGGGTTAGAAGTTATGCAACCCGCCTTAAGCTCTAAGCTCCAAGGAAGAATAACTCCAAGCTTCAAGGGATGTATCGGCCACCACTCTTCTTCTCCAAGGTGTGTCGGCCACCAAGTTGTTCCTTCAAGGGGTGTATCGGCCGACACAAGCAAGGAAAGGAGGGAGTGTCGTGCACTCAAGGTGGAGAAGGAAACTAAAGAATCAAAGGAACTCAAAGCAAGGGAAAGAACCACCTATATAGAAGGAAAGGGAGGAGAAAAACAAGGTGAAGCATGGCAAGGGGTCGCCCACCCAAAGGACACTTGTCCTAGAGCTCAAGCCACCTACTCTAGCAAACCTTATACACTTGTCCAGGATATGCACCAAGTGTCACCAAACAAGGTCAAGGTTAGACCAAGCATCATGGGTGATACACCACTTGCACCTTGGGCGACACACATCCATGTTGGCTGACACACTCACCTCTAGGTCGACACACACCTCTCTTGGGCGACACAAAGCTCAACCAAGCCCAAAAAGGCACTTCAAGGCCCAAACAAGCTCAACCAAGGCCCAAAGAACTCAAGCAACAAGCTCAAGCCTTCCTCTCAACCCTAGAGGAAGAAAGGAGAGGGAGGGACACCTCACAAAGTGGTAAACTTGCCCACAAAACCCTAGACTTGGGGTTATTTGCAAGTAGCACCTCCAACTCTCAACAAAGCACAACCAAACCCTAATCACCACTAAAGGTGATTAGCAAGCACCAAAGCACTAGGGTTAAGCAAAGCAAATAGGGTAAGCCCTAAACGAAGGTCAGGGTCCTTTCATCTTGGATATTGTTGTTGCCTATGATGGCCTATTTATTTATTTCTTGGGTTTAATTCCCAATACTATGTTGTTATCTTGATATACTTTTCACTCTACTGCAAGTGAATGATTATGCATGATATAGTTATTGGCCAATTGACAATGTAGTGGACATGAGTACAAACCACCCATAGAGCACTGGGGTTTTAGTCCCCCTGCCAGGCACTGAGGTTTTAGTCCCCCTACCATTTTATATATTAGGCACTGGGGTTTCAGTCCCCCTGCCACTTTTTAGGCATTGGGGTTTTAGTCCCCCTGCCATTGGTGAGGTCCGGTAGGTGCCTCACCCTACATTGAGATGATTTTGAGTCATAATTTATATTCATGCAAACGTGATATTTGTTGATATTGAAATGTGGCAGTTTTCTAAAATCGTATTTACTCATTTGCCTCTCTCTCCTTGAAATTCCTTAGTGGAATCTTTTGTTATGAAATGCTAAACTTTATGATTGCCTTTATCCTATTATTGACACATACCTTTTATCTTTCTCTTGCTGGATGACCCCAATCATCCAGGCTAGGATCAGAGTGCGCAGTGGAAGCTTGGTGAACCTAAGACTAAGGATAGGAGATGAAGAAAAGGAACATATAGCTTGCATGTTAATAATTGTCTTTATATATTAAGTTGTTTTTGTTTGGAGACAATGTGTATTAGTCTAAGTCTTCCTCTACCTAGATCCTTGTTCTTGTATAAAGATGTACCCCAATTGGGAAAAATTTGTAATGTACTCTTTATACATTTTGAATAAAGTCAAGATTTAAATTTCCGCTGCTACACAATTGATGATTTTGGTTGCCACGGTTTTTGGTAGAGACTTGGTCTTTACATAAGTGGTGCCCACATTTTTTGTAGACATACAAGGTCAGTTATTTTAAGAAAACCGACCCAAGAGGTCTTAAGTTGTGCCCGCATTTTTTGTAGACATATAAGATCTCTTATTCTATAAAAATGTCGCTACAGGCAGTGACGTTATTGGCCAAAAATGTAGTAGTGATTTTGCACATAGATCCCTTTCGAAGGAAACTTTATATACATGTGGTTCATAATGTACATATATTGTACCTCCTCTTCTCAAGGATAACAAGTACCAGTTTCTTTACTTGGACATATTCACAACAACATAAAACCTCGAGAAAAACAAACCAAAATCTCAGGTTGTTCATAAAAACCACTAAGAACTATCTCCCAAGGACCTGAGAGTACAAAGATGACACATAGGACTTCTATCTACAAGACAAGACAGACAGTGTACTCAACCTGAGCTACTACTGCTGCCCTTTCTAGTGTGGTCCTTCCTCTATAGTCCGGTTCCTAAACCCTCGTCTACGTACACCTAAAAATTATGTATCCCACAGGGTGAGACTATTGTCTCTGTGAGAGATATAACTCTCTGCCAACAATATTATTATCACGGGAAATAGTATAAAAACTAAACATAGGAAATTACATGTGACTAGTAGGTATATTTGTAGTGAAAAGAATAAATATTAATAACAGAATTATAAATAATCTATTTTCTTTAAAAAGGAATATTAAGAACATGTATAACATCTATCTACTAAGATGTATAAAAGTAATGAAGCATCAACCAATGTTTTTCAAATTCAATCCTTTAGAAAATACGCTACACGGCTAATTACATGTTCACATTCACACTTATGCCCAGAGGAGTTGAGGTATACTGCTCATACTACAACCGACCACTAGTAAGTCAAAATTGATACCATACAAGGTCAGTGGCAGAGTCGGCTATCAATACCTCACCTGTCTCGGTTAGTACAAGACTACTTAGACTTAGTAGGACATCTTGTGTCAGCTACAATTAGCTATGTCAGGGTATAGTGACATCTTCACTTTAGATTTACATCTGTAGCATGTACTCTCTTTGGGAGAAGACCACTAAGGTTTCCCAGATTATTTGTCATCAGGAAAACCACTGACCGATCTTGGTTTAGTTTCATCAGGAATTCCACTGAGCAACCTAGTGTATTTGGGGAGTCCACTAAGCACCATCATTTAGTTTGGGGAGTCCACTGAGCACCCCAGTATAATAATTACATATTAAAAAATATGCATACCTAGTGAAACTCATTTCACCATTTAGTAAATCCTGAGACTTAATGGATGTATGGTCTAAGAAACTACATGATAATATTTAACTTGTTTAATTAAGTATATTTCAATATCTTTTAGCATCAATCAAGTTATAGACAGGAAATATATCAGATGCTATAAAGAAAAGCATAAACGTGTTTATCAAGTACTTTCATTTTCTTTGAAACACTTAGATCACTTAGAATATCATTCTCTTATCATCACCATGCTTGGGTATTCAAACCTTTAGTTCATCACTGAGTACTATCACCACTTAGTAGATAACTATTACCTCTAGGTCATCAGACTAAGGTATTGATTCACATAGTTCACATACCTCATTAAATCTATATCATATAAACATCTTAGCTCTTACTTAGCTATGCTCATTACCTTATGATACCTACATGATTAAAATTTCATGATAACAAAAATATCGCATACATGTCATTAACATGTAATGCTAAAGAACACATTCCCCCCATTGAATTAGGGTTAGGGTTCACTTTTATCAACCAATTAGGATTTCAATATTTCATTACAAAAGTTTAAGCCCTAATTTCTTTTACATTATTCTTGGGAGTATCAACATATACATATTGCATAAATAACTTTCCAAATCTTAATTTCTCTCTCATCCACACTAGGACGTTGATTACTTAATTGACCTTTTAAGGTCTATTTGCTCCCCATTATTTTATTGAATTAAACTCATTGTATCTCAATGTTGCATTAATCATATAACATACATCACTTAGACAAGTCTATTGAATTGGAGCATGCCTACCAGGTCAGGTATCATGGTATATAATGCTATCCTATCATGCTTGAAGATGCACATGTCACATATCATATATCCATATTAGTCATGTTTTAAAACCACATCATCATATCGGGTTTAGGGTTTATCCCCTAACACCATATCATGTAGCCATGTCGGGTTAGCTATCACCTTACTCTTATCATCTCAAGTCAACCTCATATCATGTATGGGTTAGACTCTTAACCTTATATCGGGCATAGGGGTGTACCTGGTTCTTATATTGCGCATAGGGTGCACCATATCAAGCATATCATGTATTTCTTTACCATGTATTGTTTAAGTAGTATGGAGATAATATCATATTGGTTTCTTACCTTGGATTGTCATATCAGTTTTCCATCTTGAACTACAATATCAGTTTTCCATATTGGATTACCATATCAGTTTTCCATCTTGGATTAACATATTGGTTTTCCATCTTAGGTTGCCATATCAGTTTCCCCATCTTGGGTTCCCATAATATATCGGATTCCCATCTTGGGTTTACCATATCGGTTAATGTGTTGGGTATCATATGGGGTTACCTATATTAGATAAACCCTTGAGCTCATAAACGTTTTATACTTTCAAGGTTTAGTTCTTTTATTATAGCTACATGACAAGCTAGATACTTAGTTACTCTTTAACCCAACACAAGGTAATAGGAGTATGTTGAGTTTCAAAGGCAGTTCATCTCGGGTTCCCTTTGTTCATCTAGGGTTTTCACCATATTGGGTAGAGTATGCCATATCATGTGAAAGGTATAACCTTATCCTTGTATCGTGTATAAGGTGAAAATTGGTATCTCCCATATTTTCCATAGTACATATCTCATAACATGTATGGGGTGTCACCCACTTCTATATCAGGTGAACAACCATCTTGGGTTCCATATCAAATTTTAAGGTACTTCAACCCATATGGGGTTGTACCGTGATGATGTCATAATCATCAACCTCAAGACCTTTGTCTTGCTATTCTAAACCATGGACAACAGTCCTAACAACTTATTTGGAACTCATAAATATATCAATTAATCAAAGGAAATCCAATTTTGAAAGTTATCAACAAGTTCAACAATATTGAAAAGGAATAATAATATGGTTGGGTTCAAGTTATATAACCTATGTCTAAAGCAACTTCTAAGCTCCAATATCCAACTCTTCACATTCCAAGCTTGAATATGAGCTTCTCTAAGATCCAAAACTTGAGCTCCTAGCTTTTTCACGATATCTCTACTCACAATGGCCGATATCACCTTACTAGGTTTCTATGACCTACTTGGCTGATATCCTTTGTCTTTGGCCAATACCAAGCTCTTCTACTCAACTCTCATCACTCATGCACAATATCTAATGGAATGTTGATAACAAGATTTCGAAAATTCTACTAATAGGTGAAGGGAAGGGTATTTGTACTTGGGGTTTTATGAAAAAGATTGTAAGATGTGTCATAATCTTAAGCTACTAAGTGCCACATAGCCATGCATTGTTGAAACATGTATTTGCATTCATCCTATCTTTATCTTGCCAAGAAAAATTAAATCTTAAGGATAATTCAAAGGATAAGGGTCGGTCTCCTTAGTTATCTTCCAGGACAAGTCTTCTTCCACTCACTTCATTATTATATTCAACACAATCATTTCCTAAGAAAGTTGCAAGCCGATACATATCACTTCATTGAAGTTACTTGCCCTTAATGGGAAAATACAAGATTCCACAAACTGATAGGAGGCTCCCTTTATGGCTCCATGTCTGATAGGGACACCAACTTCAAGTCTACAACTTGATATAATTCATATAGAGTTTTCAACTATACATTTCTTGGTCTTTTCATCAACGAGAGTGCTATCATTCTAGGATGATTCAAACATAGTGTCTCCTTATTTATCTCTCCTCTAGATCATACTAGGAAAGGGTAGAGACAATAAAGAGGTGGAAATTTACACATCAACCCTACATTTTGAATATATTACAATTTGCACCATAATTTATGCACAAAGCACTTAGCATTATTCACACAAGTTCTCACTTAGAATTTAGGCTTTGCACAAGCCACCACTTAGCATCATTCTCTCTCTCATGATGTTAAAACACTAAGAATACATTCAACATGTGACAGTTGCAATATAACCCCTCATCTTGGGTAAATTGCACTTTACACTCAGACTATCATATAATGCATACATAGTTTGCATATAAGCTCAAATTTTAAAATAAACTTCACAAAGTGTGTTAATTGCTTTTCAAAAGATTGGAACAAGTTTATAAGTAACTTACTTAATCAAAACTTATAGGGTTAAGCCATAACCCAGGTCAGGGATGTTACAAGATGAGAATTCTTAGTATTGTGATAAGGGATTGAGTTCCTAAGTGTTATACATTTCAAAGTGTTCCAAAGATCTTAAAAGAACTACACCCTTCTTTATAGCATTTTTATAATTCATGTAAGAAACTTGGTTGATGCTAAAAGATACTATAATGTACCCAATGAATCAAGTGAAATCTCATCATGTAGTTGCCCTGACCATAGATCAATTCAGTGATAGAAATTGCTGATGGTGAAATGAGTTTAACTCAGAGAGCATATTTTTGAATATGTGAGGGTGAAGGACGAAGTATATCCATATGTCCTAATGAAGAACTGATGTAGCACCTTCCTTATTTATCCCAGGATGATGTGAATCTCTCAACCAAATAAGTAATTGATGTGTAAATCCTTCTTCATTATTATTATGCATTGTTGGGATTGATGATAATCTCCTGACCAAGTGAGGAATTGATGTATAATCTTTCTTTTCCTTATAATCCAAGAAATCTACGTGGTCTTCTCCCAAAGAGAGTACATGCTACAGTTGTAACTCTATAGCGAAGATGTTGCTATACCCCGACACGCTATTTGTAGTTGACACAACATGTCTTTCCAGCAGCTGACATGAGATGTCCTGCTAAGTTGTCTCGTACTAACCAAGACGGATAAGGTCTTGACAACCCACTCTGCCATTGACCTTGTACGGTACCAATTTGAACTTAGTCGTGGTCGGTTGGAGTATGAACGGTACACTTCATCTCCACAGGGCATAAGTGTGATTGTAATATGTAATCATCTGTGTAGCGTATTTTCTTAAAGATCGAATACAAAAGACATTGGTTGATGTACACTTCTTTGATACATCTTAGTTGGTAGATGTTATACATGTTTCCTTATATTCCTTGTAAAGTGAATAGATGATTTTTTGCTCTACCATAGATAGATGCATTATTTTTAGAAAAGAGATTAATCTGTTCTACTTATAACAGTGATTAATCCTACTGGTCAATATAAAAAGGACCTCTGCTCAGTTTCATACTGCTTACTTGTGATAATAATATTGTTGGCGGAGAGTTATAACTCTCGCTGGGACAATTGTCTCACCCTGTGGGATCCACATTTTTTTAGGTGGGCATGCATGAGGGGGTAGAGACCATATTGTAGAGGGAGAACAACATCAGTTGTAGAAGTAGTAATAGCTCAGGTTGAGTGTAATGTATGTCGTGTCTTGTAGATAGAAGTCATATGTGTTGTCTATGTAATCTCACGTACTTGGAGTCAGTACGTAATGGTTTTATGAATGATCTGAGATTTTGCCTTGTATGCCTCGAGGTTTTATGTCGCTTCAGTATATGTTTTGACAGAGCAACTGTTATATGTTGTCCTCGAGATGAGATGAAACAGTGTATGTACAATGTGATACATGATATGTATAAGTTTTAGAATTTTCAGTGAGAGTTTCCTAATATTGGATCTCTTTGCAAAATAGTTTTAATTTTTAGTTATTTTGTTAATCCCATATTTATGGTTATTCCGCAATTATTACTGGTGATGGCTTGATTGGTTATTGAGTCATCATGACGACCATGGCGGGATGCCACAATATGGTGGGTAAGGGGCACCACAGATGTGTTGAGGTACCACATCCGTATTGGAGGAGGAGATCATGAGCGTGGAGAGTGCCACAGGTGATGCGGTCTTCAAGGAGCCACGACCATGGTGAGTGGTCACAACTGTGGTCATTCAAGTACAAAATGGGCTGCTTCCTTGTTGATTTTGGGGAACCTTATGCATAATTACACTGACCGTTATGGGAGCCCACGACTGTGATGTCTTATGCTGGCCACTACCATGGTCTCTTCAATGGGCCACATATATGCTGATGGCCACGACCGTGGTGCGTTTGGTGCAAAAATGTTGATTTCCCTATAGATTCTTGGACATAATTCACACGACCGTGGTGGATGCCCACGGTCGTGTTGGGGTCTTCAGTGGCTAAAATAGCTTCAATCTTCATCATTAATGGACTTCTTTGCTTGATGTCAAATCTTAGCCATTAGGGGAAGGTTGAGGGAGCTTGGGGGCCATCTTTCGACACCTTCATGAGCAGAGGAACCCTAGAACTCCTTCCTTCTATCTCATCCATCCAAAGCATGGTCCAAATACTTGAAAATAATGCATTCAACGTCTATAAGTGCATTTGATAGTAATACTCATATTGGGGGTCAAAATTTCATTATACTATGTCTAGATGTGAATAACGTACAAAATGCACAAAATGGAGTCCTAAAATAGGGTTGCATAAACCACCCCAAACTTAAAACATACTTGTACTCAAGCATGCTCCAACTTAATCTCTCTTTTTAGTTTTCTTTATATAAAAAGTGTGACAAATGTATAGCAACAAAAGATTATTGACAAATGGTCTTGGAAGTGACTAAGTGCATGTGTTCCACCTCTCTCCTCTCCTATTTCACATACCAATCATGAAATGAGCACTGAGCATACAAACATCAAATGTAAAGCATAGAATACTGAAGCTTTCCATATGTCCCGCATATCATTCCGAGTAAACCGTTTCATGTTGGCTTTAATCAAAGATGAGTAGGAGTGTTGTTTCATTTTCATTCATTCAATCTCATACCTCAAACCACACCAAATGATCCACATGGCTGTAAAAAAGGATAAAGCGAGATAGATTTGATGTATTCTAGCTCAATGGGTATGAAAATAGAAGGACTGTGGAAAGATTTTTGGAGTGATATTACATACAACACTCATTTTTTCTTTATTTAAATGATCTTAAACATGAGCATCCTTATATTTTATTTTTTCTTTCATTTTATTTTCTTTTCTTTTCTTTGCCCTTGGTTTAGATAGGGAATACGGTGGATAGAGTGAAGCGGGGAGATGTAGGTATGTCCACTCCAAACTTTTGGAGGTGACCAAGGCTGATTATGTGCACTAGGGCATCCATTCATGAGGTGGAGAGGTATGAAGATGGTGAAAGAAGAGTCGGGTCAAAGAGGGGTCGTTAGTATAGTCTTCAACATAAGATTTCCTGCATAAAAGCTAATCCAACACTTCATCAAATGATATCATACCACATGATTGAACAACATGACATTTACATTTATAGCAAGTGATTCCATAGGCTCTAAGCATTTGTAGCTTGCTTAATTCACAATTCAACCGAAACATTCACAAACTAGAGAGAAGTGGTGCACATGTAAAGAGCCAATAATCAAGACCATATAGCAATAAACTCTAAAAAATGGCATGCATTTTTCAAAAGACAAAGTAGAGATTAAATCAAAACATGCTTTTAGGAAAGAACATTCAAATTTGGGAAAAATTTTCCCAAATGGTGCAAATTTTCCTTCAACCACATCTTATTTTTCGAGGAGGAAGGATGAGGGTCCTATGATTGGGACCCCTCATCATCTATTGATTAAGCTACATCAGTCGTAGTAAGGTTTACAATGCATGAAGGAAAAGACTGGGAAAAGGAATACCTACCTACTTGTCCCCTTCGTGCCATGGTGGCAACTTCATGGGCAAGTTTGTTACATTTATGACTGACATAGGAGATACTACCAAAAAGAAAACTGACTTTTCAAATCAATAATGTCCTTTGCAAGAACACCGACATAGTCTCTTCTCGTTGGGAGAATACTACAAGCTTGGATGACTTCAAGAGAGTCTGATTCCATTTCCACCTGCCCCACACCAAAGTTACTCGCCCATTGGAGTGTTGTCCTTAAGGCAATGGCTTCTTTCATTGCTATCCCCATTCCACTATTGATCTTCTCACCAGCCACACCCATCAAGGCACCCCCACTATCTCGCATCACCATCCCGATGGTCGTCGCCCCATCTTCCCCACATGTGGCATCCACATTAACCTTAACCCTCTAAGTGCTGCCCTGGCCCAACTTGGTGTTGTGTCTCCTACCAGTTGGGCGTTGTTGCTCCTCCTGCTGTGCTGCTCACCCCTTGCATATTTTATCATTGACATTGCCGCCTGAAATAAGAAGATGCTATGTACCTTGCCATCTTGAAAGACCCTCATATTGCACCCTCTTCAGATAGCCCACATGGCTGCAAGAATCACATCTTTATCCTCTCTTTCCAGCGCCGCCCCCAAAGTGATGTTTATGTTTTTGTCTTTGTAATCATCCACCCACTTTTGGATCCCTTGTTCCAAAAGTTCCCATACCTCTGTTGTGTTTGGATAGCAGAAGAGCATGTGTGGAATGGACTCCTTTTCTGACATATAGAGTTGACATGTACCGTCATTGATGCAATGCTGGTCAAACAACCTTCCTTTGGTTGCTAGTCCTCCAGTGCACACACTCCAAAGGAAATGTGCAACCTTGGGAACCCATCCCCCTCTCCATATGTGTTGCCATAGTTTTTCTCCTTGTTGAGCTGAGTACCTTTAGGCTTCCTTCTTTCCAAGAATACTGAGCCAATATGTTGAACGAACTGTGAAGATCCCTTTCTTAGCCGGCCACCAAGACCATGCATCGCTCTGGTCCCTTATGCTAAGTGGGATAGCACATATCTTCTCTATGTAGCTTGTCGGGAAGCATTCCTCCAGCCTTGCAGTGTCCCATTTTTGTTCGCCTAGTGACATAAGATCATGTACTTTCACATAGGGTGTGTCATCAAAGATCTTGAAGTGTACAAGTGTGTCCTCCTCCCCTGGAAGCCATGTATCCTCCCAAATATCCACATCTTTCCCATTTCCTGTCCTCCATTCAGTCCCTTCCTTGAGTATTGACTTTGCCCGCCATAAACTTCTCCATGTGTAGCTGGTATTGTAGCCTCTCCGAGCTTCCCAAATAGAAGTTCTCAGAAAATATCTAGCCTTCAAAATTTTATGAACAAGGGAGTGCGGATTCACCCCTAGCCTCCATAGTTGTTTGTCTAGGAGGGCTTGGTTGAAGATATGGAAATTTCTAAAACCAAGACCTCGCAACCTTTTGGGTGGCACATGTTCTCCCATTGAATCTCATCAAGGGTGCCCACTGTGATTTGGAAAATACTCATCACATATGTCGGAATATCATGTGCCACTACCTTTATGAGGACCTCCTTCTCGGGTTTGGACAGTAGTTTCTTGGTCCAACCTTGTAGATTTTTCCAGATCCTTTCCTTTATGAAGCTAAGAACCTATTTCTTTGATCTACCAATGGCCATTGGAAGGCCTAGGAATTTCGCATGCCGGTCCAACTCCTTAACTTTCAGTACCCTCTTAAGTTCTTCCCTCTTTATGGCCATCATCCCTTTACTAATAACTAGCTCCATCTTGGATAAGTTGATCTGCTGCTTGGATGCCTGTTCGTATTGGCTGATAATTTCAGCTATCTTCAAGCATTCTGACAGCGTTGCTCTAGGAAAGATGATGTTGTCATCTGCAAAGAAAAGGTGAGATATGTGTGGCACCCCTCTACACAAGGTGATTTCGTGTATCAGGTTGTCACGTGCAGCAGTACTTAACATGGTAGAGAAATCTTCTGCACATATAATAAAAAGGTAGGGGAATGAGGGTCACTGTCTTCAATCACATCTAAACCTGCATTATTGAACTTAAAATAGTAAACAAGCAAATCCTACCTATTACATGAAAAAATTACCAAAAATATACATGATAGGAAATGCATGGCAAAATGGAGATTTTTTTTTTAATTAGGCAAAAATGCATGAAAGTAACTACATGCTATGCAAAGATGCATTTAAAATAAAAGGAAAAGAAAAATTAAACTAGATGGCATAGGTGGAACAAAAATCAAAAAGAGAGAGATAGGGTGGTTCATACGCCCTACCCACCCCAAACATTAGAATCATGTTGTCCTTAGAATGAAACTATAGCTTAGGGTAGATAGGGGAAGTGTCATGGTTGTTGTGGTAGCTGATCGAATGAGTTAGGAGGATCTTGACGAGGAGTTGAGCCTGTAGGAGGATGCTGGTAGTAATGTCCCCAGTAGTCATCCTGGAGTGGAGGGTAAGTCTCTAAATATCCAGCAATACCACCCCAAAAGTCTCCACCCCATTCAGGGTTTCTTGCTGCTTGGGCATGGTGGCAATGGTACATGTGGTTGACATGGTGGTGCATCTACTGTTGGTCTTGCCACATGTACTATTGGATCAATTGCATGTCACTCTATGTCTTTTGTATGCTCTCAAGATGTGCTTGGATGGTAGACATATCGTATGTGTTTGTTGAGGGCTGCTACAGCTGGGATGCTCCTTCATCCCTTCTTCTTGACTCTTGGGGCTGCCTTTGTCCTTCAATTTCTTGCTCCTACCCTTACACATTCAACTCAATAATTTCTTCTTGTGCAGCAGTGGCTCCCCTAGTGTATGTCTCCCTTGGATTGTTTTGTTGCCTCCCAACACGGAGAGAAGTGGCACAACATGGTATGGCAGATCAAGCTCAATCTTTGGCACACTACTCACATGATATATCATTCTTTGGTCCTTGATATTAATAGTGTGTGAGAGAGTGAGATAGTTTAAGTCAAGAAATTCAACTTCATTTGTGTCATCAAACCCAGAAAGAAAATACCCCAAAGCTAGTGCAATTGCGGTTACAAACTGTGGCGGCCGCTATCAAACTGACAGCCAAATTGTCATAGTAATTATTACGGAAGAATCATAAACAACAGATTAACAAAATCACTAAAAATTAAAAGCATTTTGCAAAGAGATCAATTTCCAGGAAAACTCTTAAAGAAGGGAACCAAACTTTATATACATCATGGTTCACATTGTATACTTTGTGCCATCTCATCTTGAGGATAACATATAATAGCTGCTTTGCCAAAACCTATACATAGGCTACATAAAACCTTGAGGCAATCAATCCAAAATCTCAGATCGTTCATAAAACCAGCAGTTACTGACTCCAAGGACCTGAGGGTACAGAGACGACACATAGGACTTCTATCTACAAGACACGACAGACAATACACTCAACCTGAGTTGTTACTATTATCCCTGCTATTCTTGTCCTTCCTCTGTAGAGCAGTCTCTACCTCCTTGTACACATCCATGTAAAATTGTGGATCCCACGGGGTGAGACAATTGTCCTAGCGAGAGATATAACTCTCCACCAACAATGTTATTATCATAGGTAAACAGTATAAAACTGAGTAAAGGTTCTTTTGTATTAATAAACAAGATTATCCACTATTGATAAGCAAATTAGAATATTCTCATCTTTTAAAGCATTGCAATTATCTATGATATAGCAGTAAATCATCAATTCACTTTGTGAGAAATAAGAAAAATATGTGTATCATTTACCCCTAATATCATACCAACATCTCAAGCTTATCCGATGATTATATTACCATGGTATGATATCCATCAATTATTCTCATTTCTAGTTGTTGGCCTTAGCCAATCTGCTAGCCAGATATTGAATTCTACCAATCTGGTCAATATACATCATTATGTTCCATCCATGTATTGGATTATGCCAATCCTGTGAGAGTACAACCAGGTATTAGATAATACCAATCATGTGTGATCACAGGAAGGTATTGGATTGTACTAATCTTGTAAGTTTACAACCAGGTATTGGATTGTACCAATCCTGTGAGATTACAACCAGGTATTGGATTGTACCAATCCTGTAAGATTATAGCCAGGTATTAGATTGTACCAATCCTGTGAGATTACAACCAGGTATTGGATTGTACCAATCTTGTGAGATTACAGCCATGTATTGGATTGTACTAATCTTGTAAGATTACAACCAGGTATTGGATAGTACCAATCCTTTGAGATTACAACCAGGTAATATATTGTACCAATCCTATGAGATCATGGCCATATTGCTAAGGATTCCATAGTAGTTGGAATACATTTATGTTTCCCTTTCACTTTCATCATGGGATATCAATCCCTTAAACTCGTCATTGACTACCACATCACCTTTATTAGGCATTATGCCTCTGTCAAGCCATCATACCCATTCACATCCTTTATGTGATACAAGTGTTCCTCATATCTCATTTTAGCATATTCAAAAACATTATAGCCCTTATTTGGGTATAACCATGAAGCATGTATGACCAAAATTTCATTATCATTATTATAACCATTTATTATTATTATTATCTTATAGGGTTCCCATTTCCCTAGTTCCTTTTGAACATTGCCATCTCTTACATCAATCTCTAGATCATGAGACTTTTATAAACATATTGTCGCTTCTCACTAGGCAACATCTATCTCTAGGTCATAAGACCTATATAAACATTATACTTGATGTACAAGTATTTCACATGGCTCACAAGACCCATTCAATATGTATTATATGAAACATCATAGACCATAATTATTTATGCTCATTATCTCATTATTACCAACATGGTTAGTATTTCATGATAACAACAATATCAAATACTTATCACCACCGTGCAATACAAGAGAAATACAACCTTCCCATCATTAGGGTTAGGGTTTCCCTTTCTTACTGATTAGAGTTTCAAATCATATCAACACCCTTCATTAGGGTTAGGGTTTCCCTTTTAACCCAATTAGGTTTTCCAGCACGTTCAACAAGAATCAAATCCCTAATTCATACTTTATGCATATTAGGAGTATCAATGTATACTCATTACTTGATTATTATACTAGTATAAGTTTCTCTTTCATCCTTACTAGGATGTTGATTACATCATACTCCATTAGGTTAGATCAATCCTTTTCTCAAGGTACATTGACCCATATTTATCAAAATGCATTAACTCTTTATGTCGTAATTTATCATTTAATATAACTCACTACATGTGTCACTCAATCAAGTGTATTAGATTGAGGTCCTTCCTCCATATCGGGTATAGAGGTGTAGATATGCTTCCATATCGAGTATAGAGATGTATCCTCATCACTATATCATGCATGATATATATCCTTATCTCCATATTGTGCATGAGATATATCCTATTCCCCATATCATACATCCATATCAGGTTACTTCAACCTTTAGGGTTTGCATATCAAGTTTGAACTTTATGCTAATATCCCATCAAAACTTTCATGGTATCATCCTACCTTTCATCATGTGACAAGTGATAGGCTAGACAACTAATTAGTCTCGATTATCTCAAATGTACAAACTGATATGGGTGTGGTGTTTCAATGCATATTGGATTTCATAACACCATGTTGGGTTTCAACATCATATCGGGTTAGGGTGTATACTCAACACCATATCATGTATAAGGTGTGTTCTTGATCCCATATAGTGCACAAGATATGTGCATGTGTCACTCATATCGTCCATGATGATACATTCATCACTATATCATGCTACTGGTGTATTCATATCACCATATTAGGTTACTCATCATCTAGGGTTTGTCATATCGGGTTTGAATATACTTGACTCCAAGTCGTGCATAAGGTGTATACTTGTCCTCATATCGTGCACATGGTGTATGCTTGACTCCATATCATGCACAAGGTATATACTTCATCATTATATTGTGTATAAGATATATGCATCCTCATTGTATCTTGATAGTGGTATGTTTACCTCTTCATATCAGGTTAGAGGTGCTTCCACCCAATATCGGGTTGGGCCATGATGATGTCATCATCATCAACCTCTAGACTCTAGTTCTTACTATTCTAGTTCATGGAAAATAGTCGTAGGTCACTAATAGAACTCATGGATTCATCAATTATTCAAGAAATTTTGAGAAAGTAAATCATCAACTATGGCGAGATTGATGGTAAATAATAACATAATTGAGTTCAAGTTATATAACCCGCCTAAAGAGCAACTTCAAACCTCCAAGATCCAAATCTTAACATTCCCAAGGTTGAATATGAGCTTATCAAAGGTCCAAGACTTGAGCTCCTCACCACTATGCATGATACCTCACAACTTGTGGCCAATATCCCTTACTTTTGACTGATATCCCTTCACTTGGTTGATATCCCTTTGCTATGGCCGATATTAAGGCTCTATGAATGATAACTCTTAACATATGCATGATAACAAGACACTATTCATGATATCTAAGACCAAGAGGGTGGTAAGATTCGAAAAGTTTCACTAATAGGTGAATGGAGTGGTATATATAGTTGAGGTTCATGAAAAAGAGTGAATATGAGGTGTCATCATTTTAAGCTACTAGGTGCCACATGTCCATGCATGGTTGACACATGTACATGCATGCACTAATATTTATCTTGACATAAAAAACAGTTGACCATAATCTAGAGATAATATATTGACCATAACTTATCTGTTTGGATAAGATATATCAACTCAATCGCCACTTTATTCACAACCCGTTACAACTTTTTCAAGGAAGTTGTGAAATGATACACTTCACCTCCTTGAGGTGCTTAGGCCGTCCTGGCCTTTGCCAAGAGTCCAAAAACTTAAATGGGATCCCCTCTATGGCTCCTTGGCTGATAGGCACTCCCATATGAAGTCTACAACCCAATACAACTCAAATTAGGGTTTCATATTCAATCCTTTCTTCGTCTTTCCTCACTAAGAGTATCATCACTAAAATATGATTCAAACATGGTGTCTCCTTCTTTCTCCCTCCTATAAATGATACATAGAAGGAGTAGGAAAACTGTAGACGTGGCAATTTTCCTATCAACCCTACATTTTGGATAAATTATAGTTTGTACCAAAATTGCTACACAAAGCACTAACATTATTCAAACAAGTTCAAGCATAGAATTTTAGGCTTTCCACAAGCCACCACTTAGCATCATTCTCTCTCTTATGATGCTAAAACCCTTAAGGCACGTTCAACATGTGACATATTGCAAGATAACCCCTTATCTTGGGTAAATTGCATTTTGATTCAAAATAAGAGAGCATTGCTCAAACATCATATAAATATGACCATACATGAAACCTAAATTTGTCACCTGATAACAAAATGCTTTAGAGAATTATATTAAAGTTCTAAGAAAATTATTTAAGCCAAAAAAATAGGGTTACCCCTAAACCCATGTCAGGGATGTTACAATTATAAACCCCTAACTAGTATTTCATCCCCGAAATCCCAGATGAAGGGAGACAATTGTTTTCATGCATTACATCCTCAAGCCTCCACATAACATCTTAATGTCTTGGAGATGCTATAGAACTTTGACCAGTACAAGGTCCTTCCATTTAGGGTTATCATAGAATCTTTGTCATACAGGATACATACTCCACTATCCTTTTTATCACAGACTGCAAAGTCAATTCTTTGTCAGGTAACACTTTCTTAGTCAAAGGAGTACTATACATACTTTGTGTAACTTGGGTGCCAAACTTCATTGATTTGTCATCTTCTCAACTTACAACTATATGTAATAAGATTTTTGATCTTGGAAATTTCCCATACCCCCCACTTAGTTTAGCATTTCTCCTTCAAGGAAGAATAGAGTTACGTTCTGTCACCCATTTGGGACTACAGGTCTTATCATACTTCTGTTGTGCCATTCTAATCTGCTGATACAACACTAACTTACTTATGACTTGTACCAACCATCATGTTGGCTATTTATTTTCTTATCAAAAGGTGATGCTACCTATCAAGAAAGAACTATCTCAGAGGTATCTCTAGATGTTATTTGTATAAGCTACCTTAATAGATCTAGATAGGGATATTTTAAGGAATTATACATAGACTGATAAGCTTTTCCCCAAGATGATCCTACTATTGTCCCTTCAATTAATTCATCATGATTGATGTCATGTTAATGCAGAGCATAAACCCCTACATTTTGTGTCTATACTATTTTATGTAACTAGATTGATATCTCAGTTGGCTATTCCAAGATTAATCATCTTATCGGGAGTTATGTTCTTACTTTCTCATCCTACTAAAACATATTAGATACTAGGATTCCTTTCCTTAGTATTCATTATATGTACCAAAAACACATCATATCCTCATCATTCCACATTTTGTTGTCATTGTTAAAATCAAACATATAATAGGACCTTTCTTTCATTTCAGGACGTTACTTATCACATATAACTTTTCCTTGGAACTAAAATCCAGGACTAGCTGACATTTTTCAAAATACCCATCTATTGGTTACTTCTATCACACACACATCATGTGTCATAAGAATTTCTTGATTTTCGTGTCCCTAAAAGGGAAGAACACAAGGAAAAATATTCCTTTATATCTCCCCATCATTATCCAGGGTTGTTTATCAAATAAAAGAGAGTATCACCTTCTTTGGTTATTGCTTGAACATTCAACTATTCATGTGTCATTTAATCTTGTTTCATATTAGGTTCCTTGCCATCAACATAGGAATTATAAATATGATTACATGCCATCATTTCTTAGCATTATCATCATGATTACTAAATCCAGGTATTTCAAACCCTTAGTTCATCACTAAACATTGTTACCACTTATCAAGCAACCATTACCTCTAGGTCCTTAGACCAAGGTATACATTATAATAAACATCTTCTTTTTGTTTATATGTTGATCTATGATTAACTCAGATTCCTTTGTATAACAATTAGGATGTAGTAGAAATATTTGTGCCACATATCCTATTTTATTATGCTCTTTACATTTGCTCAAAATGACTACTTGATCAGAGTATTCAGAAAGATAGCAATCTAAGAGTCCCATACTTACCTTGCTTTCAATAGATGAATACCTGGCCAGGGTATTCAAGAACTAAAATTAGGTAGTATGCATTTTATTTGATATTATGTTTCTTACCCTTATCATATCTTTAGATCTTACTACTTAGTATCTCTTAATCTTCTCTAGGTGGTTCTTTTACATCTCTTCCCTTTCTACATGAAGAGAGAAATTTCAAAACATATAAGAGAATGTTGGACTGATTATAGGTTCTCATCCTTTTTATCTCTTCCTCATGTCCTCATAGGACTAATCAAAGGAAGATCAACAATAATGACCTTTCTTATAATTAGTATGTAGAGAGAAGAAAAAGGAAAGATAATTCAAAATGAAAAGTTCTATCTAACATGTTACCTCTTATGGTTTATCTAGTGTCTTGACTAGTGGGTCACCTAATTATTTCTTCTAGGACAGTTCCACCTCAGATGTCCTATTTGTCCACATTTATGGCAAGCTCGGACCCCACTTGGTGATTACTACATTGGTGTACTATATTGTGGTTGAACTGATGATACTTAAGATTTTGGATGTTTAGTACCACCAATCAACTGTTCCTGTGAATGTGAAGACCTCCTTTTGAGGTGTGCCTCATGTTTCTTTATCACAGACCTTTCTATCCTATGGATAGTTTCCATGAATGTGGCAAATCTCTCTCTACTTTTTAACATAGCTACTGAGATAGACACCTCAACATTCAGTCCTTTCACAAAATGTCAGGTCTTCTCCTGCTCAGTAGAAGCCATTTGAGGACAAAACTGCAAAAGTTTCATAAACCTAGCCTCATATTCATTAATTAACATGGTTCCTTGACGAACCTTCTCAAACTGTGAGATCTTTTCGTCTAAGTATGTTTGTGGAAAATACTTATTGACGAATTCTTGACGAAATTCCTTCCAACTAACCTCTTCATCATTCCTTTTTACCTTTTATATGGCCCACTAGTGGCCAGAACTACCTTTCAAAAGGTAAACGACATTTTTGAGTTTGTCAGCATCTGGGATACTATGGATCTTAAAAGCCTTTTCTAACTAAGTGAGCCATAGATTAACATTTGTTGGGTCAGTTTTTCTAGCATATTTTATAGCTCCTACACGACATAGCGATTTAAAAGTCTTACCAGACCCATGTCCCTCATTGGGAACTGGTGCCCTAGGTGTTGGTACTAGCATCCAGACTTCTATATGCATTACTGTGTTCATGAATTTCCCAAAAAGAGCATGAAAGGCTAGGTTTTCTAGCATAGCTTCATCAAAATGGAGATTCTTAGGCACTAATTCATCTCTTTCCTTATCCCTTACACCTCTGACTGGTGCATCAACATTGCTCTCAGAAATGTCTTCCTCGTGTTCTCCAGACATCTTGAAGCTATATCCCTTCTTCTGCATAAGCAGAAGTCACTATAAGATATATTGGAGTACACTAGAACAAACTCAACAACTTAGTCATATGTCTCTGTAGACTCAGTGAACCTTAAGCTATAATAATAAACTTGTGGCGACCGCTATCAAACTGACAACCAAATCATCATAGTAATGATTGCTGAATAATCATAAACAGCAGATTAAAAAAATCACTAAAAATTGAAACCATTTTGCAAACAGATTCATTTCTAGGAAAACTCTTAAAGAAGGAAACCAAACTTTATATACATCATGGTTCACATTGTACATACTTTGTACCATCTCATCTCGAGGATAACATATAATAGTTGCTTTGCCAAAACCTATACATAAGTAACAAAAAACCTCAAGGCAATCAAGCCAAAATCTCAGATCGCTCATAAAAGCATTACTTACTGACTCTAAGGACCTGAGAGTACAGATACGACACATAGGACTTCTATCTACAAGACACGACAGACAATAAACTCAACCTGAGTTGTTACTGCTATCCCTATTGTTGTTGTCCTTCCTCTGTAGAGCGGTTTCTACCTCCTCATACATGTCCACCCAAATAATTGTGGATCCCTCAGGGTGAGACAATTGTCCCAGCTAGAGATATAACTCTTAACCAACAATGTTATTATCACAGGTAAACAATATAAAACTGAGTAGAGGTTCTTTTGTAATAATAATCAAGATTATCCACTATTGATAAGCAGATTAGAATATTCTCATCTTTTAAAGCATTGTAACTGTCTACGATAGAGCAGTAAATCATCTAATCACTTTGTAAGGAATATGAAAAATATGTGTATCATTTATCCCTCATATTATACCAACATCTCAAGCTTATCTGGTGATAATATTACCATGGTATGATATCCATCAATCATTCTCAATTCTAGTTGTTGGCCTCAGCCAATCTACTAGCCAGATATTGATTTCTACCAATTCGGTGAATATACATCATTATGTTCCATCCAGGTATTGGACTATACCAATCCTATGAGAGTACAACCAGTTATTGGATTATACCAATTCTATGAGATTACAATCGGGTATTGGATTGTATTAATCATGTAAGATTACAGCCAGGTATTGGATTGTACCAATCCTGTGAGACTACATCCAGGTATTGGATTGTACCAATCCTGTGAGATTATAGCTAGGTATTGGATTGTACCAATCCTATGAGATTACAGCCAGGTATTGGATTGTACCAATCATGTGAGATTATAGCCATATTGCTAAGGATTCCATAGTAGTTGGAATACCTTTATGTTTCCCTTTCACTTTCATCATGGGATATCAATCCCTTAAACTCATCATTGAATACCACATCACATTTATTTGGCAATTGCCTCGATCAAGCCATTATACCCATTCACATCCTTTATGTGATACAAGTGTTCCTCAGATCTCATTTTATCATATTCAAAAACACTATAGCCCTGATTTGTCTATAACCATAAAGCATGTATGACCAAGATTTCATTATTATTATTATAACCATTATTATTATTATTATGTTATGGGGTTCTCATTTCCCTAGTTCCTTTTGGACATTGCCATCTCTTACATTAATCTCTAGATCATGAGAATTTTATAAACATCATGTCACCTATCACTAGGCAACACCCATCTCTAGGTCATAAGACCTATATAAACATTATATTTGTTTTACAAGTATTTCACATGGCTCACAAGACCCATTTAATTCGTATTATATGAAACATCATAGCTCATAATTAGCTATGCTCATTATCTCATGATTACCAACATGGTTAGTATTTCATGATAACATCAATATCAAATACATATCATCACCATGCAATACAAGAGAAATACAACCTTCCCATCATTAGGGTTAGGGTTTCCCTTTCTTACCGATTAGGGTTTCAAATCATATCAACACCCTTCATTAGGGTTAGGGTTTCCCTTTTAATCCGATTAGGTTTTCCAATATGTTCAACAAGAATCAAAATCCTAATTCATGCTCCACACATATTAGGAATATCAATGTATACTTATTACATGATTATTATACAAGTATAAGTTTCTCTTTGATCCTTACTAGGATGTGGATTACATCATACTCCATTAGGTTGGCTCAATTCTTTTCTCAAGGTACATTGACTCATATTTATCAAAAATGCATTAACTTTTTATGTCTTAATGTATCATTTGACATAACTCACTACATGTGTCACTCAATCAAGTATATTACATTGAGGTACTTCCTCCATATTAGGTATAGAGGTGTAGGTATTCTTCCATATCGGGTATAGATATGTATCCTCATCACCATATCGTGCATGAGATCTATCCTTATCTCCATATTGTGCAAGAGAAATGTCCTTATCCCCATATCGTGCATCCATATCGGGTTACTTCAACCTTTAGGGTTGACATATCAAGTTTGACCCTTATGCTCATATCCCATCAAAACCTTCATGGTATCGTCCTACCTTTCATCATGTGATGAGTAAGAGGCTAGAAAACTTATTAGTCTCAACTAGCTCAAGTGTACAAACTTTAGGGGTGTGGGGTTCCAATGCGTATCAGATTGCACAACACCATGTTGGGCTTCAACATCATATTGGGTTAGGGTGTATACTTAACACCATATTGTGTATAAGGTGTGTGCTTGATCCCATATCATGCACAAGATGTGTGCATGTGTCAATCATATCATCCATGAGGTATGCATTCATCACTATATCGTGCTAGTGGTGTATTCATATCACCATATTAGGTTACTCATCATCTAGGGTTTGTCATATCAGGTTTGAGTATATACTTCAACTCCATGTCATTCATAAGGTGTATACTTGTCCTCATATCAAGCACATAGTGTATGCTTGACTCCATATCATGCACAAGGTATATACTTCATCATTATATCGTGTATAAGATATATTCATCCTCATTGTATCATGATAGTGGTATGTTTATCTCACCCTATCGGGTTAGAGGTGCTTCTACCCAATATCAGGTTTGGCCATGATGATGTCATCATCATCAACCTATAGACTCATGTTCTTACTGTTCTAGTTCATGGACAATAGTCCTAGGTCACTAAGAGAACTCATGGATTCATCCATTATGCAAGAAAATTCGAATTGAAAGTAAATCATCAACTATGGCAAGATTGATGGTAAATAATTACATAATTGAGTTCAAGTTATATAACTCACCTCAAGAGAAACTTCAAATATCCAAGCTCCAAATATTCATGTTCCCAAGGTTGAATATTATCTTATCAAAGGTCCAAGAATTGGGCTCCTCAACACTATGCATGATCGGGCAAAGAGGTGTACTTCACACCATATCGGGTAAAGAGGTGTGTGTGTACTTGACAATATATCATGCATGGGGTCTTTGCTTGACCTCATATCATGAAAGAGGTGTATGGTTGACACCATATTGTGCATAAAGTGTATAATTCATCACCATATTTTGTAAGGACGTATAAACTCATATCCATATCATTTTAGTGGTGTATGTGCATCACCATATCGGGTAAGAGTTGCTTGCTTGTGTGCTTGAACTCGATATCACTTTGTAAGGTGATACCATCATCTTCAAGCACTAGACCTTCGTTCTACTTGTTCTTGTACATGGATAACAGGTCCAAGAAACTACTAGAACTCATAGATATATCAAGTGTTCAAGAAAATCTTGGAATTGAAAGTAGATCATCAAATATAGCAAGAAAGATGGTGAGTAATAAAATAATTCGGTTCAAGTTATATAACCCGCCTTAAGAACAACTTCAAAGATACAAGCTCCAAAGATCCATGTTCCCAAGGTAGGAGATGAACTATCACATGTTTAAGACTCGTTCACAACTCCTCTATATGCAAAGAATCACCATAGGTAAGAACTTGGTGAAGCAGAAAAGAAAGGAAAGAATTACAATTGAGATCCATGCTTGAACCAAGGTTGAAGATGACCATGGATTCACCTAAGCTTAACAGCTCGGGCTCCTCCTTGATCCTGGATTCTTAGCATGATATCAAAGGGAAAGAGAGTCATAGGGGTCGAAAAGATTCACTATTAGGTGAAAGGGAGGGTATATATGTTGGTATGTATGCCCTGAGAGCCAATCATGGGATGATTGGTGGGATACATTAAGATTGATTTGATAAACATAAAAGGCAAGCTTCCAATTCTTTCTGGTTCAGTCATATGAGATAGTGATAGAACAGATTGAATGTCCAGAGAATGACAGTACTCAATGATGTATGCCTTCAGGTTCATGACCTGAACGACGAGATCATACGGATTCGAAGAGTTTGTACATTCTTGTTATGTCCCTAGTCGGATGTCATTGTGGAAGGTAGATAGACAACAATGACACACAAGACTAGATTGTGGTGTTGGTTGATGACAGAATCTCATTAGTCATGATATAGAGATATCAAACCAAACACATAGGTACTTGTTAGAGAACAAGGTACCAGACAGACCCACCGTGAGTTTGACACATGGAACCATGAGATGGTAGTCATAGTCAGTACTCACAGTGATGGTGGTGAGTGTGATCCTTAGACCTGAAATCACTACACTCAACACATGTCGTTGGGCACACTTTGACATCATCAAACGCAGTCCTGAAACATGGGTTGTTATAAAGGTGATGATTGGGTGGCTTTGACACATGGGGCTTTTGAGGGGTGAGTGATAGATATGGGATTTGTCCCTCCTGAGGGAGTTTGATATCCAAGGCCACTTGATGAGTAGGATTGAGATAGGCGTGCGCATGCATGTGTGAATCAGTATGCGATATTGATGTCATACATATCTCCTTCAATCTACTCTGAGATCAAGAAAGTGAATGAATGTTGACATGATGACTGTTCCATGCCTCGAGTTCATTCGGGATATCAGTGACAAAGGAATTATACATTCACTGTAACACCATTCACGGATTGTAGGATGAAAGTTGTTCTCCAACTTTCTACTTTCACTTGGGTGGCACTGATGTGTGACTAGGCACCGTTCTTTGCTTGTGAAGTCATAAGTGTTATGGACTTTCACTGCCAACGTGAAATGGACCTGCAGGGTCACACACATAGGATTTAACCTGGAAGAGGAGTTTTGTCCACAAAGCAATGTTTAGATTGATTACTAAAAGAGTTTAGTAGTTCAATTAAACACTCAATCAGTCGATGGCTCAATATCGTATATTTCAAGGTGTTGAACGCATTGATTGGAGTATCAGATTGATTGAAATCGCATTTGACTGATTATGCACAACCTGCACTCCCAACCAATCGGTTCAAGTGTTGAACCGGTCGGCTGAGGTTGCTGAACCGGTCGGCTCATAGTTAGAGTAAAATGATCAGTTCAAGTGTTGAAATGATCGGTTTAACTGGTGGAACCGAGCAAGTTGGGAAAGTCAGGTCGGTGAGAATTTTCCTTGCGTTTCACTTGCCCAATTTGATTGGGAATAGGATTGGTATTCGATACCAATTAGAAATGAAAGAAGGAAAGTCAATCGGGAACCGACCAGGACCACGAACCGATCGGTTCAGAAGTGAACCGATCGGCTCATGGGTCCCAACCGATCGGTTGGTGCTCCAACCAACCGGTTCAGGTCCCCAACCGACCGGTTCACTTGTGAACCGATCGGTTCAGGTTGCGAGTTGGTTGCTTTTTGTGGAAAATCTCGAACCCTTCTACTCCTGCTTTAGTCCCATATTGTCGGGCACAGAGAACCCTGTCCCATGACCCTCCTATATATATAGGGGTATTGGGGGCTTCTCAGAGTACAACTCAATGCAATCCGGTTGCTTTGCGAAGTTGTCGTTCTCTCTGGTTTTGGTAACCGTGAGAGATCCCGAGAAAGTGCTTCCCGCAAAAGGGAGGTGCAGCAAGGGAAGGACAACAGCAGTTGCAACTGGTAGCAGGAGAGTGTGTTGGCGACTAGTACGTCAACAGGAGGGTGCGACTCCTTCCACTTCCTTGTGGGACAAGGAGAGTGGAGTTCCAGGTGTTCCGTGTGGACTACTACAGAGGCGGGAGGACACTGCCGCTTAGGAGGACAACTGTCATCCGACAGTCTGGTAGGAGGAGGAGTCGTCAGTCCCGGTGTGACCAGAAGCTGCACAGACACCGTCCAAGACCGGAGTTGAAGACCGCGCATTGCGCGAGGTATTGTCGCCGAGCAAGCCTCGGGACAAGGTATGATTCCACAAACCATCCTTTCCTATTATATAGACATTGACGCGTTTCCTCGGTATGGGTTGGGGGAGAAAATTTTTTGTTTCCGCTGCCTTCTCTGTCTCCCCTAAAACCCAACAGTGGTATCAGAGCCAGGTCAACTGCTCTATATTTTAGGAATATCGATATGATCGATTTTGTTTTGTCGCCTTTATTTATTGCATACGATGCGAATAATATTGGCTTTATGCATGTCCAATCCTAAATCCACAAATCCCAAATTACATATATGATATGTATTATTAATGCACTCGATACGCGTCGCCCTTAAATGAGTTTTGTGGTGGATGTGTGTAGCATGATTATGGCCTATAAACCCCTATCTGTGTGTGGTTGTTTGTGGTTGCTTGCATCTCGGTCTGTGCACCGATCTTCCCTCTCTTATTCCCTATGTAACTCGAAATAATTCAAGATTCTTTCCTACCTTTGCTGCCCCCGAATGTAACTCGGGGTTTCCCTTTTTAAAGCAATGTAATAAATAGGATAGAATTTTATTTCCTGTTATGTCGAAGACTGGTGGACATCAAGACGACAGCTGAGACAATCGGTTCAAGGCGTGAACTGATCGGTTGACGTTCTAGACGGTCGGTTCAAGGAGTGAACCGATCGGTTGATGACCGGTTCGAGGAGCGAGACGACCGGGTGGCGGACATGATGAGATGCACGACGACCAGGCAAACCGATCGGTTGGAGGAGCCAACCGATCGGGTGGTGGCACCCAGACGACCGGTTGGAGAGTACAGATCATTCATGTGATGAGTTGATCAACTCGGATGGCAAGGCACAGAGTTCATCTTGTACAGGTTGCATGTGATGTAGACCTAGATGACCTTGATTCCTCTTGGCTCGAGGAATCACATTAGGTTGGCCATAATCATCACTTTTTATCGTTTGTGCCTGTTTTCTGTGGGATATAGCATGTATATGATACGTACTATGTATTGTGGTGATTGGATATGTATACGTATATAAAAACCAAATCCCTCGTTAAAATATTAAGTCTTATATGCCTTCCAAATGCGACACACGTGAAAAGCTTGATCGACCAAGTGTGGGCATGCCCTAACGTGGTGCACCATCTATCTCGTGGAAGCGTGAAGGATGAATGTGTGGGTCTGCCCTAGCAGGGTGCATATTCATCGTGTTTGCTTTGGGTTAGACTTAACTGGTGATTCTTAGAGCGTCTAGGCCCAGAGGCAAGGAATGTTCATGGCAAGGTGTTGTGCATGTTCATTCAACAAGAGTTGCATATGATGCAATTGGCAAAAGTTGCCTACCTGAGAGATTTAAGTTGTGGGCGATCAGCCCTAGCTGACTCATGACTTAGAGGATTTCAGGATCTTGCCCACTAGAAGGTTGCACGCTGCAATCTTCCGAATTGATGGTGAGGGCTATCAATTTGAAGTAAAATAGTGGGAGCGATAATTAATTAAAGGCCTAATTTTATCGTCAACTTTTCAAATCAATCAAACAAGTCAAAAATGAGTTTTTGGACTAAAATTGCATATATTTCCTTTTTGTTAAAATAAATGGTTAATCAACAAATCACTTTATTTGCGATCGGTCTTTGAGACCAACAAATTAAATGGGAATAATACCACGACTGGTTAGGATAATGAGAAGTGTTCTCAATCAAAGAGCGAAACCTCTAAGTCCTAGTTATACCAGAACCAGATGAACTCGATCCCACCACATCAATAGCTGAAAGTATGCTTATGGAAGCATACTGAGAAAGACA
Source organism: Alisma plantago-aquatica (assembly GCA_963693085.1). Lineage (NCBI taxonomy): Eukaryota > Viridiplantae > Streptophyta > Magnoliopsida > Alismatales > Alismataceae > Alisma > Alisma plantago-aquatica. The sequence goes on along the minus strand of OY856413.1, from coordinate 1,020,044,663 downwards.
TTGATGAGGAGTGCTTGATGTTGTGTTCTCTGAACTATGAGTTGCAGAGACAACATGAGACATATGATGTCTCCAAGACACTATCCTAGTATGTCATGACAGAAGGAGATCCAGTAAGGGATTCACACACTCAATATGATTGGGTATGTGGAAAATCTGACTGAGAAGGATTCCCTCTGAGCCAAGAGTTGGCTATTGGTATGATACTGCAAGTGTTGCAAAATCATACAGTTCATGATAAATGACAACATGAACGACTTTGACAAGCGTTGACAAAGTTGATGGACATGTTGAGGATAGTAGAGGCAAATATAAAGAAAGACAAACCATAATCTTTGATGTGATCAAAGAAAAGGTAATTCTTAAGGGCAAGGATAAGGGCAAAGCAAAGAAGTGTTCTATTGCTAGCCGACAATCCAAGCCGTCTTCAGCCTCAAGGCACATGAGGAAAGGGTGTATGAGGGAATTGCCCTCTATATCTGGAAGAACAAAAGAAGATGAAGGAGGGGATGGAGATCTCCACCTAAGGTATCATGAAATGAATCGCTTCTTTATCTGAGGTATATGATACCAAGATATGGATATGTCATATATGATATGCAATATCCGCAAAGAAGTGATGGCCTTTGTGAAAGGACCAAGAAAGGAGTATCCATCATTGGAGCAAGTGTTGCTTCCATAGATAGGAGTACCTTTCAGTTTATTTCAGCCTTAAAGGCACAAAATAGAGTTGAGAACTGCTATTTCATATATTGCCAATAGATAGAAACACTTTATTATTGCATATTGTATGACAATGATGGCAATTAATAAAGTTGATGTTTCAATCTTAAAGATATGATCTTTGTGGCAATGCCTTGTTTATCTTGTAATACATGGTATGTATAAGATAAAATGATACCTAAAGTTATTGATAACTCAAACAATCAAATTAGCATCAATGATGAGAAATTCATTTCTAGTTTCCATGTGATGGATAAATCTAGACTCTTTTGGTTAGAGAACCAGTAAGAGACATGAATATCTTGGACATGATTAATCAATCTTCACTAATGGTAGTGGGAGAATGATTATCCTATTAGGTATAATACATGTGATGTATTTACATACCTATTGGAACAAATGCTAATACTTCTAATGGTGTTTAGAGAAATACCAATATGAATATCTTGAAGTGTTCAAGATTTTCATAGATGAAGTGCAAATTTGGTAAAGTGTTAATTCTTGATGAGATCAATGAATGAAACACTTGAACCAAATGTTTGAGATCCTTATGAGTGATTATGATAATGTATCATAGTGAACTCATGATTAAGGCATGGTGATGTCTAAATCAAGAAGGAATCATACTCTAAGGAGTTAGAGAATGATTATCGAATAACTGAATTCTTCTAATAAAAGAATACCCCACAGTAATAAAGGAAATTAAGAATCACAAGGGTTGTGAGTTCTTATATCCTTAACAGATACACCTCAATTATCTATGTGATGAGTTGTTCATGTGATGAGTCAACTATCTAGATGAATATGAGGAACCGAATTTTGAGTTATGATTTATGATCATTACATCCTAAATGATTTCCATGTGAACCATAAGGTATGACCTTGATGGTAGCACTCATTGGATGAAATCCATAAGTGCAAATAAGTCTTAAGTGTTAAGACACATGGATAACATTTTGACAAGGATGATGCTTGTTGATTGCAACTTAATGACTAAGACATTTGGCATATGGATACTAAAACCGCATTCCCATGAGGAATAAAACCAGGATGTGTATGTGACACAACCTATAAGGTTTATGAATCCACTAATGTAAATGAAGTCTATAAGTTACAATGGACTAATCAATGTGATTGATTGAGTACAAGCAACTCAGAATTGGATCTTTAATTTGATGATATAGTCAAAGGGTTTGACTGATATGTCAAAGATAAAGAAGGGATCTGTGATTTAGTGGGAGCGTATTCGCATTCCACATGTTGATGTGAAATGGAAATGTTCTAAAATGGAAATCCAAAAGTGGAAATTATCTTTAAGGAAGATAGAGATGTTTCCTATATGATAGGAATAGAAATCTATAGAGATAGTTCTCGACAAATCTCTTGACCTGGAAAAGAGAGAGCATAAATTGGCAATCTGTACTGAAGGGTTCAGTATGCACAGATTCAGTGGGAGAAAACTTGTCCAAATTATATGGATATTAGTATCCCAAGGCCAAGTGTCCAATTCTTATGAAGAATGGGAACACTAAGAATAGATATGGATCTATCATGTATGCAATCATCCCATTATCTTGCATGTATTGACATGGCAAGAATAAGATGCATTCATCATCTTGTATGTAGGACATAGCAATATGATGTGCTCATCCTGATAACTCGTATGTGGGACATGACGAGTGGATGTTTGTCTGCTTCCAGTAAGGGTTACTGGAATACCATGAGAACTTGATAAGTGCTTGTGAAGTACTAGTTTTATGGAGATAAGGAAGAGTTCGATGTAAAGAGTTACATTGATGCGAACTTCCGAAAAGACAGAGAATTAATCGCAAGATATACATAAGATGTATAAAAGTGAAAGTTTGTTGATAATTGGAAGTGTTCCAATAAAACCATTTAAAAGGGAAATGCCGAGTATCTATGTGTTAGAGAACAGCAGTGGATATTATATGGATCTGAAGGTTCATGAGATGAACTTATATTCCACTCATTGATGACAAGGCTGGAATCCTTGATCATGCAATGTGGCTAAAGATTAGCAAATGGAATACTAGATCACATATTACGACAACTCCATCTCATACGTGTGACATACAGCGAAGATATGAGAGACATGCAATTTATACATACTTTGTCTAGGAGTTGCCATTACTCACTATGTTGGCACTAGAGCACAGTAACATGTGGGACATTTTTGAAGATCACTATGAATATGATTCAAGGGTGATTGGCTCACAGTGCAAGTGGGAGTCTGTTGGTATGTATGCCCTGAGAGCCAATCATGGGATGATTGGTGGGATACATTAAGATTGATTTGATAAACATCAAAGGCAAGCTTCCAATTCTTTCTGGTTCAGTCATATGAGATAGTGATAGAACAGATTGAATGTCTAGAGAATGACAGTACTCAATGACGTATGCCTTCAGGTTCATGACCTGAATGATGCGATCATACGGATGCTAAGAGTTTGTACATTCTTGTTATGTCCCTAGTCGGATGTCATTGTGGAAGGTAGATAGACAACAATGACACACAAGACTAGATTGTGGTGTTGGTTGATGACAGAATCTCATTAGTCATGATATAGAGATATCAAACCAAACACATAGGTACTTGTTAGAGAACAAGGTACCAGACAGACCCACCGTGAGTTTGACACATGGAACCATGAGATGGTAGTCACAGTCAGTACTCACAGTGATGGTGGTGAGTGTGATTCTTAGACCTGAAATCACTACACTCAACACATGTCGTTGGGCACACTTTGACATCATCAAACGCAGTCCTGAAACATGGGTTGTTATAAAGGTGATGATTGGGTGGCTTTGACACATGGGGCTTTTGAGGGGTGAGTGATAGATATGGAATTTGTCCCTCCTGAGGGAGTTTGATATCCAAGGCCACTTGATGAGTAGGATTGAGATAGGCGTGCGCATGCATGTGTGAATCAGTATGCGATATTGATGTCATACATATCTCCTTCAATCTACTCTGAGATCAAGAAAGTGAATGAACGTTGACAGGATGACTGTTCCATGCCTCGAGTTCATTCGGGATATCAGTGATAAAGGAATTATACATTCACCGTAACACCATTCACGGATTGAAGGATGAAAGTTGTTCTCCAACTTTCTACTTTCACTTGGGTAGCACTGATGTGTGACTAGGCACCGCTCTTTGCTTGTGAAGTCATAAGTGTTATGGACTTTCACTGCCAACGTGAAATGGACCTGCACGGTCACACACATAGGATTTAACCTGGAAGAGGAGTTTTGTCCACAAAGCAATGTTTAGATTGATTACTAAAAGAGTTTAGTAGTTCAATAAACACTCAATCAGTCGATGGCTCAATATCGTATGGTTCAAGGTGTTGGACGCATTGATTGGAGTATCGGATTGATTGAAATCGCATTTGACTGATTCTGCACAACTTGCACTCCCAACCGATCGGTTCAAGTGTTGAACTGGTCGGCTGAGGTTGCTGAACCGGTCGGCTCAAGTGTTGAGTCGATCGGCTCATAGTCAGAGTAAAATGATCGGTTCAAGTGTTGAAACGATCGGTTTAACTGGTGCAACCGAGCAAGTTGGGAAAATCAGGTCGGTGAGAATTTTCCTTGCGTTTCACTTGCCCAATTTGATGGGAATAGGATTGGTATTCGATACCAATTAGAAACGAAAGAAGGAAAGTCAATCGGGAACCGACCAGGACCACGAACCGATCGGTTCAGAAGTGAACCGATCGGCTCATGGGTCCCAACCGATCGGTTGGTGCTCCAACCGACCGGTTCAGGTCCCCAACCGACCGGTTCACTTGTGAACCGATCGGTTCAGGTTGTGAGTTGGTTGCTTTTTGTGGAAAATCTCGAACCCTTCTACTCCTGCTTTAGTCCCATATTGTCGGGCACAGAGAACCCTGTCCCATGACCCTCCTATATATATAGGGATATTGGGGGCTTCTCAGAGTACAACTCAATGCATGTCGGTTGCTTTGCGAAGTTGTCGTTCTCTCTGGTTTTGGTAATCGTGATAGATCCCGAGCAAGTGCTTCCCGCAAAAGGGAGGTACAGCAAGGGAAGGACAACTGCAGTTGCAACTGGTAGCAGGAGAGTGTGTTGGTGACTAGTACGTCAACAGGATGGTGCGACTCCTTCCACTTCCTTGTGGGACAAGGAGAGTGGAGTTCCAGGTGGTCCGTGTGAACTACTACAGGGGCAGGAGGACACTGCCGCTTAGGAGGACAACTGTCATCCGACAGTCCGGTAGGAGGAGGAGTCGTCAGTCCCGGTGCGACCAGGAGCTGCACAGACACCGTCCAAGACTGGAGTTGAAGACCGCGCATTGCGCGAGGTATTGTCGTCGAGCAAGCCTCGGGACAAGGTATGATTCCACAAACCATCCTTTCCTATTATATATACGTTGACGCGTTTCCTCGGTATGGGTTGGGGGAGAAAAAAAAAATTTTCCGCTGCCTTCTCTATCTCCCCTAAAACCCAACAATATATCATTGAGATTCATGGGATAGAGTGTAAGAGGTTTCATCTTCTTACTACTACTAGGTGCCACATGGCCATGCATGGATTGACACATGTATTTGCAAGCATTCCATATTTATCTTTCCATTGAAAACAACAACTTGGGGATAATTCAAGGTATAAGGGTCGGCACCTTTGGTTATCTTCTAGGCAAGCCACTTCCACTCACATTATTATTATATTCACAATTCAATACAACCTTTCCAAAGGAAAGTTGCAAGCCAATATCTATTTCTTTACTGAGGTGCTTAGCTCATTTTTGCAAAGGAAAAGAACTAACAAAATGATATGGGGGTCTCTTCTTTGTCTCCTTGGCCGATAGGGACTCCCATTCAACACTACAACCTGATCCACTCAATACGAGCTTAAATTAGAGTCATTACACAACTATTCCTGGTTTTTTCATCACCAAGAATGTTACCACTCAAATTTCGATCCAAAAAGGGTGCCTCCTTATTTCTGTCTCCTATAAATGATGCATAGAGAGAGTAGGGACACTCTAGAGGTGTTAATTTCATATTAACCCTACACTTTGGGTAAATTGCAAATTGCACCAAAATTGGTGCACAAAGCACTATCATTATTCAAACAAGTTCTAACTTGGAATTTAGGCTTTCCACAAGCCACCACACATAATCATTCTCTCTCTTATGATGGTAAAACACTTAAGGTACGTTCAACATGTGACATTTTGCAATATAACCCCTCATATTGGGTAAATTGCACTTTACACCCAAACTATCATATAATGCACAAATAGTTTGCAAATGAGCTCAAACTTGAAAATTAAACTCCCAAAGAGTCTTGATTACTTTTCAAAAGATTAAAAAAAGTTTGTAAATATCTTACTTAAGAAAAGCTTCTAGGGTTAGGCCATAACCCATGTCAAGGATGCTACAGTTCGATATTGAGGTTGTAGATAAGAAGGGAGTAGAGAATTCTACCGCCGACCATCTCTCCCATATTGAAACACTTTTTGATGAAACAAGTAGATTCAAAGAGACAATGCCACATGAGTAGTTGTTCCTACTATCATCCACTCAAAGGGCGTGTTATAATCACATAGCAAACTTCTTAGCTAGTGGAAGGATACCAAGCACTTGGATGAGGGAGGAAAGTAGAAGGTTATTTTATATGACCAATACTTATGTTTGAGATGATCCTCATCTATTCAAGTATTACATCGACCAACTTATTTGAAGATGTGTTCAGGAGATGGAGCATCAATAAATTCTCTCTATGTGCCATTTTGGATTTTATGGTGTGACTTTGGTGGAAAATGTAGTGTTGCTGAGGTTCTTCAAAGTGAATTCTATTGGCCTTCCTTGTTCAAAGACTCTCATCAATTTTACAAGTGTTATTTGAAGTGCCAAAAGGTGGGCACTATCTCTAAGAGGGACATGATGCCTTTATCACCCATTCTTGTAGAGGAGGTATTTGATGTTTGGGGGATTGACTTTATGGGAACGTTTCCCTCCTCTTTTGGATATGTATATATTTTGGTTGTCATTGATTATGTATCAAAGTGGATTGAGGTTTTTGCAACAAGGACATATGATCACAAGGTGGTATGTGACTTTGTGAAATCCAACATCTTTAGCCGTTATGGTATTCTAAGAGCTATGATTAGTGATGGGGGAAGTCACTTCATCCATTGCACCTTCAAAGGATTGCTTAAGAAACACAGAGTGAACCATAATGTGGCTACTCCGTACCACTCCCAAAAAAGTGGTCAAGTTGAGTTGGCCAATTGGGAGATAAAGCTCATTCTGGAAAAGAAAGTGAGACCGGACCGCAAGGATTGGTCACTACACCTCAATGAAGCTTTATGGGCATATAGGAATGCATACAAAGCCCCAGTTGGCACCAAACCATTCAAGCTTGTGTATGGCAAAAGCTGCCATTTTCCAGCTGAGATGAAATTCGAGGCACAATGGGCTTTGAAGGTCATGGACTTTGATGGAGAGAATGTCAAAATGAAAAGAAAAATTCAGCTGAATGAGTTAGAGAGATGTGCCAAGAAGCGTATGAAATTTCCAAGTGCTACAAGGAGAGGACAAAGTTTCTACATGACAAGATGATCAAGAAGAAAGATTTTGAGCTCGAAAAGTGGGTATGGCTGTATAACTTAAGAATGAAGTTCTTTCCCAGAAAACTCCGGTCTAGATGGTAAGGGCCTTATCTCATCAAGAAGGTGTATCCATCCAGAGATGTGTTGAATTGTGAGAAAGAAGGATCTAGAGAGTTCACTGTAAATGGTCAAAGATTGAAATCAGTTGCGGAAGTAGGCCCAAACAAGGCAAATCAACATTTTGATATAGTCATGCTAGTGGAAGAATAACAAGTTGATGAGGAGATGTGCTTGAATGCACATGAAAGAGACATTTACTTCAAAGATGCCTCGAGAATCCCAAGGAGATGAATGGAGCCAAGAATCAATAAGCCCATCTGAAGGTGTAAAATTTAGCGCTAGTAGGAGGCAACCCACCTAGGTTTGGGAGATTTTTCACCCAAGCTTCTCTTTCTGATACTTTTGCTTTCTTTTCCACGAAACACACACATGTGTTTAATAGTTTTCTTTGAGTTTTATGATATGGCAGGTGTTAGGCACTAAAGAGAGAGGAATCAAAGGTGAATCATGGCCACTAAGATCATTTTGTGGCAAAATTGTGAAGAAAAACAAAGTTCTTGAATTTGAGTTAAAAAAGTTGAAGAAATGACCCTACCACAGCCGTGGAGCTTGACGAAGACCGTGGCAAAAACTATTCAAACACGGTCGTGGCCTCCGACCATGGTTGTTGTAATTACTTATTGAAGAAGTTGAAGAAGTCATGTTGTTTGGCCAAGTTTTTGCATGAATGGCCATGACCGTGGCCTCCCGTGACGATTGTGTTGAGGATAGATGGTCACGACCATGGCCCTCTCGCCACGGACATTGTAATTATTTGTCAAAGATGCCAAAGAAGTTAGTTTGGTTGGCTGGGTTTGAGCATGAATGGCCACGATTGTGGCCTCCCGCCATGGGCGTGTCAATGATGGATTGCCACAGGCGTGGCTGGAGACCACGACCTAGATAAGGTCGTGTGGGTGCACTCTTCATCGACAACATGACTGTGGCACCCACCACAGTCGTGCACCAAACCATCACCACAATTGTGACCAAGCGCCAGGGCTATGGCGCACCCAACACCCAAATCAAAACCTAATCGTTCAACCACTATCTAAACCTCCATATCCTACCATTCCACGCGTTAATTCACCTCCATTCCATCAACTGTCCAAAAATCTGATTTCTACAACCCTACCACCTCCTCCACATCAAAAAAATGAAGGGGAACACCAAGGTAGTGAAGAAGGGAGCTCAAAAGAGCCTTGATGTGATCATTGGTGGAAAGAAGCTCACCAAGAATGCCTCATCCCAGGTCTCCATGCCTTCGCACACCCCTTTTCCATCAAATTCCATCACCCAATCACTCCTTGATTCAATGTATGTGAATGCATCCCACATCATCTGATAGCTACAACATTACTGACGAGTTGTACAGGGGAGAGGAGGAGGAGGCATCCGAGGAGAACATTGATGACTTGATTGATGAGATCGAGATGGTGGTTGCAAAAATAATCCAATGATCCAAAGAAGCCTCATCCTCATCAAAGTGTCTGCCAAAGACCACTCTAGCACACCATTTGACGTCTTCCAAGGTAGTGGAGCATGAGCAGCAGGCGCAAGCAAGGAGGAAGTTGCATCCAGAGGAAGAGAAATTTGCACAGTGGTATCCCAAATAGCAAGTACCACTCAATCTTGATACAAGTTCGGGGTCCCAATTGTAGAGGTTGGATGAAGAGGAGCAAGATAGTGAAGATGAGTAGATGGAGTTGTCAGTTGAGGCAGAGGATATTTTGGCACAATTGGAGGATGAAAGGTTGAAGGCATTAGGAAAGGCCCTTGTTGGAGTGTCCTTTAGAAGAGGACATATGTAAAGGAAAAATGCTCTCACATACCCATAATGCATGACAAGGCAAGTCGTCACCACTAGGTATGGATGTGAGAAAGTCATTGATGAGCCTGGAATAAAGGTGGTTGTGGATGGTAGTTTGAAGAAAATGGGGTTGTGGAACATTCTTTTCACAACCCAAACAACTTACACCATGCTGACTCGAGAATTCTTTGCCACACTTGAAAAGACGAAGGTGAGAGTTAATGATGTTATCAAATTTGCCATGGCGAGAAACATGCACACTCTCACGGCAGCTGAATTGAATTCTGTATTTGCTGCCAATCCTGAAGAGACCAAGAAAATGGATGATGACCTACTTGAAAGAGAGGTAGATTTCAATTATGCACATTTTGGGTACCTCTTGACAGGAAGCAAGGACTACTATACCGGGAGGTCAAAAACATTGGCTATAAGCAATCCCCTATTTTGTTATGTGCAAAAGGTCTTGGCAAAAACCATTTTGGGCAGCAGATATGATAATCAAGGCTTGATCTCTCAGAAAGATATGTTTGTCATGCTGATAATGCATCACAAATGTTATATAGACCTTGGAGTGCTTTTGATTGATCATATGAGGTTCATACCCTCCAAAAGTAAAACATCTTTTGTTATGGGAGGGTTTGTGTAACATCCCTGACCTAGGTTTAGGGCTCACCCTATTTGTTTGGCTTAAATAAGTGGCTTAGAAAGTTTAATATAATTATCAAAAGTGTTTTGTTATTAGGTGACAAACTAATGTTTCAAGTTTGATCCTATTTATATGATGTTTGAGAAATGTTTCTTGTTTTGGACCAAAACACAATTTACCCAATATAAGGGGTTATATTGCAATATGTCACATTTTGAAAGTGCCTTAAGTTCTTTGGCATCATAAGTGAGAGAATGATGCTAAGTGGTGGCTTGTGGAAATCCTAAAATTCCATGCTTGAACTTGTTTGAATAATGCTAATGCTTTGTGTACCAATTTTGGTACAAATTGTAATTTACCCAAAATGTAGAGTTGATAGGCAAACTACCACCTTTAGAGTGTCCCTAATCCCTCTCTGTATCATTTATAGGAGGGATAAATAAGGAGACACCATGTTTGAATCATATTTGAGTGATGGTACTCTTGGTGAGGAAAGACCATGATAGGGTTGAATATGAAACCCTAATTTGAGTTGTATCGGGTTGTGGACTTGATATGGGAGTGCCTATCGGCCAAGGATCCATAGAGGGGATCCCATATCGGATTTTGTACTCATGTCAAAGGCCATGATGGCCTATGAACCTCAAGGAGGTGAAGTGTATCGTTTTACAACTTCCTTGACAAAGTTGTATCGGGTTGTGAATAAAGTGGTGATTGTGTTGATATATCTTAACCAAAGAGATAAGTGATAGCTGAGATATTATCTCTAGATTATCCTCAAGTGTTTTTCATGTCTAGATAAATATGATTCCATTCATTTACACGTGTTCGCCATGCATGGACATGTGGAAACTAGTAGCTTAAAATGATGACACCTCATATTCAGTCTTTTTCATGAACCTCAACTATATATACCACTCCTTTCACCTATTAGTGAAACTTTTTGAATCTTACCATCATCTTTCTCTTAGATATCGTGCATAGTGTCTTGTTATCATGCATAGGTGAAGGGGTATCATTCATAGAGCCTTGATGTCAGCCATAGCAAAGGGATATCGCCAAGTGAAGGGATATCGACCACAAGTAAGGGATATCTGCCACAAGTGGTGAGATGGTGTGAAGCATACACACACCTCTTTGCCCGATATGTTATGAAGCATACACACACCTCTTTGCCCTATATGGTGTGTAGCACACACACACACCTCTTTACTCAATATGGTGTGAAGCGTACACACACCTCTTTGTCGGATATGGTGTGAATCATACACACCCCTCTTTGCCCGATATGATGAAAAGCATACACACACCTCTTTGCCCGATATGGTGTGAAGTATGCACACAACTTTTCGACTAATATGGTTTGAAGCATACACACACTTCTTTGACCAATATGGAGGCACATATACACCTCTTGCCCGATATGGTAGGCACACATACACCTCTAAGGTGATATGGTAAACAAGAATACACCTCTTTGCCCGATATGGTGTTGAGCACACACCTCTAAAATGATATGATGGGTAACCCAATACACTAGATGAAAAAAGTGGTAAGGTGGTTAATACCTGATGCGATGATTTTGAGTCGCATTTATAGACATATTTCACTTGCGTTTTATGCATTTATTGGTCATTTTGGTGGTTAATAGTGCATAATTCATCTAACTTGGTCTATGATCTTTATCTATGTCAAATCTCCCTTATTTCAGTATTTTGAGCATAAATTATTACAAGAATATGTTTTGTTTCGGCTTATGTGGTTTCGTGTTGCAATTTCAGAAAAAATAAGTATCTGCTGTTGTCGATACCATCGACAGTGGTCGATACCATCGACATGACCACAGGTTGCCATCCGCAAGGAGCAGAAGAAAGTTGATACTAGCGACAGGGATGTCAATAGTATCGAGATACCATCAGGTTGCTGGCAAGAAGAGAGTCGATACTATCGACGCATCTATCGATACTATCGACAAGGAGAGCTACAGCGACACAAAAGGACAAAATCGTCGCCTCAGGTTTGTCGATACCATCGACCTGCGTCGATGGTATTGAGATAGCATCAGGCATAACAACAAAGGGACAGAAGAATTGTCGATATCGTGCAAGGTTGATACCATCGACCCGCGTCGATGGTATCGACGCCGTCAGATACAAGTTTGCTTCAGATCGATCTAAATCCGACGACTGTGATATTTTGGTGACCTAACTCGGTGATTATACCTAATTACGGCGGCCAAGAGAAATCGATTACGTCATTACCCGTTGCACATGTCCCGAGAAGGTGTGGAGAGAAGAACGGAGCCTAGAAGCACGCCCCAGCCATTCCGGATGCTAAAGAAGATGGTTTCCACCACTGAAAGGTGGGAGAACGCATATTCTACGCCAAGGAGTGCTTGGATCTTCTCCGTTCTGGGGTTTCACCACTCAATCACGTTTTTCTCCATGTTTCCTTGTTTCTCTACCATGTTTTCCTCTGAGATGAACATGTGGGGCTAATCCCCTTTGTCTTTAGGACCGGGAGTATCCTGGGAGATCATTGTATGACAATTTTATCATAGTAATTCATCTTTTATCTCTTAAATTTGTGGTATAATTTCGTTTTCTCAATTATATTGTTATGCTTGATCACCATAATAATAATATAATGCCCTTAATTACTTTGAAAGAAGAATTAATGGTTGAAAAGAGGTGAAATTCACATTAATTGACAAATCCCTTGAACAAGGTGGTGTAAGGTTAATGGTGGATACCGAGAGATCGATTTTAATGCACCTAGTTTAGGGTATAGGTTACTACGACGGTGGAACCGACCTAGACATAGGTAGTGAATTGTACCACGACAGTGGGCAATTCTGATTTCAGGCCACTACTCGGATAGAGAGATAAATCTGAGTGATTATATAAAATTTCATGCAATGAAAACCCACGGTGAAACCGCAATCCTAAAGATCTCATCTTGAATTGATTAAACTAAACATTTAATCGATTGTTTTGTTTTGTTTTATTTTATTTCCTTTTAATTTTACAACAACTTCCAACTTTTTAATCTGTCTAGCTGATTGCGAGCAGTTAGTAGTAGTCTTCGATAATTCAGTGTCCCTGAGTTCGACTCGGGCCTCACAAAGGCCTAAATTACATTGACGTGTACACTTGCGTTTCTACGCACGGTAAAAAGCATGGCAATACCCTAGAACATGTGGTGGCCAATACATTAAAGTATGGTGTGGCTAATATCTTCAAGTGAGGTGAGGATGTAACACCATGTATGGTGCCAATACATTAAAGTATGGTGTGGCCAATATCTTCAAGTGAGGTGAGGATGTTACACCATGTATGGTGAAGGTGATACACCATATGATTGGTAAGGTTGATACCTTAATGGGTAAGGGTATGAGGGATATGATGATGCCTAGCTCAATATACACCTAACCCAATACATGTGTTCAACACACCTAACCCAATACATGTGTTCAACTTGACATACATGATTCAACCTGATACACCTTGTATAGATGAGGGTAAAACACTCTTAGGAGTGATGAGTATAACACCAAGTAATGGTGTGGCTAATACCTTATTAGGTGAAACACCAAAAGTGGTTGATAATGGTCAACCCTATATCAACAATGCTTTAACCAGAGATGAGCCCATATCACTTGATGATAGTTGGGAAATTCAAGTGTGTGACTTATGGCCAATACACTACTGGATAAATGTGATGAGTTAGTACATAAAATATTAGGATGGGAAATACCCTAATACAAGATAAGTTGATGAACTTAAGTAAGTTAAAAGTGATGAGGGAAGTGATACACCAAGGCATGATAAATATCACATCCAGCACCTCAAGGTTGATACACCTTGATGCACCTTAAATCCAATATACTAGGATGAGTAACACATGAAGTGTGTCATGTCAATTATTATATTAAGATGTAATGAGTTTAATGAACATTGATAAGTGTAGGCTAACCTTCCTTGAGAAAGGGTTAATCCAAGTTAATAAAGTATGAGGTAATCAATATCTTAATTACGATGAGAGAGAAACTCATACTTTGTGTTGATAATCATTTAATGATACATGATAAGAATAAATAAGTATGATTGAATACTTATGATACGAATGTATGCTCCTAGATGTGTCGAGCAATGAATTAGGGTTTGGATTGATAATATGAACTTGAAACCCTATTTGTATATAAAGGGAAACATTAACCCTAATAATGGGAAGGTTGTATTTCTCTTATTACATAAGCCTTGTGAGACGTGTAAAATACTTGTATAACAGGTATAAATATTATGTGGTCTGATGATCTAAAAGATATTTGTTGCCTAGTGAGAGGTGACAAGACATTTAATGAACCTTGTGATCCATGTGAATAGTTTTTTCCTAGTGAGAGGTGACAAGATGTTTAATGGACCTTGTGAGCCACATGAATAGTTGTTTCCTATTGAGAGGTTACAAGATGTTTAATGAGCCTTGTGAGTCATCTGAATAGTTTTTGCCTAGTGAGAGGTGACAAGATGTTTAATGGGCCTTGTGTGACATGTGAACAGTTGTTTCCTAACAATATGTTTAAATGGGCCTTGTAAGACATGTGAAATATGTGTGCAACAAGTGTGATATATACCTGAGTCTGAGGACCTAGAGGTGACGGTTACCTGATAAGAGGTTACATTGTTAAATGATGAACTAAGGGTTGAATACCCAGTTCATATCATCATGATGATGATAATGATTAAGGTATAAGAATCCCCAGTAATATGATAAGGGACTGAGATCTCGAGTGTTATTTATCTAAATGTGTTCTAAAGATTAGAAAAGTACTTGATAGATGTATTACACCTTTCTTTGTAGCATTTGTTTATGATTGATTCTTATAACTTGTTTGATGCTAAAAGAATATTGTAATGCACTTAATATATCATTGAAACCATAAAATGTAGTTGCCCTGGACATAGATCCATCAGCATCAGAATTTGCTGAAATGATGAAATGGGTTTTTCCCACGGGATTACCTAGAGTGCATATTTTTTAATATGCGGGGGTGTGAGCTTGGATGGACATATGTTAGTTGATCCCATTACGTCTATAATCCTGGGGATTGGCTATATGCCATATCCTGGCTCGAGTGTGACTGTGGTCATATACTCAATAATGAGCACGGTGAACTGGCTCATAGCTCAAAGTATGTCTATATGCCATGACTCAATAATTTTATAACCGGGGAAGGTTGTAGGTCTGTTTTTCCCTGAAGAGAGTGCATGTTGTGGCTCTAACTCTAACCAAAGATGCCACTATACCCTAACAAGCTTTTTTGTAGTTAGACATGGGATATCACAGCCAGTGGTCTCGTATTGATTGAGACGGGTGAGGTCGTGGAAGCCGACTCTTCCATTGACCTTGTATGGTACCGACTTGTGAGAAGTTTGTGATCGATTGGAGCATGGGTGGTATACCTCATCTCCTCAGAGTATAAATGTGATTGTAAATATGTAATCAGTCATGTAGTGTGTTTTCTTTAGGATGGAATACGGAAGACATTGGTCGATGTACACTTCGTTTATACATCTTAATTGGATAGATGTTATACATGTTTCTTTATATTCCTTGTAAAGTGAATAGATGATTTGTTGCTCTATCACAGATAGTTGCATTACTTTAAGAAAAGATATTACTCTGTTCTTCTTATAACATTAATTAATCTTACTTGTTAATATAAAAGAACCTGTGCTCAGTTTCATACTGCTTACCTGTGATAATAATATTGTTGGCAGAGATTTATATCTCTCGCTGGGATAATTGTTTCACCCCGTGGGATCCACATTTTTTAGGTGGACGTGCACGAGGGGGTAGATATCATACTACAGAGGAAGAACAATAGCAGCAGGGACAACAGTAATAGCTTAGGTTAAGTGTACTCTCTGTTGTGTTTTGTAGATAGAAGTCATATGTGTCGTCTCTGTACTCTCAGGTCCTTGGAATCAATACGTAAAGGTTTTATAAACAATTTCAGATTTTAGCTTGTATGCCTCGAGGTTTTATGTTGCTTCCATATATGTTTTGACAAAGCAACTATTATATGTTATCCTCAAGATGGGATGGTACAATGTATGTACAATGTAAACCCTGATGTATATAAAGTTTTTGTTCTTTCATTAAGAGTTTCCTTAAAGAGTATCTCTTTGCAAAATGATTTTAATTTTTATCAATTTTGTTAATCTGCTACTTATGGTTATTCTGCAATGAATTACTGGTGATGGCTTCATTTGATGTTGGTTCGTCACAAAGTTTTGGTGTCAATGCTTAAGGTTCACCAAGTCTACAGAGACATAGGATTAAGGTGTTAAGTTTGTTCTAGTGTCCTCCAGTATACCCTATAGTGACTTCTACTTATGTAGAAGAAAGGATGAAGTTTATAAATGACTGGAGAACATGAGAAGTAATGGTGTTGCACCAGGAGAGGGTGTAAGGGATCAGGTAAGAGAAGAATGAGTGCTTGAGAATTCCTATATTGACCCAATCAGGATAGATAATCCTACTTTGTATGCTCTTGTTGGGCATGTTAGGACAACAGTGATGCATATAGTGGACTGGATACTAGCAATACAACCTAGGTTACCAGTCCTCAATGCAGAAACTTTGGGTTCTGAAAAGGTTCATGAATGACATAGTCATGTTGTAACAATGAAAAATGTGGGAAAGATTAACATATGGAAAGAAAGTAGACTTTGCCATAAGTACAAATAGATAGTACATCTATGATGGCAATGCCCAAGGAGGGGCAATAAGTTGAGAATTAAGGAAACGTCTCTACAATTCTAGAGAAATTTGCCTAGTTGTTCTAAAAAGCCAAAGTTTTTGGTGCCATCAGTGCAATATATGCCTAGTGCATAGGGTTGTAGTCACTAAGTAAAGGCAAAAGTCTTAACTTTCCAAATGTAAGAACTCCTAACTTAGCTTCTATGTAAGGCCCCTAAACTTGCTTAATGAGTTGAATAAGCTTCATTATCATAATTGAATTCTTATAACCCTAATATAACCTTGTGATATGCCTTTAAATCATAATAAAAGCTTAAGTTTCAAATTTGGTCTAATTTGGACACTGTTTGAGCAAGTTATGCAATTTTATGCACATTTTGGACATTTCTGCAAATTACTCAATTGAGAGGTTTTATTTGCAATTTATCACTTGCATTATGTTTCTTTGATATTATCTCATCATTACTTATCTTTTTGATCCATGTGGAACCTATTTAATCCTTGGTTTGAAGGTGTTTTTCTCTAAGGGTAATTTAGGGTTTACCCCTCCACGGATGAGCTACCTTTAGTAGCTATCAACTAATGAATTATGTGATCGGCTGGGAAATTTGACAAAGGAAAGCTAAGAAGGTCTATAAGGATGGTTGGGGAGATTCTTGTGTGTGTTCTTGTACATTCTTAATAGTTTATGGCCATAGAAACATGGGGAAGCTACTTTTACACCTTGTGCTTGCTCCCATCCTTATCCATGGGCTATATTTACCTCTATCTTGCCCAAGTATGAAACTTTGCATGATTTCTCTTTCCTCTAACCTGAATAAACGACTCCACTATGTTGTTCTGTGGAACCAAGTGCTCTAAGGTAGAAGGAAACCTCTTTTTTGGAGAAGAAGGTCTCCTAGAGCCCCATTTAGCCCAACCTAGGGTTTCCAAGGTCATCTTCTAGGGATTTCGACCAAGGAAAGTTATTTTGTTCCTTCCTTCTCCGTTCCTCTTGCTCTTCTCCTTCCTTAGACCTTCCTCCAGGTTGGAACCTTTCTGCTCCATGGTAGAAATGTCTCTAAAGCTCTAAAACCCTACCGTTCTTGCTCCTTATGCTTAGGGTTTGCTCGTTTGATGAAGAAAGGTGCTAGATGGACGAGTTCATAGCTTATGCTTAGATTTTCTACCCTACCTTCTCGAGATTTCTTC
Source organism: Alisma plantago-aquatica (assembly GCA_963693085.1). Taxonomy (NCBI): domain Eukaryota; kingdom Viridiplantae; phylum Streptophyta; class Magnoliopsida; order Alismatales; family Alismataceae; genus Alisma; species Alisma plantago-aquatica. The sequence goes on along the minus strand of OY856413.1, from coordinate 1,020,026,825 downwards.
TGTGTCGGGTTTCATCTTATTATTATAGGAAAGTTTTATAACTTGCTCCACGTTTATTGCTTACCATAAGCTTTCTAGATCATGTTCTTGCTTGAAAATGATGATTCATGCACTAAAGAGCTACGCTTGACTTGGATATCAATTTTTATAATGTTCCGTATTCTGATTTCAGTTATAGATGAACATGTGATTATGTGTACATTATTACTAAGGTATAATATGACTTGGATCAGGTTGGCTTGACAACCTATGGTACTAAGCACCTATCAACCAATGGTCAATTTTAGGGTTTTAAGCTAATTTCTTCTATAAACCCATGACCCGATGATGGTACCATTGCAACAACCATATGATGTTTTCTTCATGAAAATTGATGGTGGTAACCAAGGGTGTCAACTGACGTTCACCACCTCAGGTCATGTTTTGGCCTAATTAGAAGCCTAGTGATTAACAACTAAGTACCCTAATGATGCTATCAATCAATGGTGATATTAGTTTGATATTTGATGCTGATTAACGAATATAGTACTGATCTAACAAATTATGGTGACTTAATGGTCACTAATAATGGTGGAACAGGTGTATAAAACCTATGGCTAGTAAATTATATAGTTGTATCATCAATTAAGCATTAGACCAATGGTTTCTTGGGTAACTTGATGCAATGGTCAGACTAATACTATAATTGATGGTTTTTATATATGAACTTGACCCAATAGTCAAGATATAATGTTTATTCCTCCTATAAAGTGGAATGATGGCTAATTTAATATGTTGGTCCTAATAATGTGATTTATATGGTTTCCTTTATATGATCAACTTAAGGAGCTTACTTGTTGATAATGGATGGCTTATATTAAATGAACAGTCGATTGTGGGTTTTACCCTACTCTCAGTGGAACTTTTTGTGTTGTTACTTAAGGGATGACTAGGGTTAGATGGTGAATATTTATAGAGAACAAATCAAGGACTTCATAGGTGGTTTATCTAAGGTGTTTACTTATGTAAACAACCAATGGTCTTGCCTTTTTAACAATAATGGTTCTAGGTGACATTGTGGTATGGTGATATAGGTTGAATGATGATGGAGCAAATGGAGGGTTACCCTTAATAAGGTAGTCTTACCTATTCACTCATATGAATAGAAGGGATGATAATCATATTGTATCGATATGTAACTCTAATGAGGTACATCTTGTCATACCTAGCTTTAATATAACTCAATGATGGTAATTGGGTATGAATAGTTCTTGAATAACTAATACAATCATAGAGTACTCTCTTATTGTTGTTGAAACCCTAGTATGCTATAAACTGATGGTTACACCTTGGTTTATGTGTGGGTTTATACTTGAGAATGGTATGGAATGTGATGGTGATGTTTCACATTATGCATCCATGATCTAATGGGGATGCCGTGAGTTAGGGTTTAGGTGTAAGTGTTGATTAGTAACATTAATATGATTTATCTTGTTGAACATAACTCTAATGCGAATAGGTAAAGATGATTATTCATGTTTAACATTCTTATTCAATGGAATTATGGTGGAATAACCTCTTAATATGGCCATAGCCTTGATATGCTAATTGGTGGTTATCATAGCCACATGGTTGATACTTTCTTATGCTAACCATGTGCATTATGAATATGATGAGGGTTAATCATATCTAGATTCCTTGCATGTTGATGTAGTAAGGGAATGTTCTTAAGGTTAATACAACCCTGCTATGATTGTTTATGAATATCTCCTAGATCATTAATGTAATATTGTGTTGATCTGGTGTATTATATGTAAGTGATGTTGTTGAGCCTTGTTATAAGGCATGCACAGATAACGATCTTATAGGAATTAATATGATGGTCTTAATGACCTTTGGGCATGGTTGAGACTTTAATAAGGTGTAATCCTCTTGTGTTGATAAGGGTTGATACCCTGTGATAATGTGAAAATGATTTATATCTTGTGATAGTATGATGACTAGTGTGGTCTCATGAATGGCAAGTGAATAGTACCATGTGATGATGAGATGAGAAATTATGTTTCACACATTTTATATCTTTTAAAACTTGTGATATTTGTATGCTTGCTAGAAGTGAATTAGGGTTTGTATGTCCACTTGTTTGATGCAGCCTTAATTCACCCTATTGACATAACTAATCATGTGAAACTCTAATCATGTAGTTCCTTGTGCCATAGATCCATATGAGTGTCAGAACTTGCCAGGTGGTGAATCGAGTATTCCTAATGGAAACTCAGAGAACATACTATTAATTATGTGGGGGTAGCAAGTTGAGGATATATCCTTGTCATCCACTATGCAGGTTGGCTATAGTCATGCCTCATACATATGATGTGATTGAGAATGGATGTGGTTGTGTCTTGGTGATTATATATGCGACAAGATTGGAGGACAACTATAGTTGTACCTCGGATGGTAGGGTATGCGTACCCACCTCCTTTCACTAGTGTCGTGACCTATACCAAGGATAGACTAGGTTGTTAGTAGCTTGACCTTATGTGTCACTGTGGCGGACCCGTACTGATCGGGGGCAAAGAAGATGTTAGGAGTCTAGCTCTTCCTAGATCTTTTATGGGATTGATTTTGACTTAGTAGTGGTCAGTTGGATTTTCAGTGGAATCCTCAATTTCCTTAGGGCGTAATAAAAGATGCAATATAGTTGTGTATCAAAATTGTTTAGGGTCATACACAACATTTCACATTGGATGATAACCCTTGTTTGTTATCTTTACATAAAGATGATGCTTAGTGAAATTAAGAGATAGTAGATACACTTAGGTTGTGGATATTCTTAAGATTGTAGATGTATACATACAGTAGCTATGCTTTTGTTGATAACTATACTTTTTTCGTTGATTATAATCAGGATGCTAGCTATCCCATGTTTTTTAGTTTTGTTTAGCATGTTAGCCATGCCTTTGTAACTAGAGATGCATATACTGCTAATCATGCTTAACCAGATAGTTGTTCTTATGTTTATAGATCTTCTTATGATGTTGATATGTTCAACCAATTAGACATGCTAATGTTGTTAGCTATGATTATGTGGCTAGACTTATTCATAATGATAGAGATTCTATGTTACTAGACTTTCTCATGATGCTAGACATGCATATGCTAATTAATTGCTTATATTGTCAACAAGATAAAGGACGATAGTCTGGCTAATGATGATAGTTATTATCTGCTCCTTTATTTATTTTGTTAATCATCAGTACTATTGATCTTATTAGTTATATCTAATTAAACTACTTAACTATTTAATTACTTAAAAATGTTGTAATCAATAAACATAGTTCGAGGTTATATCTCTTGTTGGGACATGGGTCCCTTGTAGTTTGCCACATTTTTTTAGGTAATCAGAATTGCTGAAAACAAATATGTGGAAGCAAAGAGGAGCTAAAGTAATGAAGCTTTGAGAAAGTTGATTTGATGTCTAATGTTTCCTAGAGTCATCCCTGTACTCTCAGGTCCAGGCAAAAAAAAGTGTGTATATGGTTTTTCAAACGAATCAGACTTTTGTTAGCATATTAATGCTTGTTTGTGTGGCATACATGAATATTGTTCTCCGGTGTATATATGTGGTGGCTAAGATGATAAAACATTTTTTATCAAATTCTTGGCATAGTATGGATATAAGAAAGATGTTGGGCTCTTATGCAAATGTTTCTGAGCGGGTGCTGACGTTGAAATTGGTTTTATTTTACCCATTTTTGGGTATGTGATTAATTAGTGATTGATTGTGTTTATGCTTTGAGTAACCTCATTTAGTGTAACGGGTTCTCACAAGTTGGTATCAGAGCTTTAGGTTCACTGAGTCTATATGGACACTAGGACTTAGGACTAGGATGGTGTATAAGTGAGGAACACGACATAAAAATATGGTGCATACTACATAAAAATATGATGATGTATACTCACATGACTGGAACAATTCAATATCTGGCTAACAGATTGGCTAAGGTCAACAGACAGAAATGAGAATGATTCATGGATGACATACCATGATAATGTGTATCTCAGGATAAGCTTGAGATGTGGATATAGAAAGATGGATAAATGATATACATGTTCTTCATATTCCTTATAAAGTGAATAGATGAATTATTCTTCTATTATAGATATTTGCAGTGCCTTAAAATATGAGAATGTTCTAAACTGCTTATCCTTTGATCAATTTTATTTTATTAAACTACAATAATAATGTTTCTGGATGAGAGTTATATCTCTCACTAGGACAATTTCAATTGTCTCACCCCCATGGGATCCAACATTTTTAGGTTGACGAGGATGAGGAGGTAAGAACCATACTACAGGGGAAGGACAGCAACATCAAGGACATCAGTAACATCTCAGGTGGAGATACTGTTTGTCATGTCTTGTAGATAAGAGTCCTATGTGTCGTCTCTATACTCTTAGGTCCTTGGAGTCAGTACTTAGTGTTTCCATAATCGATCTGAGAATTTGGCTTGAATGCCTCGAGGTTGTGTATTGCTTATGTGTAGACTTAACAAGGAAATTGATGTATGTAATCCTTGAGAAGAGATGGTACATGATATGTACAAGTAATACTTTTGTTCTTGTTATTAAGAGTTTCCTGGAATTGGATCTCTTGAAAAAGGTTTTAATTTTTAGTGATTTTCAGTAATCTGTTGCTAATGATCGCTTTCGCTTAGTTAATGACGTTTTGTTCGAACGACGTGCCACAATTAGTGGTATCAGAGCTTATGGTTCACTGAGTCTATAGAGATATTGGACTAAGGTGTTGATTTTGTGTTAGTGCCATCCAATATATCTTATAATGACTTCTGCTTATGTAAAGGAAGGGAGATAGCTTAAAAGATGTCTAGAGAACACGAGGATCACGTTGCTGAAAGCAATGTTGCTGCACCAGTAGGAGGTGCAAGGGATTAGGATAGAGAGGAATCAGTGCCTGAGAATCCCCATTTTGATGAATTTATGATAGAAAACCCAACCTTTCATTCTATATTTAGTGAATTCATGACCACAATGAGGCATATGGCAGACCGAATGCCAGCACCAGCACCTAGGGCACCAACTCCCAATGTTGGACATGGGTCGGGTAAGACTTTTAAACGACTACGTCGTGTAGGAGCTATAGAATATGTTGGGACAACTGACACAGTAGATGTTGATCTATAGCTCACTGAGTTAGAAAAGGCTTTTAAGATCCTTAGTATTCCAGATGTTGACAAAGTTAAACATGTTGTATACCTTTTGAAGGGTAGTGCTGACCATTGGTGGGCCATAGAAGAGGTAAAAAGGAATGATGAAGAGGTTAGTTGGGAGGCACTTCATCAATAATTTGTCAATAAATATTTTCCAAGAACATACTTAGATGAAAAGATCTCACAATTTGAGAAGGATCAGTAGGGAACCATGTCAATAAATGATTATGAGGCTAGGTTTATGGAACTTTTATGGTTTTGTCCTCAAATGGTTGCCACTGAACAGGAGAAGATTTGACGTTTTGAGAAAGGACTGAATAATGAGGTGTCTATCTTAGAAGCTGCTTTAGAAAGCAGAGAGAAATTTGCCACATTTGTGGAGTCAGTTCGGAGAATAGAAAGGTTTGTGACAAAGAAATATGAGGCAAACCTCAAAAGGAGATCTACACAGTCACAGGAACAATGGATTGGTGGTACTAAACAGTCAAAGTTTTCAGTAACATCGGTTCAACCACAACATAGTACGCCAATATAGTGATCATCAAGTGAGGGCCGAACTTGCCATAAATGTGGACAGATAGGACATTTTAGGCAGTAATGTCCAAGAAGAAATAATGTGGTGACCCAACAGTCAAGGCATAATTTGCAAAACCCATAAGGACCTCAGTTTAGCAAGCAGAAGGCTGAGGATGAAGACAAGTGTCACAGTTTGGTCCATCTACCTCTGGTAGTAGAGAACAAAGGCAATAGCAAATGACAGCTGACTCCGTGTAATTGGGTCAGATAAGGCACTAGATAACCTATAAAGGTAACTTGTCAGATAAAACTTTTCATTCTGAATTATCTTTCCTTTTTCCTATCTCTGCCTACTAATTATAAGAAAGGTAGTTATTGTTGAACTTCCTTTAACTAGTCCTATGAGGACATAAGAAAGATATATAAAGGGTGAGAACATATATTTAGAATAATATTCTCTTGTATGTTTTGAAATTTCTTTTTTCATGTAGAAGAGATGTAATACCCAGAGAAAATCTAAGATATTAAATAGTAAATGTAAATAGATGTTAAAAGTATGAAACATAATATGAAACAAATGCATACTACCTAAATTCAGTTCTTGAATGCCCTGGCCAGGTATTCATCTATTGAAGGTAGGGTAAGTATGACACTATTAGATTTCTATCTTTTTGACTACCCTAATCAAGTAGTTATTTTGAGACAATCTAAAGAGCCTAATGAAGTCAGAGATGTGGCATGGATAATTCTACCACATCCTAATTGTTATGGAGAGATCTGAGTTAATCATAGATCAACTTATAAACAAAATAAGATGTTTAGTATAATGTATACTCTGGTCCTTAGACATAGAAGTAACAATGTTCAGTAACGAAGGGTTCGAATACCATGATCTAGTCATCATGATGATGATAATACTAAAAGGTGGTGATATGTAATCATCTCTATAATTTCTATGATGAAGGCAAGGAACTTAAGAGGAAATAATATCGAATGACACATGAACAATTGAAAGTTCATGCAATAATCTGAGGAGATGTAAATGTTGGTTACCTAGAATGGCCAACTGTGAGATCAGTCTTGTTATATAAAATACTATGGACATCATATGTTAGGGGTTTATGCCCCGCATAAACATAACATCGATAAGGATGGATTGAAGTAACATTTGTAGAATCTTTGTGGAAAAAGATTTTTAAAGCTAAAAATGTATGATAAGACTTGTAGTTCTAAGTGGATGACAAATCAATGAAGTTTGACACCTGAGTTAAATAAGATAGTGTTACCTGACACAGAATTCACTCTATAGTTAAGAATGAAAAGGACAGTAGAGTAAGTGTCCTATGTGACTGATTCTATGATAACCCTCTATGGAAGAACTTTGTGTTGATCAAAGTTCTATGGCATCTCCATGACATTAATATGTCATGAGGAGACCTGATGATATAGTGAATGAATAATATTTATTTCCTTTTTACCTGGGATTTTGGGGACGAAATCCTTGTTAGGGGTTTATAATTGTAACATCCCTAACCTGGGTTATGTTGTAACCCTAGGTGTTTTGTTTAATAAAGATAATTATATGCTTGCTTTTATCTTTTGAAAAGTAATTAAGATTCAAGAGGAACTTATGTTTCAATTTTGGTCCTATTTGAATAATGTTGAAACAATGTTTTACTTGTTTTGGACTTAAGTGCAAATTACCTAAGTTGAGGGGTTAACTTGCAAATGTTACATGATAAAATGTTCCTCAAGTATTGAAGAATCATAAGAATGAGAATGATTCAGATGTATGGCTTGTGGTAGCCTGAGCACTAAGAAAGAGCTCATTAAGCAATGTTTGTTCATTAAAACCTAGTTTTCATGTAATGTGCAATTTACCCAAAACCTAGGGTTCAATATGCAAAATATCACTTTTAGGGAGTCCCTAATGTTTCTTGGTATGAATTAGAGACAAGAAAACTAGGGGCGTCTCATTTGAATCTCTTTAGAGGAGAGAGAAACTTGATATTAAAATAATCAAGATTTAAGCATAATTGAAACCCTAATTCAATTTAATGCAAAAATAAATATATTAATGGAAGTACCCTTCAACCAAAAATGAGAGGGTTGAAATTTTATAAGTGTGGACGTCTTTGTGCATTGTAAAGGCAACGAAATATCTAAGTGAGTGGAGAGCCCACTTACATTAGTTAATGGAAAAGTAATATCCACTCAATTTTGGATATTATTATTATAATGGTTAAGGTGCTTAATTTGTCTTCTTTAATTCTTGGATAATGAAGAGGAATTACAAGGTGGAGGATATGGATTCGTATGAAAGGTATGGAAGGGAGTATGTGGCACCAATTTTGGGAGCTAAATGATTTTTATAACACTTTCTCTCTCATTGAAATTTCCTTATAAACATCTCATTTCCAACTCAAATGAAAGACTCTTTTCGACCCTTCTTTCTTTCCTTGCTTTGTCTATACACAAGGGAACTTAGGAGCAATAGGATTACGTGCCCCAACCTGTGGGTAAGCTCCATATTCATCTTCAACCTTGATTTCATGGTGGAAATCGAAATTCAATGCTTAATTTCTTCTTTTCTTCATTCAATCTTCAACCTTAGCCATGCATTTCACTCAAAGACTTGAGAACGGGCCTTGGATAGTTGAGAGATCTTCATTCACCATTTAGGACGTGAATCTTGAAGCTTGGATTCAAATTTGAAGGCGGGTTATATAACATGAACCCTTAAATGTCATTATTGCTTGCAAATTATTCATCATATGTTGAACCTTTCTTCTTTCTCGATTTCCTTTTGATTAGTTGTTGAAATCACCACAAGAATCACAATGTATTTTGAAGGTTTCAAGTTAGATGATGATGTCATATTAAGCACACACCACAACATAGAACATGTGCAAACGGTTTTGCTTTTTTTGTGATTAAACAGTCTCAAGACCGTTTGGGGGCAAACGGTCGGTCTCAAGGCCGTTTGAGGGCAAACAGTCTCAAGACCTTTTGAGGTCAAGATGACTCAAACCATTTGATGGTCAAATGTTGATGTGGTTGGATGATGATCCAATGGTCTCAATTTGATCTAATTCTAATGGTTTCAATGTTGAAGGGTCCATTGATTGCAAACCCTAGACCCAATAGATTGATTCAGTTTCAAATCAATGGTTGATGATTCAGTTTCAAGACCGAATGGATGGATTCAGTTTCAAGACTGAATGGATGATTCGGTATCAAAACCGAATGGATGGATTCAGTTTCAAGACCGAATGGTTAATTTACTTCAAGACTGAATGGGTAATTGAGTTCAAAACTGAATGGGTAATGGATCTCAAGAACAAATGGGTAAATTGAACTTTAAAACCATTTGGATACTTTGGCCATTTGTAGGAATTTACCATTTGGAGGTCTAACGATTTCAAAACCATTTGGGATTAATTATATTTTATTCAAACGGTCTCAAACCGTTTAAGGACTTTGAGGTCAAGACCGTTTGATGGTCTAATAGTCTTAAGACCGATTGACGGTTTTGGGACCAAGATCGTTTAAGGTCTAACGGTCTTCAAGACCATTTGAAGGTCAAGGTACTTCAAGACCATTAGAAGGTCAAAGTACATCAAGACCGTTTAAAGGTCTAATTGTTGGGTTTTGTGGAGAAAACATGCGCGGCGTAAGCAATAAAATCCACGCAACTCGAAACAGGATCTCGTCGACAACAACGTATTCGGAAATAGGTTTGCGGGATATACCTTATCGCGGAGCAAGTCTGGCGATGTCCCGCTGCACGACGGTGCAACGCTGCTTGTCTACGCGGATGGAACTTCTCTCCCGTTCGCTGTCGCAGGTTGATCCGGCGGCGCTCCTTTGCGGCAGTGATGTCCGCCGCTCGTAGCGCGTACAGGTGGTCGTCGACGTCCTCCGAACGCAGGCGTCAATGCGTTTGCGTCTCTACTTCATCCACGTGGATGGACGGAAATCCACGTCGTTCTTCTCAAGCTGGCGGGAAGGAGTGTGTCTCTGCGGCGGCGTGCTAGCGGCGCGTTTCTCTCCTTTCTATCCTTAGGACGATGTCGGCTAGGGTTTACGTGCGTGTGCGTAAACGAAAAGTATCTATCTATCTTATATAGATATCGGCCGTCAATCCTCCTTTAAACAGGATACGAAGGGAAATAGGGTTTCCTAAACCCATCGGTAAATAGAAACATTGCGTTAATTATAACGCTCGTGGATTAATTAGAATATTCTGGAATTTATTAATTAACCAAATAATCGCATTAATTGATTAATTAATATCCGACTCCATGCAATCGCTTGGGATGGCTCTACGGGCATACATATACCAACACTAATACCCCAAAACCATTTGAAGGTCTAATTGATTCAAAGCATGTAGGTACAATGAACCCCATGATTGTTGATGATATTTATCAAAGGTAATTACAATGGTTGTACCTACAAGGTACTTAGGTGATTAGTACCTTTAGAGTGGTTAACCTTTGATGCTTATGGAAGCAATGACTTAATACACTATGTCAACTCTTCATTCAAGTTTATTCAATCTATTCAAGATTAAAGTAATTAACCTCCTTGAGAGGATGAGAGAGAGAAACTTATACATAAGTGATAATCATGTAGTGATTAATCTTTAAAACTTTCAACATGAATAAGATATGTAATTAGGCTTTGATCCATGATGATGAGATCATGAAACCCTAATCGAGAAGGTTGATGAGCTCTAACCCTAATTCAAGGTAAAGCTAGGTGAAACCCTAATCAAGGGTGATGGTGTAACTCTAATTTAGGGTAATGATATGAGAAACCCTAATTCAGGGTATTTTAATGAAAAACCCAAATTTAAGGGAATGCTTCATGGAAACCCTAATTTTGGGTAAAGCTACATGAAACCCTAATTTTAGGGGAAATTTTATACGAAACCTTAATTCAAGGTAATGATGTGATGAGAAGCCCTAATACAGGGTAATGTGATGTGAAACCCTAATCCAGGGTGATGTTATGAATTATGAAACCCTAATTTGAAAACCTAGCCCTAAATTGTGTAAGGGGATGAGTAACCCTGTTTGATATGAATTGGGAAACCCTAACCCTAATATAGGGTGATGTTATGTGAAACCCCCAGCATAGAGTGAGATTATGCAAAACCTAATTGATAAAGAAGGGAAACCCTATTCCTGATAATGGATAATCTTATATCAATAATGGTTGAATAAATCAAATGAGTGACTTATGACCAATACATTACATGGTATGTGATGATTTGGTGCATAAAGTATTAGGATAAGAATTGCCCTAATACAAGATAATTTGATGAACTTAAGAGAGATTATGGTGATGAGGGAAGTAAAACATTAGGATGTGATAGATATCACATTCAACACCTCAAGGTTGATACACATTGATGTACCCTAAATCCAATATACTTGGATGAGTAACACATGAAGTGTGTTATATTAATTATTACATTAAGATGTAATGTACTTTAATAAGTGTAAGATAACATACCTAGAGAAAGGGTTAAGCCAAGATAACAAAGTATGATGTGATCAATATCCTAGAAAAGATGAGAGAGAAAATCATATTTTGCGTTGATTATCACTTAATGATAAATGATGAGAATAAATAAGTATGGTTGAATACTTATGATATTAATGTATGCTCCTAGATGTGTGGAACAATGAATTAGGGTTTGAATTGATAATATGAACTTGAAATCCTATTCGGCTATAAAGGGAAAACTCTAACCCTAATAGTTGTTGCATAGTGAGAGGTGACAAGATGTTTAATGGGCCTTGTGAGCCATGTGAATGGTTGTTGCCTAGTGAGAGGTGACAAGATGTTTAATGGGCCTTGTGAGCCATGTGGATGGTTGTTGCCTAGTGAGAGGTGCCAAGATGTTTAATGGGCCTTGTGAGCCATGTGGATGGTTGTTGCCTAGTGAGAGGTGACAAGATGTTTAATGGGCCTTGTGAGCTATGTGGATGGTTGTTGCCTAGTGAGAGGTGACAAGATGTTTAATGGGCCTTGTGAGCCATGTGGATGGTTTTTGCCTAGCGAGAGGTAACAAGATGTTTATAAAATTTTCATGTAAGTAATGATAATGTTCAAATAAACTAGGAAATGGGAACATAGTAACATAATAATAATAATAAATGGATACAATAATAATAATGAAATCTTAATCAAGCATGTGTATTGTTTATAGCCAAATAAGGGCTATAGTGTTTTGAATAAGCTTAAAGGAGATAAGAGGAATACTTGAATAACATAAAGGATGTGAATAAGTATGATGGATTGGCCACGGTTTAATACCTAGTAAAGGTGATGCGGTATTCAGTGATGATGCATAGGATTGTCATAGTAAAATGCCTAGAATGGATGTATAGGATTGACATAGTTTAATACATGGAATAATAACACAGGATTGGTCATAACCCAATACCTGGAATAATTGCATAGGATTGGTCATAACCCAATGCCTGGAATAATATCACAGGATTGGTCATAACCCAATACCTGGAATAATTGCATATGATTGGTCATAACCCAATACCTACAAAAATATCACAGGATTGGCCATAACCAATACATGGAATAATATCACAGGATTGGTCATAACTGAATACCTGGAATAATTGCACAGGATTGGACATAACCCAATACCTGGAATAATATCACAAGATTGGTCATAACCCAATACCTAGAATAAAATCACAGGATTGGTCACAACCCAATACCTGGAATAATTGCACAGGATTGGTCATAACCCAATACCTACAATAATGGCACAAGATTGGTAATAAACCAATACCTGGAATAATTGCACAAGATTGGTAATAATACAATGTGTGTAATGGTTGCATAGGATTGGCATAGTCCATTGCCTAGAATGTTTGCATGGATTGGCATAGTCCAATGCCTAGAATGTTTGCATAGAATTGGTATGGTCCAATGCCTGGATAGAATATGATGATGTATACTCACATGACTAGAACAATTCAATATTTGCCTAACAGATTGGCTAAGGTCAACAGACAGAATGAGAATGATTCATGGATGACATACCATGATAATGAGTATCTCAGGATAAGCTTGAGATGTGGATATAGAAAGATGGATAAATGATTTACATGTTCTTCATATTCCTTATAAAGTGAATAGATGAATTATTGTTCTATTATAGATATCTGCAGTGCCTTGAAATATGAGAATGTCCTAAATTGCTTATCCTCTAATCAGTTTTATTTTATTAAACTGCAATAATAATGTTTCTGGCGGAGAGTTATATCTCTCGCTGGGACAATTTCAATTATCTCACCTCCGTGGGATCCAACATTTTTAGGTTGACGAGGATGAGGAGGTAAGAACCATACTACAGGGGAAGGACAGCAGCATCAAGGACAGAAATAACATCTCAGGTGGAGATATTGATTGTCGTGTCTTGTAGATAAGAGTCCTATGTGTCGTCTCTGTACTCTCAGGTCCTTGGTGTCAGTACTTAGTGTTTCCATAATCGATATGAGAATTTGGCTTGAATTCCTCGAGGTTGTGTATTGCTCATGTGTAGACTTAACAAGGCAATTGATGTATGTAATCCTCAAGAAGAGATGGTACATGATATGTACATGTAATACTTTGGTTCTTGTTGTTAAGAGTTTCTTGGAATTGGATCTCTTGAAAAAGGTTTTAATTTTTAGTGATTTTCAGTAATCTGTTGCTAATGATCGCTTCCACTTAGTTAATGATGTTTTGTTCGAACGGTGTGCCACATGGTATGTGTGGATTCATTGTAAACATGAGGGCAGATAGCTTATTATAGAATAAGGTTGTTTGGACTATGGTTCCAAGTTCATAAAGTTTGTGATGGTTTTTCTTTTGAGCCTTCCAATAATTAGGAATACTCCACGTATATGTCTTGATATTTGTTATGTTAGTAAAAGTAGATGATATAAGGGTGTGAGTTTCTTATAGCACACAAAGTGGATACCAAGGTAATGAATCCTAGTATCCAAGACATATTAATAATATGAGAAACATTTTTAGATTGGAGATGTCTATTAAATGAACATTCCAAGTATTCCTCTTCTGTAGAGAAAGAGGAGAGAGAGAGTTGATGATGACAGGTTTGACCAAAACCCTAATTATAGACCTAAAATATCAAGAATGTATGAACCATGTATTAATGATGAATAATTGTTATTAACCAGGCCATGGACAAAGTTATAGATGATCTTGGATGTATAAGGAATCTCTGAACTCAGGTACATATATTATAAGTACAAGACTAGATTTCTTGGTTGCTTATGATATGTAATATCATGAATACTATTATTTGGATATTCATTGCTTGGTTGAACTATGATGAGTTATACTTCACCAAAAATCTAATATAACATAAAAGGATATGGATGGGTTGTAGCTACTAGTGCACCTAGCCTAGTATGGATGTATGTTGCCTAATATGGATGTATGATGCTTTGGCCCATGTTAGATGTATGATGATATAATTTTTGCCCATACTGGATGTAAGTCAAGTGTAGATAAGTGTAGTACAACCACATCAAATAAATGTAATAGAAAAAAAAGATGTTTACTTGATTTTCACCTTAAGAAATGGTTTTTCTCTCTTTCTTATTTCTTCAAGTGTTTTCCTTTATGCAACCTTACTAGTGTATCTTTTACCACGTACCAACTTTTGTTGATTCATTTGTTTCACATACATTTTAGGTTTAGAGATATCATGGGAGAAAAAGAACATGGTGTGAGCAAGTTGTTCAGGTTACCTATTGTCTAGGATCCTGGTTAGCATACATGTTTAGACTGTGTAATTTTCTATTTTTTCAATATGTAAATGTAATCCAAGCTGTAATAATTCCTGTTGTAAATATACACGTTATTGTTAAGAAATGTTATGGTTGTATGTTCATGTATGTGTATTATGCTTCCGCATCACTCTCCGAAATGATTGTCTAACGTTTGTGGATTTGTCCTCTCAAGCCTTCTAAGTCTTCGAGGCAGAAAAATTCGGGGACGTTACAATTCCCCAATACAGTAAGATTGTGTCAACTACTATGACATAGGAAGGATGGTTTTTCACGAGTTGTACCTGGTCCTATAGTAAGGCCAGCGAAAAAACTCACTTCTTTACAACTGTTGATAAGTTGCTCTTAGACGGTGGTTGTACAGCTCTTGGTCTTTACCGTGAATAGTTGTATGCACAACTTCTACAGTGACTCTGATGGTTTGGCCACAAACTATAGGGTGTAGTTTCTCTCCAAGAAACAACCAAAGGACTCCTACCTCTAGATTAGTCTACACGGACCAACTAGAACTCATGTCGTTCACCAAGAACATACAAAAGGAGTTTTCCTCCCCATTGGTTTACTAGTCACCAATCTGCTCTCTCACAATGACAACTTCTCAGTTGTTCTCTCCCGTTGGCTATCCCTCCTTTTTAGGTAGGACTTTCCTGGGCTCTCTTGGTTATCACAACCAGAGAAAAAAATAGTTATCAGAGAAACTGATGCTCATTTGTCTGTGTTGTGTTGTAATTTGGGAAGCCTTCAGTACCCCTCTATATATAGCAGGGGCTAGGGTTAAGGTTATCAGTTGCTACCTGATATGGGATAAAGGTGTGGTAGTGGAAAGAATTGGAAGATCTTGAATTTTCATAACCTACAATAGCCAAAATGGTCATTTCACACACTGAGACGGTCGTCTGGCACTGTCAGATAGCCATTTGATATTTCCCAATCTGAAACAAATTTGGCTATTCCGAATTCAATTAATATGTCATATTAATTTCCGTGTTCCTCAAGTAAAGAACAATCGAAATTATTAGGGAAATATCCTGAACCTTTGTTCGACCCAACTGGGTTTTCTCACCCAAGGAAGACGCCCATCTCACTCACTCAAATGGTTGTCTGGTGATTTGAATTGAGCCGCCCGGTTTAATAATATTGAACTTCTCTGTTCAAGGTCAGAACTAAGACAAATCAATCTCGGATCAGCTTGACCCTCAAAAGATCATCTCAACTACTTGAGACTCACGTCTAGCTGCCAAATAGTCATCTCATCCAGTGATATGGTTGTTTAGAAGATCTAATCAGCTAATCGAGCAATCAATTATGTGAATTGAATACCTAAACACTTTAGTAATCAATCCAATTGTCATTCAAGATCAAACTCCTCTTGTATATGAGTTCCTACGTGTGTGACCCTATAGGTCCCATGTCATGTTGGAAGTGAATGTCCATAACTATCTTATGACATCACAAGCAAATAGTGGTGCCTAGTCATACATCAGTACTACCCAAGTGAAATGGAAAGTTGGAGAACAACTTCAACCTACAATCTGTATAAGGTGTTGCAGTGATTGTATAATTCCTTTGCCTCTGATATCCAAGATGAACTTGAGGCATGGTAGGTCATCCTCTCAACGTTCAATCCATCTTTATTGAACCTATAGTAGACTGTCTGAGATAATGTGACCTCAATATTATATATCGATTCACATGTGCATGCACATGCATTTCTCAATCTTACTTATCAAGTGGCCAAGATATCATACTCCAATAGGAGGGACAAATCCCATATCTATCACTCATAGTCTATCCCCATGTGTCAAAGCTACCCAATCATCACCGTTATAACATCCCATGTTTCAAGGATGTATTTGATGATGTCAAAGTGTACCCAATGACATGTGACAAGTGTAGTGATTTTAGGTATAAGAATCAAAATCATAACCTTCACTATGAGGGATGACTATGACCACCACAACCATGTTTCACTCTCAAGTGGGTCAGTCTAATACACTGTTCTCTAACATGTATCTGTGTGCTTCATTTGATATTGCCATGTCATAACTAATGAAATTTTGTCATCAACCAACTCACACTCTGATCTTATGTGTTATTATTGTCTATCAACCTTCCACAATAACAATTGATCATGGACATAATGTGAATATGTATATGTACTTTTAACATACATATGCTCTCATCATAAGTGTAGGAACTTGACAACATATGTCATTGAGTAATAAAATTTTCTAGACATTCACTCTGTATCCTCAATATCTCATAACTGAGTGAAACAAATGAATTTGAAGCTTGCTTATATATATATATATATATATATATATATATATATATATATATATATATATATATATATATATATATATATATATATATATATATATATATATATATATTGACATGTCAATCATTATATGATTTCCTCTATGGGCATGCCTTACCTAAAAGTATGACTTCTTGAAAACCTCAGATGTTTAGTATTAGGAAAAGTATGAGTAATAAAGCTAGAACTTGTATATATTGTTGTAAATGTGACGAAATGATGAAGTATAGGTATTAATACTTCAGTTGAAGATGATGAATCTTACTAATATTATCTAATATTGATGTATACATTTAGCTATAATTTTTGGAGTAATGAGCATCCCTCACATGAATGTGGGTCCTTTTATACAAGATACATGATAATGAATTGTGAAGGATGGTTA
This sequence comes from Alisma plantago-aquatica, assembly GCA_963693085.1. NCBI lineage: Eukaryota > Viridiplantae > Streptophyta > Magnoliopsida > Alismatales > Alismataceae > Alisma > Alisma plantago-aquatica. The sequence continues at coordinate 1,020,009,551 of OY856413.1, read as the reverse complement.
GAGATTATGGTGTAAGAATATGTGAGCCTAATCCATTCTTTTTACCTAAAGTGAGTAGTATAACACGGAATGATCATTGTTGGTTTTGGAAACTCCATTTGAAGTCAACGATATGGTACGCTTGTTTAAATTTAAGAAATGATATGAGAAAACATGTACTGAATGTTGATGGCAAGTCAAAGATGGAACTAATGAAGTTATTATGTCAAAGTCTTTATTCTTTTATTTTAATTACATGTGGATTAACCCAAATAGAATAAAATATTCAAGAATTTGACTTTGATGGTTGTCAATGAGAATAGAAACATTGCATATCAAGTAAATTATGAATGATTGGTTCCAATAATGTAATGAACATGAAATGAAACAAGTTGCGACTACTGAAAATGAAATGAAGGAAAAAGATGGGAATTAGTTGATGAATCTAAGAACCTAACTGTAACCTTAAAATGATGAGCTAGATGATGCTAATGAATAACGATCTCAAATGAGGATCTAAGGAATGCACACAACAGTAGTTGAATTCAATTAAAAGATGTGGTTCAAGCATTTGAATAAATTTACAAGAATGTGTTATTGGATTGTGATTGTTTGATAGAATACTTATGCTTCGAGGATGGAATAATAGTATGGAATTGACCGGCCTAAATCACGTGTCCAAAAGGAGTGGATTTGAAGTAGTCGGACTTTTAAATTACGCGACTCTTACGCCCCCGCAACGATGATGGGGTCCAAAGTAGCAATCGGGGTCGAACCACAGGGACAAGGGTGGTAGTGTTAAGAATTTGGAATCAACACATAACACTCCAGAAAGGGTAAGGAGAGGATAAAGTTCCCAAAGGGAACAACAGGTGAAGATCGATAAAATAAAAGAAGACTATCTCCAACTGGAACTACAAGGAAAATTTAGGTTCTAGGCATTTATCAGATTTTTAGGGTTTTAGCGCAACAGAACCAAAGGAGATAACACTATTTCTTTAGTAAGGAACGAAGGAGGAAAACTTCAGTAAAACAAGCGGCATCGGGAACATCCAGTACCCCTTCTCTCAAAGTGGGTACCTCTAACTAAGCACCAACACCTCTCTCAAGGTTGCTGGTCTTGGGTTAGAGTGGAAAGATTATTGAAGCAACTCTGATCCTGGGTACTCTCGTACTCCCTCATCAGACCAAACACTAGAGCCACAACATCTCTCTTGAGATTGCTCCAGCGGGAAACACGATTCGATAGCTAGTCAAAACATGCTCTGAGCATACAAGCTAGAGTTTAGATGCTAAACAAAGTAATCATCCAACAAAAAGGGACCAAACATAAAGCAATAGATATTTAAAACTTCTCTAATTCCATTAGCATGATCATTATCTAATAAGGTTTGGTTACATTGCATAAGTAAAGAAAGTGAATGACTGAAAAAGAAAGGATAGGTATCGCCTCCTTGATTTTGGAGATCGATAAGCAGCAGTGGATCCCTAAGGTCCCTCTAACCAGATACCGGGCGGGAGCCTTGCCTGATACGCCTGTGTCGGGTGGCATCCCCTGTCAGGTGACACACCATGTTGGGCAGACATATCGTTCGAGGCGCTCATGCCCGATACGGTCGTGTCGGGATGCTACCCTCTCGGGCGACACATCGTAATTGTTGATTCGTATCGGGCTCGGTATTGTGTCGGGCTAGAGACCACTTAGAGTATCAGATTCCTCATATCGGGTGGTCGTTCTGGTCGATATCGGGCTGTTGCGGTGACCGGGACGGATTCTAAGTGAACCATTCCTGCCCTCTCGGTTCGAGGAAGTTCTCACCTAGTATCGCCCGGTACACCTCTGGGATACGACACGTTAGCTCCAGGTGCTTTCCCAAGTTACCTTTCGCGAGATTCTAACGACCTGTCCCATCGGAGTCCTCTAGCTGCTATTTATAGGCAACGGTTGGGAGAAGTTGTAGTTCTCTGGGTGCCATGTGTCCTCCATCAGCTCTACCATTGCGGCTTCAGGGATGCCTGATATGTGCATCGCCTAGCATAGAGGGAGTCGGGCTGTAAGCGTGTCGGGTGTCGTGACGGGTGGGCACCTGTCGGTGGGTGGCTTGATTGTGCAACACACTTCAGCAGTCGTGGCGAGTACAGTCCCTGTCGGGTAAGTGGCGTATCGCCCGTCAGATCCTCCTTGTGTGGCACGCCCGTGTCGGGCGACAGCTGTATCGGGCTGCTGTATGTCGGGCAGTGAGCGTGTCGGACGATTAGTAGCAGGGCCGATGCAGGTAGAACACGTTCATGGGTCGAGACGAGCCTTTTTGCTAATAAATGAGTCGAAAAATGAGGAAAACTCTGCAAAAGATGATAAAATTGAATTAAGAGTGTAGTGCGGCCTGTTTACTCAAAAACATGCAAAAAAGGAGAGAAAACAGTTCAAAAGAGAAGATTTGACAACGAAATAAGGGCCAAAAACATCACAAAATTTGGCGTTATCAACTCCCCCAAACTTTGCATTTTGATTGTCCTCAATCAATCTTTAAACTTTATTTGTGACACTTCTTCTTGACCGGTATGGTTTTAAGACCATGGGTTTGAGCGAGAATCGAGATGTCTCATAGAGAATATTGCCCGACCATGAACAACAGGCTTTACTTGATAAACCACTAGAGGGGGGTGAATAGGGTTTTATGATATTTTTAATATAATTTAACTCAAACAACCACAATTGAAATAATAAGAAGGAGACAAGGTGTTTAGAGTGGTTCCAACCTTAGAAAATACTAAGGCAGTCAATCCACTACCTGGTTGCTTACCCAACTGGGATTTTGAAAGTATTAAATTTTATTACCTCTCAAGGAATTTACATAAAATTACAATACTTTCTACACCCTTTGGACAGCGTTCCCCTTGAAGTAGTTGCACCAACTTTGAAGCAGCCTTCTTGAAGTAACTTCAAGCTCCCCCTTGAAGTAGCCTTCCTCTTGAAGTAGCCTCCCATTGCAACAACCTTCTAAAAGTAGTCCAAAGCCTCCTTCACCAAGAAGATCAAGACCCTCTTCAATTTGCAGCCTCCAATCCTAGGAGTAGCAAGGAGAGTACAAGCAATAAGAGTGAACAAGAAAGAAAATGGAAATTACAATTACCACTTTAAATCACAAGGCATGATTTGCATATATCAAGTGTATAGATCTCCTAACCAATGGATATTGAAGTGTAGGTTTGGTGGATAGGAGATGCTAGCCTATAGGACACGAATTTGGAGCAAGGGAATGAATGGCCAATGCTAGTATTGCTCAATTGCTCAAACAGATTGCCAATTGCAAGTGTAAACTCAAGTATTGCACAAGTGTAGATTAGTGAGTTTAGGTGTTCTAAGGCATGTCCTATTTATAGGAATGACCTACAAGTGTTGAAGGACGTTATAAACACTTTATATGGGGTTCTAAGTGCTTAACTAGCCGTTAGGTACACTTTAGTTGCTTTAGCAACGACTAGTTAATTAATTCTGAAAGTTGCAGACAGAACACATCTCAGTCGAAGAATTGTCGACCGAGAGTCCTTCTCGGTCGAGGGTTTGTCGACCGAATGACTGTCTAGAGCAAGTGTGTACAACGTTCATCTCCAACTGCCAACTACCTTGTCTGCTCTGTCTAACGGCTACTTGGGTCTTTCTCGGTCGAGGAGTTTGTCGACCGAGAGTGTCTCGATCGAGGATTTTGTCGACCGAGATTGACCATATTTTAAGTGTATGTATGAGTGTACATATGTGACACTATTGAAGAGGATGACCTATCTAAGTGTAGTGATTTGCTAGGGAAGATCTAATGCTTGATTTACATGATGTCTAAGTACTTGTACATTATATATTTGTACAAGTTTTACAATTGATTACATTCATGAAATTAAAGCAATTTAGCATATAGATCTTCCATAATATTTGTCATCCACTTTATTCCTGCACCTCTCAAGTAGCTCGTTAGATCGACAAGAATGAAATTGTAACATACTGAATTCTAGACTTTTTGCCTTTTTGGTCCTCTTTTCCATCTTTTCCTTCTATTTCTATCCTCTTTGGCCTTTCTATTTAATTTGTGGAAAATATGATGGTTTAATAAATATTTGTTCACCTTTTATTCCAATATTTGGGTTTATGCACAAATACCTCAGTGGAAGCTTAGTAATGGGTCAAATATGCAAAATATCCACTTAAGTGGTAAAAAGAATAAAGAAATTCGTCCTAAAACCTTCTAGTGCTTTTTAAAATATGAAAAAGAAAACTGAAATATAAATAAAGGAGATGATAAATGCAATAATTGGGATAATATGGAATAATATGGATAAAAGAAGATAATGAGGAATATATTGTCCCAAAAGTCATAAGTGGAAAGCCATGAGATAATTTGATATGCAAATTCGTTTTCTTCATCTAAAAGAAAACTTAATGGCCAAGTATCATCTAATTTGGATAATAAATAAATATATTAAAGCCTTTATTACAAGATAATGGGAAATAAGTGAATATGGTGAAATAAAATATCCAATGTCCTCAAATTAGAAAAATAACTCTAGATTCGTAATCGAAACATAAAAATAATCCTTTGGGCAAATTTGCATTTAATTTGGCCAATGTTTAATATTTTATTTTATTCAGGAGAGAGAAAATGATTTAAAGACAAAAAAATATTAAATATATGTTGATAAAAATTAATTAATCTCAAAAACGTGTTCCTAACGTTTATTATTGCTTGTAGACCAAGTTTTATATTTTTAGAAGGTTTCTAGATGTCTCTAATAAATTAAAAGGATACAATAAGTGATAAAATTTAAATGAATTAAATAAAATAATAAAAGTCTTCAAAAAATATATATTAATGTCAAATTCGTGTTCTACATGTTAAAATAGACCTTTGGATAAATTTTGAATCAATTTGGAAAATATTTGATGAGACGATAAATTAAGGAGAGAGAAAGTGTGTAAAACTTGCAACTCATTATTTATAATAACAAACAACTTCAACAAATGGAAATAATACCAAATTCGTATTTAGCATACTTAATATAAGTTATGGGTGAAGTTTTGTAATTTTTGGATAATCATAGAGTCATAAATAAATGAGAAAAGAGAAAATATGTTTTGAATTATTTAACACAATAAAATTTCTCAAAATGTAAAACTAATTTCATATTTGGATTCTACACGTCAAAATAAGTAAGTATATCAATTTTGGTTAATTTTAGAGGTCGTTTGCACCCTCAAATAGGAAAAGAGAAAAAGTTAAATGATTAAATAAGAACTTTAGTCCGAGTTGGATTTGGCAACCCATTCAATACCATGATGCGCGCTCCACCATGGACCCTTGGATCACGATCAAACGGTGTCCGCATCATCTTCTAGCTCCAGCCCGTTTCGGAAACAACAAAAGATGCACAATTTTCAAATGTAAATATCTCATTCGTTTCTCGACCAAATCAGTTGATTTTTGGTTTGTTGGATTCCTAGTTCAATTTCGCACCACATTATCCCAATGTTTTTGAGTTTTGACGGAGATTTGAGAAATGCCCAACATGGGCACCGCCACCCTCTACCTCCACCTAGTCCAACCCTAACTCGGGGTCCCTTGCTTATATATACATATGCCGCAAGGACCGCCATCGCATTTGCAACTCAACCACGCTGCCAATTTCGAGTTTAGTGGACGTCTTAACCACCAACTAGCCGCCGAAGACCACCAGGCTTGCGGCGCTCCTCCTCTTCTCTTTACTTCGTCTCAGTTCAATTGCAAGATACCACCAGATTTCTATGTTCTTCCTCTTTCTTTCGCATATCTAAACGCGAAGTTTGGTCAAGTATCGCGTTTTTGCCCAAATCACGCCCAAGCCAAGCTGCTTGCAGCTCTCGGCCATGGCAAGAGGAAGCGGGAGGAAGATGACCCCATGTTTTTACCTTTTTGCCCCGACCGGCTTTGCGTTGTTTTGTTTTACGCGCAAGGGCACTCCGGTCTTTTGGTTTGCTTTTGTTTCAAACGCTTTTGCCTACGTGACACTTCCCGATTGACTGATATTGCAAAATTGATATCTTTTTACTCGATTATCCAAATTTAAATCTAAAATATGTTTTGAAATCGGGAGAATGAGATCGATCTAATAAAAATATTTTCGTGGTTTGATTCTGAGTTTTTGGAATATGTATTTTTCGAGTTGATTTAATTAACTAATAAATATGGAAAATACTCTAAAAAGTAAGTAACCTGAAAATATACAAACATATATGTTATTTTGATCAGAAGAACGTAACTAAGACATAGTGAGGTTTTTAGAGTCTAAATCGATCGTTTGTGGAAAAAGTCGATGGTTTTGAGGTTTTAATCCTTTAATGAATACACATATATCTAATACATAAATATGATGATCATATTAGGGAAAGTGGATCTGATCTCGTGTAAAAGTTATGAAAAGTGATTCTAGATTCTAAAGATTTAAGGTATGTGCATCTACCCCCTTCAGTTGGGATATTATTTATACCTTTTACCTATGTTCCCTAATGAGGCTTAATCTGACCCAATTCATGATTCTTGAAACCTAAATTCATTTATGCCTCAAAAATTAGTTGTAGTATTATCTTGTTTGGGTTTTTATACCCCATTGCCTTGTTATTTGAATTCTTTTGATTAATCTTTCCATAACTCTTTTTCTAGCATGTTGATTTTATTAGACTAAATAACTAGTGTAGTGGTACTTGTATGTACAACCACCCATAGTTGGGGAATGTGATATTTCTCCCCTGGGGAATGTGATACTCCCCCCCCACACACAAAATGTGTGTAGGTGACTGGGAATGTCTTATTCTCCCTCACCCTTTGGTTGAAGGTCCGATAGGTGCCTCAACCCTACTTAGTTAAGATAGTCAATATTAATCATACATGCAAAACCTTGGTTATATATTATTTATGGCAAGCATCTATTGAAATGTTCTTTTGTATATGGCCTCCTTCTCTTGATGTCTCATCTTTTGATGAATCCCTAGCCTGTTTTACTTGTTATATTTATCTTTTCACCTTTAGTATAGTTTAGTGACACATACTTTTATTTTCCTTCCCTTTTTGTTGGGTGCCTTCCCAACCACCCAGATGTGGAGCAAGGTGATGAATAGGACTTGAAGATCATAGCTTGGCTTGGACTTAGCTGATGGATGTGTTGCTTGGAGACAAAAGTGGAGTAGTCTAATTTCCCTCTACTTAGATCATCTTTTTGTATAAAGCATGTACACCCATATTGGGGAAATTTTTATGTACACTTTATTTTAAATTGAATATAGTCAAAATTTTATCTTCCGCTGCTATCCAAATTGAGTTTTGTTTACCATTGTTATTAGTAGAGAGGTGGATTGGTGATTTCACTTCTTTACAGCATGGTATCAGAGCCAATGGTAGTCAGATCTTTGACTATTTCAGTTTGTCTCCCTAACTAGAACCCTAGACTTGCATAGTTTCCTTTAAGTGACATGTTTGCCTAGATTTGATCTACCTTGATGATAGGTTGACTTGGGAACCAATAGTTCCACATTAGAACCTTGATGAATAAAACCATAAAATATTTATAATTAAAATATGCATAACTTTATGTTGTTTAGGTTTGCCTTTAGGCAACTATTAGGGCATGAAGTTGAAGCAAAGGTGTCTAGAATGGATCAGGGTTTCAGGGGCTGGCAAAATTTTCCTCCGCACCACTAGCTTGTTATACGAGGACTCCCGGGCCCATACGATACCGGTCTGGCCTGCATTGATACGAATTGCCCAAAATAGTTTGCTTTTAGGCAATAGTAACCTTAGACATATATGTTGGATATCTTTGAGAACCCTAAGTTGACTTAGTTGAGGATGAATATACCAAGATAGTTTCCTTATGTCCCTCAAACCACAAGCTTGGATAAGTTTATCCTTTGAACCTAGACCTTAGAGTTTGGGTGTTTGTGAGAATATCAGGGTGCGTAGTGGAAGCATGATGGATCTTGAGTATGGTTTAGTTAGACTTATCCTTTAACCCTAGTGTAGTAGGTCAAACCCTTTAAGGGGTGGAGTATGGTTAGGTTGATGATGTTTGAGTGGTTAGATTTTGTGGACGAAATCCTCTTTAGGGGGATGGAACCCTATAACTTCTTGATCTATCTTTAGAAACCCTAACATCATACTTAGGTGGTTAGTATGCTTGGATCTTTGGTTTTGACCAAACAAGATATCATGGTAACCCTAACATGCTTGTTTATATATTAAAGAACACATAATTATCATCTAAGGAATAAATCATATGCTTGAACGCTAATGAATATCCAATGCATATAATATGAATATCAATGCTAATTGTCGATAAGTAAGATGTTAATAATGTCATGAACCAATAAACCCTAATTATAATATCTAACCCTAATCTATACATCTTTAATGCCTTTCATGATACATTGATGATGTTAAGTGCCATAATCAATTAACATACTTTGATACACCTAAATGATATATATGATCATCTAATCAAATATTAATTAAGTCATCAATATGAATACATGTTACCTTATTAACTAATATACATGTTATTAGTCACCTAATGTGAATCAATTCATTAATATGACATATGTTCCACCTTGATCATTAAAATACATATAATGGATTCAATATGAATATGTGATAATTGGAATTCACATAAATGTGGAAAATCAATAATATAAATGAATAAATATGAATAATGATTCATGATGACATTAATGTGAGAAATAAAGATAATGTGACATGTGACAATGTTTAATATGAATATAAGTAACTAATGTGACATTAATTGGAAAAATTATATGCTTAACCATGAATTGAATAGAATGTCTTATTTCATGTAAAATAATTTGTTATAATTAATAAAGTGATAATATTAGGATAAGGAAGTAGAAATCTGAATTATTAAGGACAATGATCAAATATAATAATGAATGTTGAGATAATTGAGTAACCTCTAAGTGTGCATAATATGGAAATATAACATTTTTGGTAATAAAATGAATATGACATGACATAATTAAAATAATAATGAGAATGTGGTGTCATAATGAATATAATGTTAATGAGCCAAAAATGTAAATAATGTTAAATCTCATAAAAATAATTTTAATAGTGGAATCCTAGGTTATCATTGGGAACCCAACCTATGTTGAGTTGTATGTGAAGTTTTGAACCCTTAGGTGTAGTTGAAGTATAAGTTTTGGTGGAAGTTGTATGGTTGGAGGAACAACCTGAAGTTTTGGTGATGTGAGGTTGCACACTCACCCTTCCCTGATTGCTAGTGATTTCGGGGACGAAATCCTCTTTAAGGGGTGGAGTGTTGTAACATACTGAATTCTAGACTTTTTGCCTTTTTGGTCCTCTTTTCCATCTTTCCCTTCTATTTCTATCCTCTTTGGCCTTTCTATTTAATTTTTGGACAATATATGGTTTAATAAATACTTGTTCACCTTTTATTCCAATATTTGGGTTTATGCACAAATACCTCAGTGGAAGCTTAGTAATGGGTCAAATATGCAAAATATCCACTTAAGTGATAAAAAGAATAAAAAAATTCTTCCTAGAACCTTCTAGTGCTTTATAGAATATGAAAAAGAAAGAAAATCCTGAAATATAAATAAAGGAGATGATAAATGCAATAATTGGGATAATATGGAATAATATGGATAAAAGAAGATAATGACGAATATATTGTCCCAAAAATCATAAGTGGAAAGCCTTGAGATAATTTGATATGCAAATTCTTTTTCTTGATCTAAAAGAAAACTTAATGGCCAAGTATCATCTAATTTGGATAATAAATAAATATATTAAAGCCTTTATTACAAGATAATGGGAAATAAGCCAATATGGTGAAATAAAATATCCAATGTCCTCAAATTAGAAAAATAACTCCAGATTCGTAATCTAAACATAAAAATAATCCTTTGGGAAAATTTGCATTTAATTTGGCCAATGTTTAATATTTTATTTTATTCAGAAGAGAGAAAATGATTTAAAGACCAAAAATATTAAATATATGTTGATAAAAATTAATTAATCTCGAGTTACGCGCCCGCTCTCTCTCGCTAGGGTTTTGATCCCCTACTCTCTAGTCACCCCCGACACCTGCCGCTGGGGTAGGGGCGTTTTTTCGGCGCTTCCTCCCCCTGGCCTTCGTTGCTGTGTTGGGGTGCATAGGGGCTCTTCTCTAGAGACGTGAGCTGGTCGAGGTGGCTGGCGCCTAGTCGGAAGACCGTGGCGATGGGGGTGTGACGCACCGCGTGAGTCGGACTCTGGGCAAGAGCTGGCAAGTCGACCATGTCGAACTCTGCTCCGTTCAGGTGTGACGGGTGGAGAGAGGTCACTCTCAGTTGATCCGAGATCGTGTGCTGCTCTACCACGCTAGGGTCAGGACGAGGTTCTTCTCTCTTCGCAGGCGGAGTAAGGGGGTCCTCCACTCCCTCACTATGCTCGTCCCCTCTTCCTGAGCTACACTCGGGCTTCATCTACAGCAACGATGGCGTTGTGGCTCTGCTTCAACTTCACTAGGATGTCAGCGGTGCATCCTTCGTGGCGGCGCGTGAAGATGGCCTTGGAGCCCCAGATGGCGGTTGAGGACAGTCGTGGCGGGTTTTCTGGTGTTTGCGCGGGTTAGCTGGCGACCTGGTCGATTCCCCTTTCGTCCTCCGGTCCCATGCTCCGGCTCAGGACAAAGGTGATCGGTCCTTTCAGTCGGCAGGAGGCCCCTGGCCGAAGCGTTTCTTCATCAGAGGAGTTATTTTGAGAAGTATCATCATCTTTATCAATGTTGAGATTGGTAAGAGCGTCGTTCTTCTTTTCAAGGTTTTGTTCAGGATTTTCCTCGTACAACATCCTTAGTTCATCCAAGTAACTAGAAGAGGATTTGACTGGTAAAACGAACTCTTGCTCGGGTAAGGAAATCATGGGGTCCTGAGATAGAGGTTCCAATGATGTATCTTCATGGGAGGGGTTAGTCCATGACATATCGTTTTGAGGGCTAAAATCCCCTGATGAACCCATTTCTTTGATATTGGGACTAATGTATACCATTTGTGAGTCATGTTGTTGTTCCAGTTTTTCTTCATAACACTCCTCCGGTTCTATTGAGTGCTCAGGAAGAGTTTCTATGGGAGGAATGGAACCTAGCTCAGGTAATGGACATATCTTAGTTTCTTGAATATCAGGAGGGGCTTCTTCATTGGGATGAGTGACTATAGAGGGATAGGTTTGTGACTTGATGTCTTCCCAAGGGTCCTTTTTGTCATTACAAGAGTTTACGGTAATAGCGTAATCCGTTCCAAAGTCAACAGGTGGTTCATGTTTCTCTTCATAGTTCACTGTCAACTCGTTCAAGTGACTAGAAGGGGATTCAATAGAAAGATCATGCTCTTGTTCGAGGACTGGCTCCGTCTGGACTTCTTGTGGTGATGGTAACTCAGGTAACATCATCTCATGAAAAGGACCGGTCATAGGATTGTCATCTTGAGACCCGTCATCCTCCCTTGATTCTATTTCATCAGTGAGAGTGGTATGGTCCATTTCTGAATCAAGATCTTGATCAATTCTATCCTCGAAGTCTGTCCCTAAATCAGTCGAATGATCGGAAATTTCTTCATAAGGGCAATTCAGATTTTGTTCTCGAAGTGAAGACATTTGATTCCTTTGCATAAAAGACATATCCTTATTTGAATCGGTCACATACCCATCTGAGTCTGATTGTGAAGGAGTGTAAATTTCTTGTGACATGAACCCATCTTCTATGGATTTCATGGATGGGACAGATCAAGTTGAAGAGATTTTGTCATTGAGGGAGTCGATTATCGCCAATTGCCCTTCAATGGTTGGATTTGGGTCCATGAAGTTAGAAGGTGGGTAAGTGTTGAAGTTTATTTCCAGTTGATCTTCTGACTGTAGGGAATCCCCATATTGGCTACTCATCCTTCCCTCTAAGAGCATAGTGCATGAATCATTATCCAAGTCAGACCCCGGCTCGGATAGTAATTCCTTCCCTCGTGATGTTATGAGTAAATCATCTTTGAGTTCATTTGTTAGCCTTGAGGATGGTTCCTCACCTTGCACTGATGCCTGAAGATCATTGGAATGCATATACCACATGATTTTATAATCATCATTGTAATTGATTGCAAAATGTGAACTAGGGGAGTGCTTGGTTGAAATTGGTGGTTGTTCTACATGTTTCTCAGAAGCGTTGACAAGTTGCATAAGTTGATCAAGATCGGCTATCAACTTCTTGATCGAAGCTGTCTGATCAGCTAGTTGTTGAGCCACCGATGTCTGTAGAGCACGTAGTTCTTCCATCAATGTGCGTTGATCTTCATGCACTTCATCGTCTTTCAGGTTCCCTTCTACATTGTAGTCCACACCTTGAAATCCACCATAGTTAGGTTTTTCGTAGTAGCCTCCAGGGTGATACGAACTATAGCTTGTGTTATATCCATAGTTGTATGAAGAGGCTGCTTTGAGTTTCCCAGCTATCCGGTTCATGATTACGTGACGCAAGGCCATCACGTAGAGAGGAGGGACATTGAAGCAGTAAATCGATGCGTGAGAATAGTCACCACATAGTTGACATCTAACGGTTGGTGGTGTCGACTGCTTCATTTTGAAGAGAGTTGGTACCTGAAATCAAGGAAAGAGTGTATCAGGCTTGACCAACCACTTCAAATCCAAGAAGATATGCGAGATTAAGCCCTTCACTTTTTAGGTTTTTGAAAAGAAAATGAAAAACCCTAGAGAAACCTAAATCTACATGGAATTCAAAAAAAAGACGATTCTTATACCGTTGTCCCCGGCAACGGCGCCATTTTTTAATGGAGCTAGAACTTACACCAAAAGATTACTCTTCCAATGGAAGTCCTAATATGCACCAAAAATCCTAGAGAGTTGATGTCCTCTCTAGGTTTACCTACAACTGGTTCTAGATAAATGCTCCAACCCCACAAGAGTGTGGAAGCCTTATCATAGTACAGAATTTAGGATCGAACCCAAAGGACAACGTTAAGAATCTGAGTGTCTTTTCCTTGTTTCGTATCAATCTAAGTTAATCATCTAAGACCAGAAGTTTGATTTGAGTTATTTAACTTAAACATGCAAAAGTAAAGGCAAGAATAAAAACTAGTTTAATGATTGAAATCTAAGATTAGCAAATGATGATGGATCACTGGGGTGATGCGGGTATTCGCCACCACTACACATGAATTGTACTTGTACCAACATAGCGAGACTTGTGAGCAAGATACATGGATGTTGTACAAAACCGATGTCTTATAGGACACACTACTACAGAAACGGCCTTTGGCGTCGGTCGTTTAACCCCATTTGGCGTCGGTTTCCGACCGACGCCTATGTGGGCGCCGCTAAAGGTCGAACACTTCGGCGTCAGTTTTTTATCCGATGCCTATTTAATCTATAGGCGTCGGTCGTTTAGTAGATAACCAACGCCAAAAGGGTTTGCGCCACAGAAAACGGCGTCATCTAGGGCACTTTCTGCGTCGGTTATTTACTAAACAACCGATGCCTATATGGAATATATTGCGTCGGTCTTTTAGTAGATAACTGACGCATAAAATGCCCTAGATGACGCCATTTTCTGTGGCGCGAACACTTTTGGCGTCGGTTATATACCAAAAGACCGACACCTATAGATTAAATAGGCGTCGGTTTGATACGAATATCTGACGCCATTTCCAGGACTGCTTTGGCCACATCAGGCGTCAGTTTTTTGAAACAAACCGACGCTGTAGGTCTTTGCTGACGGTTTTCTATAAATAACCGACGCCTATTTCTATTTTTTTTTTCATATCAGTTTGTAGGCCTGCTGTGGCTGGTCAGCAGGATGAGAACCTACAGTTCAGTTTTCTGAACTGCAGGTTTACGACATCCATTGATATCAGCCTACAAACAGGCCGCAAACCTGCAAAAGTCACAAGGAAAATTTCACACAAGTACATACATTCAGACATCAATTCAATTCTCACATTCACACATAAAGAAACATTCAAATACATGTATTAACATTCAGAAATATTCATTTACAAAGTATCATTCATTATCGCTATCAACATCCCAATTATATCTTACAGTTGCCACTTCTTGTATGGCTTTTGCCCATTCTTCTCTTACTTCATTTAATGCTTCCATCGTATATGGAGCATGTATATTTTTTAAGCGTTTACCTATAGTGTGGTCAGTTTTAAACACCTGCAACGAGAATGATGTATATATATAATAATATAAAAATAAGATTGATATATTTCATACTAACTAATGAGACTATATATAATACCTCATGTATGCTATCGATGTCCAATGTGGCATGTTTGATAATCATCTGCATAAATCGCATCACATAGTATGCGCATGCCCAGCCATTGTCTTGTGTAGCACACTATAAATTGAAACATACAAAATAATACAACTAAGCACAATTCACATGAATAATATATATATTCGAGTCGGGAACTTACTTGTACGTTCTGCCAATTTATTGGCTGGTTCTTTTTCCTTGGGACCGTTCCTCCAGCCTTTTTGAATGCATCTAAACCCCTACATGTTAATATAACACAATAAATTGCATAAGTAAATAGTAATGTAATAAAAGATGTTAACGGATATAAAAATGAAATATTTCTCACCAGAATAATGGCATTCTCATTACGTGTCCAATTTTAGTGTTCAATGTACTCCCCGCAGGATCTAGATAATAAACAGTGAATGTCCCGGGGACAATAACTAGTAACTCCCAATGTCTACCGCTAGAGGTAAGAAGTTAACAATTAATAACTCAAAATGCAAAATAAAAATGGAATTTTATTAAGTCCAAATTATAAATAAAGTAAACTTACTTGACATTGAATGGAGCTATTATTATCGTCTTCTTTTGCTGACCAAAAATTGTAAAAGCATCTATACAGTATTGTTGAACATTATCAGGGTCTATAGCTACCAAACTAATCAATGATGGAATCAAAAATCCCACATGATCAAATGCAAATTGTTTGCAATGATCTTCGACTAAGTAGCTGCAAAACATATAGGCGTATGCATTAATATATAAGAAACCAGATCACCGGATCTTACACAAGGTATATGGATGTATAAACAAGATCTCACCTTATCCATGTCTCTATCATTGATGTATTCAGCCAATCATACATAAACAGCTCAATAATATCTTGTATAAATAAAGAGCTATCGTATGATTGACCTGCATAATCTGCATCTAAAGAAACTATTATAGGGCAATGTATATTATGTGCCCGTAGCCAACATGCCATTCCCCTACAAGCAGGACCTAACGGGTATGTTAGGTCAGTTAGAACCCAAGTTGGTAATGCGGGAAGTGGAGGTGGAGGCCTAGGTGCTCCTGGTGTCTTCTTTTTAACCTGTATATATAATTTCAGATCAGTTGACATCATAAATACACATTAACAGTCTAAATCAATGTAAATTTATCTTACAATTTCAGTCGTGTAGACGACATCTGCTTTGGGCCACAATATGACCCCGCCTTCTGCCTCACCAAGTGTATCAATATCTGGGTGGGCATATGGCAACGCAACTTCCCTCCAATCGGGTAATACATGTATCGGGCTCACACGAATGTAGCCTTGCGGCATTGGAGTCCCATGAAACGTTGCCCCAGGAAGGGACTGGTAAGCCTGCGCCTCTGCAACAACATAGTCTTGCATTCTTAAGCGGCATTGCTTCAATGCCTACAAATTTACGTAAAGAATGTTATACATATATACATATAATCTTGAAAACATATCATCTTGAAAAGACTAGCTACAATGTCATAAACAATACTTACAGCAGACGTGCTAGGCGATGGGTCTCCAGGATTACTCGCAGTCTGTGCATCAGGAGAAGAGTGGGTCGCCATAGGCTGATTGGAAGCCTGAGATGCCTGCCACCGCAGCAATTCTTCCTTGACCTTCTCAGCAACTACATCGTTGACCTTCTTAGCAACTAAATCCTCAACTCTCTTATTCTCCTATACATGGATAAAAGAAACATTAGCTTCTTATTAATGAATTTCCTTTTGTAGTAACATTCTAAAAAAAGAATAGGTTACCTCTTCTTGAGAAAGTCCCGCTCTGGGTTTGCGCTGGGATGGCCCAAAGAATGCTTTGATGCCAACACCAGCGTCGGCACCTCTAACACGTCCAGGATGCTCTGGGTTACCCAGAGCAACTGTCAATTCATCCCTTGTGCCCTGAGGGATGAACGTGCCTTGTTTCCTCTGCTCGTGCAGCTCCTGCTAATCACCATAAACAGAAATTGGTAAGTTAACACCACAAATAATCAATATTCAAAAGATTTCTCTAAGAGTTGTATTTTACCATTTTTGCAGCCGCCTCAGCAGTTACAGGCTTCTTTATTTCACCCTTCTTGTTTTGCCTTCTAGCTATCCAGATATCATGGCGAGGCATGGGTGTGGCAGACTCCTGAGTAGGAGCAGACTCCTGAGTAGCAGCAGACTGCTGAGTAGATGCAGACTCCGCATGTAGTCTTTGGCGAACGCTTGCATAGCCTTTTGGACCCATAGTGTGGTCATGCACATTCAGTGCACGCCTTGCTTTTTGTGCGTCACTGAGGGCATAGTTAGTATGCACATTAATGATTTGGTTAGTAGCACTAAATGTTAATCTTGAATAGGTGAATACAATGTATATTAATTAAATTGGGAGTGACACCTAATACCTTGAATTCTTCAGATTTTCTTGAAGCAACAAAATTGTCCCAATCTTCTTTGTCCAAGAAGTTCCATTGTGCAAGGGCTGACTTCTTCTTCTTATCACCCTCTTTTATGTATTCTCTGTTCAGATTTGTCCTATAATTCCTAAGCATCTTTCCAGCGTGTTGCATCACACTTTTACGATGCAACTTCTCATCCAATGCAAACAGATTCTATAAAATAGAAATGTTATTAACTAGTATCCAAAATAGAATTGCAAATAATAGAATTTGTAATCTACAAAATAGAATTGCAAATAATAATAACTCACGCATAAATCCTTCCATATCAAGTCTTTTTTCCCTTGAGGAACTTTATGCCAATTATCATACTTAACACCACAATGGCTCCGAGTGGTACACCCAAGATAGTTTACAAAATTATTGCGGTTCACTCCAATTGCATTTCCTCCATTATCAAACTCCACCACCAATTTGGATCCACTACCACTTAGCACTAATAACTTCTTCAACAGAGTGATGCCCCTTTTCTTGTTAAGTGTTTGGTGCTGCGCATCAAGTTGCTCCAGTGCTTCAGTGGGTACAGGTACATCATCAACCTAAAATTTGACAAAAATAAACACACTAAATTAGCCCAATATAGAAATATAGGATATATGACATAACTAGAAGATAATGAATTTTATAGAAATACAGGATATGTTTTTAGAACTTACATTGGTATCCTCGCCATGCTCGTCATGGACAGCATGCTCATCATGGACTTCATGCTCATCATGGACATCATGCTCATCATGGTCAGCCATCTGAAAATGTCATTAAAAAGGCAAACATTTAGCATTTGTATTAACTAGAAAAAGGCAAACATTTAGAATTTGTATTAACTAGAAAAAGGCAAACATTTAGCATTTGTATTAACTAGAAAAAGGCAAACATTTAGCATTTGTATAAACATACATGTCTCTAAAATTGTGATCTTTTATCAATTAACAATTCTTCATTGTGATATCCGCGCACATATAAGTCATCATTAGCTTCAATATTTTGTGGAGTTGGCAACCCAACTGAGAATGGACTGGAGTCATCATACTTATCATAGTACTCTTCTTCATCTATAGGATCTTCAATGAATTGTCTTTTACCATGAAGAACAACCGACCATTTATCATTCGCAGGATCATCGATATAGAATATTTGTTTCGCCTGTGATGTCAATATGAATGGTTCACCCTTCTCACCAATCTTTTCAAAGTTCACCAAAGTGAAACCCAATTCATCCACTATAACTCCTTTGGTGTTATCAACCCAATTACATTTAAAGAGCGGAATTTTGAAATCTATGTGGTCAAACTCCCAAATGTCCTCAATGACACCGTAATATGACATTTTAGCTTCACGTGGACTCTTATCCTTTGCACTTGCAAAGTACATAGTCGACGCTTGAAGAGTGACCCCACTATTTTGGATGACACACTTATCATCTTGGCGCTTTGTGTAATATGTGAATCCATTAATGTCAAACCCTTCATAAGACATAACATTCGGTTTTGGTTTAAAGGCGAGGCATTTGATAGTTTCTGTAATATCATTTGGTGTTTGAGATAGTTGATGTAAGACTTTATCTTCAAACCACTAGTAAAAGTCTTATTATGCTCTCTAGCAAGCCACATTGAACTTGCTCGAGGATGTTGTCTCTTTATGAAATTGGTATGTTCCTCGATATAAATACTCACTTCGTCCATATTGTGTAAAATATACAAGTGAGCTTGTTCCAACTGCTCACGGCTGATTACTTTCACCCGTGATCCCAAAATTCCTTTGCCCTCCTCAATATTCTTGTCATTATCAGGAGTGTCATTACCACTGAGAAAGTCATTGCAAAAATCCATAACCTCTCTCGCCACATAACCTTCAATAATACTCCCTTCAGGCCGATAACGGTTTCGAACATCACCTTTAAAAATGCTCATGTATCGTTCAAAGGGATACATCCAATGCAAGAAAACTGGTCCCAACATTTTCACTTCCCTAGTCAAGTGGACAACAAGATGTACCATGATATCAAAGAACGAAGGAGGGAAATACATCTCAAGCTGACATAGGGTAACAACCACTTCTCTTTGCAAATTATCGAGAGTATCAGGGTCAATAACTTTACTGCATAGACTGTTGAAAAAGAAACAAAGTCTGGTAATTACAAACCTTACATGCTTCGGCAATATAGATCGAATTGCCACGGGTAATATTTGTTGCATTAGAGTGTGACAATCATGAGATTTAAGACCTATCAACTTCAGATCTTTCATTGATACCAATCTACGGATGTTGGATGAGTAACCATGTGGCACCTTAACATTTACCAAGCATTCACAAAAAGTTTTCTTCTCCTTTCTAGACAACGTGTAACAAGTGGGAGGTAAGTATGTTCTTTTACTACCCATTTCACGTAATTCTATTAATTCTGACCTTATTCCCATTTCACGTAGGTCCAGTCTGGATTTTATCCCATCTTTAGTCTTACCTGGTATATTTAACAGAGTACCAATGATGTTATCACAAACATTTTTCTCAACGTGCATTACATCGATACAATGCCTGACTGTCAAAGAACTCCAATAAGGAAGATCCCAAAATATTGACTTCTTCTTGAATGAAGAATTGTCACTCCGTGTGGCCATACTACATTGTGATTTCTTACCAAATTCATTGACAATGTCTTTTACTCTTTCATAAACAACATCCCCTGGTATAGGTTTAGGTGCACTCCGTTCATCATTCCATCCATTGAATGCTTTGCGCTTCCTACGATACATATGGAATTTTGAAAAAAACCTTCGATGACCAAGATATACAGTCTTGCCGCCATGTTTTAGTATTATTGAATCAGTGTTTTCTTCACATATAGGACACGCTTTAGCTCCTTTGACACTATATCCAGACAAATTCCCATATGCTAGAAAGTCATTAATAGTGCAAAACAACATAGCGTGCAAACGAAATGTCTCTCTTGCTGAAGCATCATAGGTCATCACACCTTCAGCCCAAAGTTTCTTTAAGTCATCAATCAAAGGTTCAAGATAAACATCGATATCATTTTCGGGTTGTTTAGGGCCCGATATCAACAATGACAACATAACGTACTTATTTTTCATACACATCCAGGGAGGAAGATTGTATATAACAAGCATGACTGGCCAAGTGCTATGTTGGCTGCTCAATGTCCCGTACGGATTCATCCCATATGTACAAAGCCCAAGTCTTAGATTCCTATCTTCTTCACCAAATTTGGGGTACAATAGATCAATCTTCTTCCACTGTGGGGAATCAGACGCATGTCGCAGGATCCCATCATTATTTTTCTTAACATCTGCATGCCACCTCAAATTCTTCGCATCTTTCGGATTTGCAAACAAGCGTTGAAACCGTGATATTATAGGTAGATACCACAACACCTTGGCAGGAGAACCAGTTTTGGACTCCCCCGAAGTCGTCAATTTATACCGTGACGCACCACATTTTGGACAATCTTTCAAATCTACATAGTCCTTTTGAAATAATACACAATCATTCGGGCATGTGTGTATCTTCTTAGCCTCCATTCCCATTGGGCACAACATTTTCTTTACCTGGTATGTTGAGATTGGCAGCTCGTTTCCTTCAGGAAGCATTTCTTTCAACAAAGTCAACAATTCAGTGAAGCTTTTGTCGCTCCATCTATTGTTAGCTTTCAACTTATACAATCTCAACACAGCGCTAAGCTTCGTAAACTTAGCACAGCCTGTGTATAACGGTATCTCAGCATCATGCACAATGTTTCTAAAGATAGGAGGTGGATCGGTGTGCTTTACCCTACAACTATCCAGCATCGCATCAACGATGTCTGCTGGAACTGGTTCGTTCACATTTACGTCATCGGAGGCAATTTCTTCTTCCACCCAAGCACTGCTATCGACATCTACTGGTTTCGATTTTGAAATCTCTCCATGCCAGTGCCATTCTGTATAGCTTTGTACAATCTCGTTGCACATGACATGACTTTTGATTTCCTCACCAGTGTTGACTTTCAAGTTGTTACCGCAATGCCTACATGGACAGTAGAACCTATCTGTATGTTTTTTCCTATGTTCCTCGGCAAATCTAATAAACTGATCAAGACCAGATATAAACTCTGGGGTGCAACGATTACGAATGGACATCTATGATCTATCCATTCTATGATCAGAGAAAACAAGTATATATTAGG
This sequence comes from Alisma plantago-aquatica, assembly GCA_963693085.1. Taxonomy (NCBI): domain Eukaryota; kingdom Viridiplantae; phylum Streptophyta; class Magnoliopsida; order Alismatales; family Alismataceae; genus Alisma; species Alisma plantago-aquatica. Next base: position 1,019,988,575 of record OY856413.1, on the reverse strand, counting down.
AAACAAGTATATATTAGGAAAAGATTAGGCAGCATTTCCCCGTTGTTCTCTAAGTACATATGTACATAGAGAACAAACGGGGAAATGCTACCAAAATTTTCTCGAAAACCCAATACACATTATACACTTACATCCTAAGTGAGATTAGGTGTTCAAGAACAGTCCCAAACCGGGGACTATCCAAGATTTACTCCTAATGAGTCAATCTTGGACGGGTTTCTAGGCCAACAAACACATTTGATGTCATTCTTATATATAATAAATGTGTACCACCTATCCCATCCTTGAACACCTAATCTCACTAGTAAGTGTATAATGTGTATTTGGTTTTCTAGAAAATTTCGACAGCATTTCCCCGCTGTTCTCTAAGTACATATGTACTTAGATAACAAACGGGGAAATGCTACCGAAATTTTCTCGAAAACCCAATACACATTATACACTTACATCCTAAGTGAGATTAGGTGTTCAAGAACAGTCCCAAACTGGGGACTATCCAAGATTTACTCCTAATGAGTCAATCTTGGACGGGTTTCTAGGCCAACAAACACATTTGATGTCATTCTTATATATAATAAATGTGTACCACCTATCCCATCCTTGAACACCTAATCTCACTAGTAAGTGTATAATGTGTATTTGGTTTTCAAGAAAATTTCGGCAGCATTTCCCCGCTGTTCTCTAAGTACATATGTACTTAGAGAACAAACGGGGAAATGCTACCGAAATTTTCTCGAAAACCCAATACACATTATACACTTACATCCTAAGTGAGATTAGGTGTTCAAGAACAGTCCCAAACCGGGGACTATCCAAGATTTACTCCTAATGAGTAAATCTTGGACGGGTTTCTAGGCCAAAAAACACATTTGATGTCATTCTTATATATAATAAATGTGTACCACCTATCCCATCCTTGAATACCTAATCTCACTAGTAAGTGTATAATGTGTATTTGGTTTTCAAGAAAATTTCGGCAGCATTTCCCCGCTGTACTCTAAGTACATATGTACTTAGAGAACAAACGGGGAAATGCTACCGAAATTTTCTCGAAAACCCAATGCACATTATACACTTACATCCTAAGTGAGATTAGGTGTTCAAGAACAGTCCCAAACCGGGGACTATCCAGGATTTACTCCTAATGAGTAAATCTTGGACGGGTTTCTAGGCCAACAAATACATGTGTTGTCATTCCTATATATAATAATTGTCTATAAACTACAGGCAACATGGTTAATCCTAATCAACAGAGCATTATTAAATAATAAATCAAGAAATCAATAGTTTCAAACAAAAGGTCTAGGAATATTTACTAGACATTATATGTATCCATAATCATCATATTTAACATACTACATTATTATGAACATCCAGATCAGATTAAGATCATACTATGTTATAACCATTGGTTTAATAACCCTATTTCCGCATGTACATGTTTATCAACTTTAAAACCCTATAATTCATGAAATCATTCTAATTCAATTTAATATGTTGGGATCACATAATTATACTGGTAGGATTTTAATAGACATGATAAGTACCTAATCTATAGAGCATTATTAAATAATAAATCAAGAATTTAATAGTTTCAAACATGCAATAATTCACAATGCAATGTTATAAACTATAGGCAACATGGATAGATGAGACTAGAGTTCATATTAGAATAAAAATTAGCAACTTAGGACAAAGTCCATCACTAAAGTCCCAAACTCAACATATATGCACAATCAGCATCAAATATAGGACAAAAGGGTAGATTAGAACCCTAATGTATTGTTGTTTGCTTCCTCTATTTGCCCCTCTTGCCCGACAACTGGGTTTAATGAAAGAAACACATCCATATTCACTCTACTCTCTCGTAGGTGGAAGAAGAGGAGGAAGAGGGTACTTGTGACGAGCGGCAGCGGCGGCGGCGAGAAGCGAGCAGGTGTCAATCGGCGGCTGCGAGCAGCAGGTGTCCAACGGCGGCAAGAGCGGCGGCGAGCAGCAGAAGGTGTCCAGCGGTGGCGAGCAGCAGGTGTCCAGTGGTTGCGGCGGCGCGACGGCGTGGCAGCGCCGGTTCTCAGGCACTGGAGCAGCAGTTCTCAGGCGCCGGTTCTCAGGCGCTGGAGCAGCAGGGCGGCGGAGAAGGGGCACGGAGAAGAGAAGAAGGTAGCAGGAGTGGTGGCGGAGAAGGGGGCGCCGGAGAAGAAATAGCCGAAGAAGGGGGCGCTGGAGAAGAAATCGCCGGAGAAGAAATCGGCGGCAGAGAGAAATAGGGAAATCGGCTCGCAATGGAACAGAAGAAAGGGGAAGAGTCGGGCGATCATGGGATATAAAGTTCCCAAATAGCGTCGGTTGTTTGCAACAACCGACGCCTAAAAATCTTTAGCGTCGGTTGTTTGCAACAACCGACGTCCAATTGGATGATATTTTCATGAAATTGTTTGGCGGGAACCACCTTCAGCGTCGGTTATACAAGGATAACTGACGTTGAAAGTGACACTTTTCGCGCAAATTTTCATCGCACATAGGCGTCAGTTTATACCTACATAACCGACGTTGAAAATGACACTATTTTTTTTTTGATCAAAAGTTGGATTTCACGGGCGACTTTAAGCGTCAGTTTGTTATAAACAATCGACGCTGAATACAAAGCGGTACCCGTGTCTGGCTGGTCTTCGAATATAGACATCGGTTTGCTTAAACAACCGACGCCTTATATGTTAGGTGTCGGTTTTCCTTAATAACCGACGCCCAGAAAAGTGACACTGAATGCTATTTATGTAGTAGTGATAAGAGTAATGCACACATCCTTCACGGGTTGAGTAACTCTCATCCGGTACATACCTACATGTCAATGAAGATATGTAGTCTCCGAAGAGAAAATCTTACTCAACCTCGTGATATGTGCATCGAAAAACCAACAAGCGAGCGATAATTACCAAATCGATTAGTATCTTTATAGACTATTCCTCTTTTGAGGATGTAGCTACGAGAAACGTGAGAGTGTTGCAACGTCAGCCATTCCCGAACAAATGGTCAAGTACTTTGCACCACTCTCTCCTCAGAGTGTGTTCCTCGACCTGTCAAGGTTGCACTTTTGTACATCAATTGATTCCATTTCATAGTACAAAAGTACAACGATGGAGGTGAGTTTACTCCACTCCTTAGAAAGCGTTCCTAGATATCGAAACGGATGCGCGGTGGATACACACACTAGAAACCAACACTAAATCGGTATTCGAGTCTCAAGAGCGGTCGTAGACAAACCACAACGAAAGACAATAGATGAATACAAGAACGCGGCCAACATTCAAGCATGTATGGAATGATTTAGTATTGAATCAAAATGATAACATCTTTTTAGTACAGGTTACAAAACATGGGCAGCGGGGCTAGTCCCCGCACCCCAGTGAATGGAACTACTCGCTCCTCATAGAGGGAGCAACAAAGAAAGAGAAGAGAGAGAAAGAAAGCATCGTTGGAGCAGAAGAGTAGATCTGTGACAGCCCGGTGTAGATCGTCGTAGTTTTCGGGACTGCTCCGTTGTGGTCGCTGGCGTCCGTCTCTCTGCCTCGATCTTCATGTCTACCTCCGAGATTGCACGGGTAGAATGAGGTAGAACGATGGTAGAACAAAGGTGGTAGCAAGATGGTAGTGGAACAGCCTTCTAGATCTGTCCCCAGTCTGGCAGCATACCGGATCTGGACTCAGGCCGGGATCCTGGGGCTGTGGGTGAAATTTGGTCAGAAACGGTGCTCGGGCAGTCTGGCGGTGTCCCGGCACTGGTCCCAGTCCGGGAGCCTTGGGACGTAGTGAGATTGGATCCTCAAGACCATGCCTCTACCCTTCTATTTATAGGCTTGCCAAAATATCTTGGGCCCCAGAATCACACCTTTTGCGTGCCCTTTTGTTCATGTGGTTTGCTCTCATAATGCTTATGCGGTTTGCTATAGCAGCTATTCCATACGGTTTTCTTGGCCATGCGGTCTCATATGCAAATGCTCCATGCGGTTTGCTAAGTCACGTTCTCATGCCCATGTGGGGTCATGTGGTCTTCCCTTGCAATTCCCCATGTGGTCTTGCTGCATTTGCTCATGCGGTCTTGGAAATCGCAAGCCTCCTCACGGTCTCATCTATTCATGTGTTCACACTAGCTGCATTCACGTGGGTAGCTCTCACGGTTTGCATGTGAATAGCAAACGGTTTCGACTTCCAACTCAAACGGTTTGGATTGCTGCTTTTCCCAAAAGGTCCGTGTGCTCTCTACTTTATCAAACGTTCTTTAGCTATTGTTGTCATACGGTCTTCGATCAGCATGCCTTCATGCGGTTTCACATCCTAGCAGCTGCAATTGTCTAAACAGTTCACGTGGACAGCTTGGGCATGCATTCTCCACGCATGCATTAAGGCTATCGGTGTTGCTGTGATCTTTGACAAAGCTCTTGCTAATTCATTTAGTCCTTCACGATCACGTGCATGCATGCACTCTTGAACTCCAAACGGTTTAGTGTTTAGCAGCAGCAAATGATCTCACACCAAGGTTCTAAATGGTTTGTATGCATGTGCCTGATGCAAACGGTCTTGCATGCGTGGTTGGCGAGGGCGGCATGGCTGCTGCGATGGCGGAGATGGCGGTGGCGCTGCTTTGTGCACGTGCGATGGCGGTGGAGTAAGGTTGGTGAAGACGACGACGCCGGCGGTCGCGGGTAGTAGTGGTGTCGACGAGTAGGTTGCAGGTGTTGTTTGCGTGAGCTGCGGAACGTGGATGTCAACGACGTAGGTTGCAAGTGTTGCGGGTGCCGTCGTTGCTGCTGATGATGACGCGGGCGCCGTCGTTGCTGCTGCTGACGACGCCGGCGCTTGTGGCGAGACAGCCGTCGTGGGCACCTTCGTTGTTTCTGACGATGAGGTAGACATCGCCGGCGTTTGTGGCAAGAAAGTCAAGATCGCATGCGGGTCGAGACCGCATGGAGGTCAAGACCGCATGAAGGTCGAGACCGCATGGAGGACAAGACCGCATGAAGTTCGAGACCGCATGAATGTCAAGACCGCATGGAGGTCAAGACTGCATGAAGGTCGAGACTGCATGGTTGGATGAAAAGGAACCATTGAATCTCGTTACCTCTCCAAACTGTCTTGTATTTTATTGTCCATTCGGTCATTACGATCACAGCAATCGGTCTTGAGACCGCATGGGCTCAAACGGTCTTGAGACCGCATGGACTCAGACGGTCTTGAGACCGCATGGGCTCAAACGGTCTTGAGACCGCATGGGCTCAAACGGTCTTGAGACCCCTAGAGTAAGTGTTATAGGGGTCATGACCATTGGTGATAGTTGAGGATGATCTGCAGAGGAGAGAGAATGTGAGTAGGGGAAAATGAGATCAAATAAGCTGGAAACTAGGGTTATTTGAGCTAGTAATGCACTATTTACACGAGACTGAAAGGATACTTAAAGTAAACCCAAAGCGAGGGTAGATTAGTCGATATGCGCCACAAAATCCTTAGAATTGGCGACTGGGAGGGTGAATCTGGAGGATTCATCAGCACCCTCACTGGAAGTATATCGATAGAGAGAGAGAGGAGGTTTGGGGCTAGAAATGTGTCTTTCGAGCTCTCGAGGCTTGGCCGAGACCAAGGGTGGTCTCATATATAGCTGCGGGAGGTTGGATTAGAGTTCTTGACCTTTGCCGCCCATGCAGCCACCTGCCAAAATAGGCGTTCCTTCTAGAGTCCTCGAAATCACTTACAATTTATGGTGGCCTGGCTAGAAATCCTCTCCTGGGGCCATCTATGCCCTTTCCATCATATCACATGATCAGTTTTGCGAGAAATCTGAAGGGAAAGATCCCTCGAGTTGCAGCATGTACCTGAGTTCCTTTGGAACTGGGTGATGAGTGGTCCTCATTGGATCAGGATCCAACGACCCTCAATCCTCACGTTCTACTGAAAAGGAAAATGAATTCCTATTTCAAAGATAATTCTTCATAAATTAGGATAACTTGGAAAAATCATAACTCCTAATCCATAGCTCCGTTTTAGCCCAAATTTGGAGGGAAAGTCTATAAAAACTTAATCTACCTATCCACCAAATGTAGGCACATTATTTAAAACAAAACGTACCTTTTCTTTAGGTGCAAGATATTACTCAATTAGGCTTATCTCCAATATCTTTTCTCTTCCTTATTTTCTTTTTTTTCATTATTTCTATTTTATGCAATCCAAGAAAGCAAGTGGGGTTCGAATTATTTCTTATTATGACCAAACCCTTACTTCTCTCTTTATTTCTTGCACCATCTTCCTATTTCTTTAAAAATATCTTTTTTTTAGGATTTCTCCTTATTTCTCTTTTATTTTCCTCATTTGTATTCCTTTTATCGTTAGGAATCCTTGGGATACGAAATTCCATAAAGGATAACTCAATTATACCTCTTTTCACTTGTTTTCTACATTTAATCATTATTTTCAATTTCTTTCTTAATAAAGAAATATTTCATTGGTCTTTTCTTTTCTTATTGCACTCTTTATGCAACTTTGGACTCCTTGGAACCCAAGGAACCCAAGAGGCATGAAATCCCTTTGGATGTGCCCTTCTAGAGGTTTCCATATTTTCCTTTTCTCAAATATTCAATTATTCATTTATTAATTGAATTTTCTTGTTATTTGGGCCCAATAGCCAATAAAGCCCACAACACAAACATCAAGGCTATTGTAAATAAAATCCATTTATTCAAACAAATTATATCATTTGTTGTTCAAATATTTTTAATATGAGAAATTACATTTCTCATCAAAAGAACCCAAAAATTGGGGTTGTAACAAATCTTCTCGCACCTCTGTCTCTCTCCTCAAGCATATATACCATTGGGACATATCCCATTAAGTTTGAGAGACATGTACAGATCTTCCAAGCCCTACTTTCTATGGTTTCATACAGTTGGGACTTTCCCCCAAATTTGTGTATGTATGGGCTCATGGTGGGGTGCCAACACTATCGTTACCTACACCCAAAGCTCGTATCAGTGGCTTTGTAGTCTCACCACAAAGGAAGAAGTTTCCCGACTAGACCAATTCATAGTGGTGTCCATGCAACTCCTATCCTCCTTATCTCATCCACCGAAGACCCCTCTGCCCTAATTCGTCAACCATGACTAGCCCATGTAATTGGTTAGTCTAGGTAGTTAGCTCGACTAGGAGAACTAGAGGGAGGTAAGGGAGGATCATGTGTAGTTAAGAGGTGCTAAGGAGACCTATATCCTACATGTGATCACTCACTCCTACTACGAGGATAACCTCGTCGTGGAAGCCAACCATGACCACCAAAGGTGGTGGAGAGTGGTTGGACATATTTGGATGAATAAGTAGAGCTCGTGGAACCTTTCGCTGAGGATTCAGAGGTCTAGAGGAGGAATTTAAACTCCTGGTTGACTCCTCAATGGCATCGCTATAGCAGTATCATGGGAACACAATATCGAAGATGAGGACATGTGATATTACATCCCAACACCGAAGTCCATACAGTAAGGAAAGGGACCTTTTGATCCTTTTTCTTGTCCAAGATAACCGATCACGGGTTTCCATGGTGGCGTGAGCCTATTGGCTAAATCCGATACTGCATCCAAGATAAGTAATGGACTCGTTGTTGACATGGCGCACCCTCATTGACCCATTTAGGTTAAATCTTGTATTAAATCTAGTAAATTATTGGTAGGTCACAATACATTGCATTTATATATCATATTAATCAGTAAAATGAGTAGAATACAAATATAATATAATGGAACCATATTCAAAGGTCTACTGTATATATTATTATGAGATGTATAATACATAGAACCCTAAGAATTGTTGATTAATGTGTTGAATACATTAACCACATTTATTTTGTCATGTAAACTGATATTGTTGAATATAATGGGAATTCAAAATGATGATTATAAATATGATGATAATTAGGTATTCAAGATCAATGATCATACATATGTGTAATTAGGGTTCTGAAACCAAATATCATAACTTGTTATGTTATTAATGCACATAATTGAATGTAGGTGTTGATAATGCAAGTATATGAAAGATCTGATAACTAGGGGTTCACCTGATGTCTAATATGGGCTAATAATTCTAATAAATCATGCTGATAAGGAATTAGGATTTGTACCCTTATTCCTTATCCAAACCTCAAAAAACCCTAAACCCTAGATTAAGACCTGAGTAGGGTTCAACCTTAATAATATGATGGTGACATTTCAGGATATACATAGTTACATATTAAATGTTGATTTCTTGGAACCATATTTGATTTCTTGATTGGATGATATTCTTAAAGTACTTGAAGTATGATTGCATGATCTTCATGAATCTACTTTGAGGTACATGATACAATTATGAATACTTTCATTATCGTCTGATGATATTTTGTAAGGATTTCTCGAAGACTGATGAAATAAATTGTTGGATGTTTATTTATATTATGTTCAATTATAATTCCACTATGAGTATCACATAAAGTTAGATATCATATTCTAAAACATAGGATGACATGTATCAAGGGGTGATGCATGTGAGTCCAGGAAGGGACGGTTACACCCAAGATAACATTTCAAGTATGGGTTAGAATATGTAATAAAAATGCCAGTTCTATTTGACAATTAATTGATTGATTATATGTTTTTATATTACTTGCATAATTTTGTATGCACGTCACATACATAGAATACACATATATTGACTCGCGTTTTGATTGTCAATGTTTTAGGTAACTGCAATATGTGAAGATATCAAGACTTGACGAATCAGATGAAATCAACTGAAGACATTCAATCTAAATAGAGGACTAGTTGGATAATTCTCGTCATATGTGCTAGTCCCATGTTGGAAATTCATGTAACTCCGAAGGAGCATCATTATACATCTTGTAAAGAATATTTGTGAAATAATGGAAATCATTTGCTATAATTTGTTATTTGTTCAATCAGGATGCTTGGGAATTTAGGTAATGGCTCTCGACTTTAAGGTTCTTTCTTAATTGGATGACACAAAAAAGTGAGAACACGACATATATGTTCTAAGATCTCAAGAAGTTGGGCATCACAGTTATATGAGGTGGTCGGGAAAAGAGGATGATGTAAATGTGAGACAAATGTATGGGTTTATTGTATTCATTTGGAAAATGTTTTCAATTTTTTGTTATTTGAGGACGAGAAGTGTTTATGTTTAGGGTTATTTGGTGAATGTATATTCATCCTAGTTTTAGTTACATTTTTAGCATAGGTTTTCATTCATTTAAATCATTTTATTTCAAAGCTACCTTTCAATTAGTTTATAGATTTTATGTTAATTTGTAAGATTTTGATCCAAAATCCTAATTTTTGCAGTAGGTTTGAGATTCATATCTCATGCACCAATGTTGGAGGTGGTGGTCCTGCTAACTGACTAGTGGGCACAAGAAATTTTTGAGAAATGAACCAAAAATTCATTGATTTGTCCCTTCATCGATTGATGACTTTGTCACTTGATGCTTCATAGGAATAGGACCCACAACACAAGACAATACCACCCGCCCCTGGAGGGTTCACTTTGTATTGATTTCCCTTTAGCTCTCCTAACATCTACCCTTCCATAGGTTGACTCCTAATGGAAAATTCTTCTCAACAATCGATGATAACCTCCACCTTACTCTTTCTAATGGAATTGTAGCACCCTTCCAGTGATGGTTATCTTTTGATGGAAGTTCTACCTCTTCCCTGTAATAAAATTTGTAGCCCAATAACCGATAGAATACTAGTACTCATCTATCAATGATCAGGAAGACTTCATAAACTAATAGGGTACCTATCAATCGATGGTCAACCAAAATGTGTCTACTGATGACCAGGAAGACCCCAACAACCTATGGCCAACCTTCACCACCTACTAATGGATGGCCAAATACCATCTTCTGATGGGATTCATGCTTATGCCTTCCGATAGAAATTCTAGGTTCTCAACTAATGAATATTTGATCTACCTATCGATGGTTATCATGCCCCTTTGTCTATTGGCAAGATTATAGAATGTTGGAAGACCCTTTGTCTACCTCTTGTAATTGGCTCTTTGCCTCCATGGTAGTTGAAGGCTTAACTATAAGGCGTTTGGGGAGGATTTAAAACCTAGCATCCGCCTATATATATAAGGTCACAGCCACAAAGAAAAGGCACCGCCAATGACACCTCTAGGATGACCAAACCAACTCCTAGCATCCACTTTCAAATTCCAACACTTGACCATATATCAACCAGAAAAAGCTTCCCTCTATCAAGGCTCAAAGGTTCTGATATCAAAAGGGAATCTACCAACAACTCCTTCATTTCATTGATCGACATTTCTCTCCCCCACCATCATCGATTTGTTTTCTCTTGATATGTGACAATAGACCCAACTCTTGAATAAGGACGAATGGTGTGATGAGCGTCTATGGATACACTCACTATTGCATTGGCCACCATCAATCACCGTCACATAGATAGACTTTTGCACACCATAATTCTACTTTTATGATCTACTATGATGATGACTTTCTTCCTCTCTTCTACTTCTAACCTTGTTTTTATTGTTGTAATGAGCGAGTAGTCCACTCGCTAGGATGTGGGGAGTATCCTTGCTACTCGGTGTTTTTCTCTGGACAACATTCTATTATTGTACAAACTGATATATGTTGAGAATCAACTATATACATGCTTATGTTCTTGCCTGGTCATCAAGTTTATATGTTTATCATATCTTGGGCATAGAGAACTTTTACCCTATAACCTATGACATTAATTCTTGTTAAATCCTTGATTACAATTTCACATAGATATTTTTTGATGGAATAGATGTATGATATCTATGTAACATGACATCGAGCTTAAAGGAATATATATCCATGTACTAATCCTATAGTTGGAAGGGGGACTTTCCTGGCCTCAACATATGTATTTTCTTGCATAATATGATTTAGTGAGAGAGAGTAAATGATAGATATCAGTGGCGAACCTCTTTCGACCCTAGTATTTCTATCCATTTATTAATTAACCCTTAATCTAGTTTTTATTATTGCAATCTTAGTGTAATAAAAAAATAAGCCACCTTTATGATATATTCTAGCTCTTGCATGGTTAAATTGATCAAAAAATTCTTAAAAATATTTTTGTTTGTGTTTGATCTTGAGCTCTACTATAATAATATATGTCCGCCAGTGAGTGTTGGTTATTGTACGTAGTCTAGGTAAAAATCTTTGAACTACTGCCTAGGTGCATTTGCATGTGAAGTAACACACACATCAATTTTCATAACGTGTACAGGGGTTTGGGTAAAAGAGGGGAAGTTGGTGTTATGGAAGATGGAGATAATGAATATGTTGGCTTTGGGAGGGTGGGTTGTGACTTGTGGTTAGGGGATTCAGTTGGTTTGGTGGCTGAATAAAGTGGTGGAAAATAGATGTAGGTTTGCAATAAATCTCAAGAAAATTTTGTGTTGATGAGTTGGATGTGGTTGGACCAGGAAAAGAAAAGATGTTTTCTTTAAATGTGACATGGTGGAAGATGACAACTTTATGTATGTCTAGTTCCAAGTAGCAAGATCCGTGAAGGTTGAGTGGGTAACTAGGAAATAAAGATTGTGTGGAGCATGAAGCCAACTTATGAGGAGTTGTAGCAGTGATGCCAGAATAGAGACAACCAAATACATAAAACTTATCAAAGGTACTAGGTGCTTGAGATAAAGCATGAAGGTGGGTGTGCGGAAGGTTAAGACCTTGATAGGATGAATGTTTTGGAGGTAGAAATTCATGTGAAGGGCTTAACCTAGTAGGTGAAAGAGAGAGAGGTATGGATAAGGAGTGTATGGGCAATATCATTGATGCAAAGAATTTGATGCTCATACTTTCCATTTTGTGGTGATGAATGAGGGTAAGAGAAGTGTAAAATAAGGACATGAATGAAAGAAAAGTTGTGAAATAGACAATTATTAAATTCATGTCTCATGTCTAATTGAAAGAATTCATCTCACATTCTAATTGATTTTAAATAAAAGAACAAAATTGGAGAAACTTGGGAGGAAACTTCATATTTATGTTCCCTAAAAAGATTAGTGTAAAATCTAAAATCACAAGGTAATTTCAATATCCAAATTTTGTTTCAATCTTAAAAGTCCATACAAAAAAATCCCCACGGGGCTTTGATGCAGAAATTTAGCAAAATGATACACAATCAGCAAAAAAAAGTACAGAATTCAGCTGCGATCAACCTAATGGAAGAATTTCCTGAAGCCCAGATTTGCAAATTGTAGCATATCCGGTGGAGCCTTTTCACATATTGTGTAGGAGGGTTGTAGCTATAATGTCCCCGGATTTTCACCTTCTTGAGACTTAAGAGGCCCGAGAGGACAAATCCGAAAATGTTAGCTAATTGTTTCAGAGAGTGATGTGGAAGCATAATACGCATCCATGAACATACAACTATAATATACACCATAACATTCTAAACATTCAACATGAATATTAATCATAACATAAACTATTACAGATTACATTTACACATTGGATAGAAAATTTTACATAAATCTATGGACATGTGTGCTAATCAGGATCTTAACACAACAGGTAAACCTATACAACTGCTCACATCATGTTCCTTTATCCCATGCTAGCTCTAAACCTAAAACATATGTGAAACAGTGAATCAACATAAAGTTGGTACGTGGTTGAAAGATACTATACTATGCTGGCATATTTAAAATACTTGAAAAAGAAGAAAGAAAAATGAAAGCATTATTTAAGGCAGAAAATCAGGTAAACCCAAGTTATTAACCATACTTCAATGGACATGTATTACTATGGTGGACTTAGCACAAACATATATTATTGGGCCCAATCCCCGCGTACCTTGTACCATTAGGGATCTCCCCATGTACCTTGTACCATTAGAGAGGTGCTAGTCAACATTAATACTTTCCCTCTCTAATAGGGAGATTAATAAACCATCAGTAACTACATTCCATTTTCTTTCTTTAGTGTTCTTATTATTCAAGGTGGAAATGACAATACATATAGATGTACATCCAACAAGATATTCAAATACATGCAAGCAATTACTCATAATTATCATCCAGCAAAAACTAGTCTTATACTTATATTCACGTACCTGAGTTCAGAGATTCATACTTATATTTTGGATCATCTACATCTCTCGTCATCACCTCATTAATAACAATTAAAAATCATGAATAAAAGTTCATCATATTCTAGGTATTTTAGGACTAAATTAGGGTTTGGCCAAATCTAGGTTCCATCTAATCTTAGGATGGTATCTGATATTTTTCTACTGATCATGCAGATTTTTAGAGTCTGGTACAAGTTTCATATTTTTCTGGTGCTTTCCCTATTTTCTAAAATTAATATGAGGGTTAAAACATCTAAATTATCATTAATGAGGAAAGACCTATTATTCTATCATAATAATCAGATTAGAGTTTATATTTGGCTGCCACGTGATGTCAGAGTTAATAAATATTGTTCTCAGATTTTAAATTCTTCATTTACAAATTATTTGAGTAAACTAACTATGAAAAGAAGCATTACTCTCTAAATTAGATTCCATCATTAAATGTGCATCAAGAGTTTGATGTAGGGGATTCACAACAAAGAGGGTTTTCTTGTGAGTCGATGGGTATTTTTGGGGTAATTATTGGCCATGAGATCTATTTTTAATGTATTATCTAAGATCAGGCATATATTTATTATTAATATATAGTGATTTACCTCTAATGTGGGTCGGATCCAAGCAAGGATCCGCTACCTTCAGGATCCAGCAACCTGCCTTTCCAAAATCCAGTCTTCCTATTCGTTCTTGCGTCGGCCTACTCCGGACTTCTAGCATTGCCGTGTCCTGAGATCACAGCCTCACAATCCGCTAGCATTAAATTCCAAGAAGGATTGGTGCTTAAGATTCATCGAAGCTCAAGGAGATCGGGAGGCACCTTGGCTACTCGGGCTGATCTTCCGAACTTGATCCTAGTAGGTGGTTGCATCTAGCACCTCGACAACCTGAGCTTGTCGCCATGGAGCACCGCTGCAAAAAAGAAGAAGAGGGAGACAGTGTTCGATGCTGGCAAGAACCCTATCTAAGATGATCACTTCACAGTAAGGTGCAACATTGTTGATTCCTTTGGGGCGGCCTTTGGCATTGGGGGAGGTTGGTAGGCAAAAGGGATCCTCATCGCTGATGTCGGAGATTACATGTAGGTGTAGTAGGGCAGAGCTTCACGGGTTTGGGTGTTGGCTATTGGCAGGGAACCTGGACCAAGCTCGTTCTCTGTGTGGTGGTATGTGGATATGCTGCAGCTGCCTCCTCAAAGCTCCAGCATCGCATCAGGTCAGAATGATTGTATGGAATCGGTGGCAGCACCGGGTTGGGGTGGAGGTGCTCGGAGATGGCTTCCCGGTCTGGGTCTCTGAACTGTTAGAGGCTTGGTTCGTCAGTCATGAGGAAGGTTTTTGGTCGGCCATTGGATACAACCCAGGGTTCTCCTAGTGTGAAAGAGAGGGTTTTGAGGAATGAGTTCGATTTCACACGACTATCCATGAAAAGGGATTCTACAATGATTGTTTGTCTCCTCCAAGCATTATAGATCTGTGAATACTAATGAAACGCATGAATCTATAGAATCAGTTTAGATCACATGGAGCTCGCGATTGACTGGGTAACCAAGGCAGGTACCTGAGCACATGAGGATTCCATAGGAATCGGAGGTCGAAGACGCAGTCACTACCATTTGATCCCAATCCATGGGCTGAAAGAAATCCGCCCAAAGGGAAATCTGTGCCATATGCCCTGTTACCTCCACATAAAGAGAGTTTGTGTGACATCACCTAATATATCTCAATCTTAGGTCTAGCATCATCTAAAACTTTATAGTCATTTAGTCAAAAAAATTCAAACATTATTATCTATCTATTGGCCACTCTTAATGCCATGAGATTTTAACCAAACCTCACCAATCAGTTGTTCTTTCTCCCAACTAAGTTTGATACTAAAAGTCTAACATTTCTTCATTAAACCTGATTTCTCAAATATCCACATAAATAAACGTGTAAACATCATCCAATATTGATCAAACAAGTTCAATCCATTTCAAAAGGTCATGATGCATCCCATTGTTATTTATTCAACCATTCAATCATATTAATCCATACAATACTTCATTTAGATACTTCACTTCATATGTCCTCAATATTAACTACTAACTAGTGTGAATCATCTCCATGTACATAAATGGTCTTGGAAAACGATTAGTGATCCTCTATTGTCATTACAGTCATACTTGTGGGTCAAAAGAATCCAAAGTTCAATAGAAGTTACCTCAACTTGGGATTAACCAACTAGTAATATTTATCGAACTCAAATAGTATATTAGGTATCAACTCCCAGAAGTCAGGGTCATCACATTCACCCCACCTTAAATGGAATTTCGTCCTCGAAATTCAACTAGTTTTATACTTAAGTGGCAATCATAAAGTCCAACATCATATAGGCCACAACTTCTAAATGCCAAGACTATAGTACTTTTTAGATATATCCTAAGTTGTCATTTGGGGATTCAGAACATATAGGTTGTATGCACCCCACCTTATATAGATTGAAGCATCATTTAATGTGTTAGTCATAGCATGAAATGATTCTCTCTCTTTTTCCTTTCCTTAGGATTTGCATCCCCATATCCCCTTAAGGATAAGGGTTTTATTCATACATACGAAGTTAATAAGGTACCGCTCATGGTTCATATTTCACCCTACTGATCATACGATGATGCCAAGGTTTCATGCCATTACTTATAGGAATTATGAGAATGAACATCTTTAATGTGGTTTATGATCAACATCATACTAGGATTTCAGCATTAGAGGGGTTTGATATTCATATTTACATATTCGGATTTTCACTATATTTTGTGAGAGTTATCCTCAAACTTAGAAGAATAGATTTAGAAGCATTGAGGTTAAGAACTATATTTTGTGTTCATGAAACTTATAATCCAAAGATTTTTTTTAATCTCATGATTTCAAACTTATTTCTTTCATTTACAATATGAAGAGAAAAGAATATAATGAGTCAAGCTTATCACAATTTCCAACTTAGATGTCACATGTATGATAGAGGGAGGGAATATAGAATAGGTAAGCCTTATATGAGTGACTCCTCATATAAAATCATCTATATAGCTCAAGTGAGGTTTCTAGCATCATATATTAATAAAGAGAAGTGAAAGGAACCACCTTTATGAGTATCTTATGCACAAGGCATTTTACTCTCAAAACTAGAGTTCATATATCACCTCACTTGCAACTAATGATGAGATTAAAAACATATGTCACTCAAACTAGGACCTAAATCAATCAAAATGATTGACTTTCTCATTATTAGTCGTCTACCCATCATTTCTTTTAACCAACTCTCACATCTAGAATTTAGATCAAATGTCTGAATCATACATAAGGACTCAACTCATCTACTCAGGAGTAACCCAGCTTAGGACACGTCATTCACATATATCTTATAATTTTCACATATTGTAGGATAGGTCCTTTGACCCTCTCCTTGTGGGTCTCACTCTCTCTGGAGTTCACCACGTATCTTGTCCTAACACTGGAGTTCCTCCTTTGCAAAAGAGATTGAGTCTCATGCATATTCAACTTTATCTTAAACTTAGTTCATCTTAAGTGGGGAAACCTACATACTTTCATTATCAAGACTTAGCTCATATTTATTTGAAATGAATCAGAACTCATATACAACTTAATTCTTTATAAGGAAACTTATACCATTAAGATAAAACTTAGATAAGATTTCACATGCTTGTTTCAACTATCATTCTATCATCTACTCTATGTATCACATATCTTGATAAGGCTCTAGACATCTAATCTAGACTACTCTCTCTTCTAGACTGATGTCACTCCCTTTCACTTAGGTTACATGAACACTAACTACTCTCCAGTGTGAGGGACACATTTTCATACTTACATATATGTAATAAAATATTATATACTTTTTCTCCAAAAAGAAGACGTCAGAGAAAATCGTCGAGGCTCGAGCCGATTGGAAAACAAAAACAAATCAGCAAAACGAGTGTCCCACACACAGTAGATAGTCTAGTTCCATGTCACCTAGTGAAATGGTGAGAACAAAGTGTAGACTAGTGTAGCTACCCAATACATATGAGCTCTATATGAAAAGGGTTTCGCACACTTGTCTAAACCTAGTTCTCGAACATCTAGGTTCTAACTTAGAGGCTAAGTCAAACCTTATTCCTATAGAACAACTTACTAAGTTTCTAGTGTTTAAAGTGAAAGGTGAGATTTAGGTTTAATGTTTCATGGTGAGCAATTGTTAGGTGTAGCTATTGTTTATGCTCTGATACCAACTGTAACGTCCCCGATTTTTCACCTTCTCGAGACTTAAGAGGCCCGAGATGACAAATACGAAAATGTTAGCTAATTGTTTCAGAGAGTGATGCGGAAGCATAATACGCATCCATGAACATACAACTATAATATACACCATAACATTCTCAACATTCAACACAAATATTAATCATAACATGAACTATTACATATTACATTTACACATTGAATAGAAAATTTTACATAAGTCTATGGACATGTATGCTAATCAGGATCTTAACACAATAGGTAAACCTATACAACTTTTCACATCATGTTCCTTTATCCCATGCTATCTCTAAACCTAAAACATGCATGAAACAGTGAATCAACATAAAGTTGGTACATGGTTGAAAGATACTATACTATGCTAGCATATTTAAAATACTTGAAAAAGAAGAAAGAAAAATGAAAGCATTATTTAAGGAAGAAAATCAGGTAAACCCAAGTTATTAACCATATTTCAATGGACATGTATTACTATGGTGGACTTAGCACAAATATATATTATTGGGCCCTATCCCCGCATACCTTGTACCATTAGGGAGGTGCTAGTCAACATTAATACTTTCCCTCTCTAATAGGGAGATTAATGAACCATCAGTAACTATATTCCATTTTCTTTCTTTAGTGTTCTTATTGTTCAAGGTGGAAATGACAATACATTTAGATGTCATCCAACAATATTTTCAAATACATGCAAGCAATTACTCATAATTATCATCTAGAGAAAACTAGTCATATACTTATATTCACATACCTGAGTTCAGAGACTCATACTTATATTGTGGATCATCTACATCTCTCGTCATCACCTCATTAATAACAATTAAAAATCATTAATAAATGTTCATCATATTCTAGGTATTTTAGGTCCAAATTAGGGTTTGGCCAAATCTAGGTTCCATCTAATCTTAGGATGGTATCTGATATTTTTCTACTGATCATGCAGTCATTTTTAGAGTCTGGTACAAGTTTCATATTTTTCTGGTGCTTTCCTTATTTTCTAAAATTAATATGAGGGTTAAAACATATAAATTATCATTAATGAGGAAAGACCTATTATTCTATCATAATAATCAGATTAGAGTTTATATTTGGCTGCCACATGATGTCAGAGTTAATAAATATTTTTCTCAGATTTTAAATTCTTCATTTACAAATTATTTGAGTAAACTAACTATGGAAAGAAGCATTACTCTCTAAATTAGATTCCATCATTAAATGTGCATCAAGAGTCTGATGTAGGGGTTTCACAACAAAGAGGGTATTTTTGTGAGTCGATGGGTATTTTTGGGGTAATTATTGGCCATGAGATCTATTTTTAATGTATTATCTAAGATCAGGTATATATTTATTATTAATATATAGTGACTTACCTCTAATGTGGGTCAGATCCAGGCAAGGATCTGCTACCTTCAGGATCCAGAAACCGACCTTTCCAAAATCCAGTCTTCCTGTTCGTTCTTGCGTCTGCCTACTCCTGACTTCTAGCGCTATCGTGGCCTGAGATCACAACCTCACAATCTGCTAGCATTAAACTTCAAGAAGGATCAGCACTTAAGATTCATCGAAGCTCAAGGAGATCGGGCGGCACCTTGGCTACTCGGGATGATCTTCCGAACTTGATCCTAGTAGGTGGCTGGGTCCAGAACCTCGACAACCTAAGCTTGCCGCCATGGACCACCGCTGTAGAAAAGAAGAAGAGGGAGACAGTGTTTGATGCTGGCGAGAACCCTATCTAAGATGAGCACTTCACAGCAAGGTGTATCATTATTGATGCCTTTGGGGCGGCCTTTGGCGTTGGGGGAGGTTGGTAGGCAAAAGGGTGCCTCACTGCTGTTGTCGGAGATTGCCCGGTAGGTGCAGCAGGGCAGAGCTTCACGGATTTGGGTGTTGGCTATTGGAAGGGAACCTGGACCAAGCTCGCCCTCTGAGTGGTGGTATGTGGATATGCTGCAGCTGCCTCTTCAAAGCTCCAGCATCGCATCCTGTCAGAACGATCGTATGGAATCGGTGGCAGCGCCGGGTTGGGGTGGAGGTGCTCGGAGATGGCTTCCCGGTCAGGGTCTCTGACCTGTTAGAGGCTTGGATCGTCAGTCATGAGGAAGGTTTTTGGTAGACCATTGGATACAACCCAAGGTTCTCCTGGTTGCGAAAGAGAGAGGTTTTGAGGAATGAGTTTGGTTTCACACGACTATCCACGAAAAGGGATTCTATAATGATCATTTGTCTCCTCTGAGCATTACGGATCTATGAATACTAATGAAACGCGTGAATCTATAGAATCAGTTTAGATCACATGGAGCTCGCAATTGACTGGGTAACCAAGGCGGGTGCCTGAGCACCTGAGGATTCCGTAGGAATCGGAGGTCGAAGACGCAGTCACTACCCTTTGATCCCAATCCATGGGCTGAAAGAAACCTGCCCAAAGGGAAATCTGTGGCATATGCCATGCTATCGCCACATAAAGAGAGTTTGTGTGACATCACCTAATATATCTCAAACTTAGGTCTAGCATCATCTAAAATTATATAGTCATTTAGTCAAAAAAATTCAAACATTATTATCTATCAATTGGTCAATCCTAATGCCATGAGATTTTAACCAAGCCTCACCAATCAGTTGTTCTTTCTCCCAACTAAGTTTGATACTAAAAGTCTAACATTTCTTCATTAAACCTGATTTCTCAAATATTCACATAAATAAACGTGTAAACATCATCCAATATTGACCAAACAAGTTCAATCCACTTCAAAAGGTCATGATGCATCCCATTGTTCTTTATTCAACCATTCAATCAATTAATCCATACCATACTTCATTTAGATACTTCACTTCATATGTTCTCAATATTAACTACTAACTAGTGTGAATCATCTCCATGTACATAAATGGTCTTGGAAAACGATTAGTGATCCTCTATAGTCAAAAGAATCCAAAGTTCAATAGAAGTTAAATCGACTTGGGATTAACCAACTAGTAATATTTATCGACCTCAAATAGTATCTTAGGTATCAACTCCCAGAAGTCAGGGTCATCACAGTAGCCTTCTGTGTTGCGGCCGAAACCTCTTCCTTAATACCGTTGATGTAAATTCTCATTGCAGTTAAACTCCGATCACTTTGGAACGGTACATCTATGTCATTTGTGACCAGGTCAATCTGGGATCTGAAAACTGCCAATCTATTAAGCAAACGGATCAACACCCTGTCGCGTAATGACTTCATACTCTCCCGATCGATATGATTTCTTCGCAATTCATTGTTCCCCACTTCAATAGAACGTACATCGTCATTAAACCTATTAAGTTGGGAAGCCGCTTCCGCTTTCGCATACGCCTCTTGGCATGTCATCTGCCTTTGTGCTGGAGGCTCTCTTGAAGCCAGCTCTGTGCCAAGCATCGATACCCCATCCGCTGCCAAACCCAACAGCCTTAGCCACTAGCGATGGTGTATCCCAACAAGGGTGAGACACAAAAGAATGAACCGAATGCCTATTCCAACGCCTATGAGAATCCAATGCGATTTTCTGGGATCGAGTCCGAGGTAAAGACCCAAGCGGAAAGCAGCTAGTCCAATGACGAAACCGACACACCCAATAACCTTCACGGCTGTTGGTCCACCTGGGAAGCCGGCGAGCCAATCCACCAATGTGACAGTATAATGTACTGCACATGTGGAGTAGGCAATGTATCGGGGCGACAGATGTTCCTGCGAAGAATTACAAAACTACATGGTATTAGCTACACAATATTTGAACTAGACTATCAATTGCCAACGTGAAATGTTATAAAACACAAAATTGGGTCAGCCTCCTTCCGTGCTTATTGTCTATTTGGTGTTGAGATCAGGAGGATGACGAAGGAAGGGGGGTTGGTGGAGAATGGAGAAGGTTTTTGGTTGAGCCGTGAGTTACAGGGATGATAAAAATCTGAATGGTTGAGTTTGTGGTCAATCTACCTAGACACCTAGGGTGTTGAGATCCGAATTACAAAAACAAAATGTCTATCTATCGTCTACACAAAATGTGAACTAGACTATCAATTGCCAACGTGAAATGTTATAAAACAGAAAATCTACCTAGACATCTAGGGTGTTTAGATCAGGAGGATGACAAAGGAAGGGGGGTTGGTGGAGAATGGAGACGGTGTTTGGTTGAGCCGTGAGTTACATGGATGATACAATCTGAATGGTTGAGTTGTGGTCAATCTACCTAGACATCTAGGGTGGACAATCCAGCGCCCACCTAGTAGCCAAACTTGATGAGGAAAAATGTAATGTTCAGGACAATCCAATGCCCCCGTCAGACCAAGCACGACATGGGACACTACCAGTGGCGTAGCCACCTAGAGACCTGGGTGGGCACATGCCTTACCCAAGTTCTGAAAACTAGCACTATTTGATCTATGTTTGAGTCATTTTTCAGTACAAAATGGCAGTAGTGCCCTACCCGACATGGCTATTTGTAATTTTATTTTATTGGTGCCCTACCTATCCTATTTTCCTGGCTACGCCACTGGACACTACTGCAGGTGGTGTAAACCAAGTCGTGTACCCCTCCACCCCCCCCCCCCCCCAACAACACACACACTTTCGGTGTTCTTGTTTCTTCCAACGCATGTCTAAACTTGGGGTTAGGTGGAATTCGTGTAAGCTAGTAGCCATCATGTCTAAAATTAACGAATTGATGGTGTTCTGCTGATGGATTGTGTTGGAGTGCAGGTAACAAGAACGTGTATAGAGTTCTTGGAATTGCAATTAAAGAGTTGAAGATAAAAACTTGTGTTTTTCACGGTGAATAGGTAGACTCTAACTGCGTGCGTGGGTGGCTGATTCAAACGACAATACATACGACGATGAGCTAATATGGGCGATCAAGGACCACGATCAGAAAGAGAAAAAGAGAGGAGCAAGGAAGTTCCACGGCGTATCGCTTAAACCCAGTATTATCTTTCCTTCGTTTAGGGTTTCTCTGATGGATTGTGTTCTAAAATTAACGAATTGATGGTGTTCTACTGACGGATTGTGTTCGGAGTGCAGGTAACAAGAACGCGTATAGAGTTCTTGGAATTGCAATTAAGGAGTTAAAGATTAAAAACTTGTGTTTTTCACGGTGAATAGGTAGACTCTAACTGCGTGTGTGGGTGGCTGATTCGAACTGCAATACATACGACAATGAGCTAATATGGGCGATCAAGGACAACGATCAGAAAGAGAAAAACAGAGGAGCAAGTAAGTTCCACGGCGTATCGCTTAAACCCAGTATTATCTTGGGAAAAAAACCCAAATAACACACTTTCTTAAAAAATTTACCCAAATAGCACTCTTGAACTAGCACACTTTTACCTAAAAGCGTCACATTAATTGGCGTTTTTCCTGATACAGGGACGGAAAGCGCCACTTTGAGTGGCGTTTTTCTAGAAAACTTCACATTTGCAGGTGTTACTTTGGAACACGCCAAACAAAATGGCATTTTTTACTTTTAATCAAATCTCCGCCAACTCCACCGCCGAACCCTACTCCGCGGCCGACTCCACCCCTGAACCGCCTCCTCCGCCGAATCCTCCTCCTCCACCTGCTCCAATCCCGCCACCAGAACCACCTCCAGCGCCGAACCCACCCCCAAATCCTCCACCCATTCCGCCTCCTCCGCCTACCCCACCACCTGCACCTCCACCTATCCCCCCACTTGAACCATTCCCTCCCCCGAACCCACCCCCAGCTCCTCCTCCTCCACCAAATCCACCACCAGCACCCCCACCTATCCCACCTTCGGCGCCGCCACCCAAACCTCCTCCCCCACCAACGCCGCTTACAATTCCTCAGCCATGACCAACACCACCGCCCAGACCTCCCCCGTGCCTCGCTCATTACGGAGCCGACAAGGCCGGAGATGCCGCCCGGTACGTGGCCCACAAGGCCGGAGATGCCGCGAGCACGGGTGGAGACGCTGCCCGTTACGGAACCGAGAAGGTTGGAGATGCCGCAAGCTATGGAGTTCATAAGGCGGGTGGAGCCAAGAACGCCGGGAAGCACGCTGCTGGGGAGGCCAAGGAGACCGCCAAAGGAGGGATTGAGAAAATCAAAGAGTTCATAACCGGTGGGTACAATTGAATTCGTAGTCTATTGTCTCCATATATTGTATAGAGATCGTATCCTTTTGCTGGACAGCCGACAAGGCCGGGGGAAGGAGCTGGTTGGACAACGGACAAGGCCAAGGAAAGTGCAGGATGGGCGACTGACAAGGCCAAGGAGAGTGCAGGTTGGGCGACTGATACCGTGAAAGAAGGTGCCGGAAGGGCGACAGACGCCGGAGAGGATGCAGCTTGGGAAGCCAAGGAGACCCGCAAAAACGCCGCTGGATACGCCGGTGAGACGGCCAAGGGAGGCTTTGAGAAGATCAAGGAGTGTGTGACTGGTAACATTATAGGTCGACCAACATGTTGAGAAGGAACATTACAAATGGCTACGTTGGCATTCAGTTTGATAAGATCTTGTCTACACACTCTGCTAGTTCTAGCTATTAATTTCGTCCTCTTTGCGTCTTTGAGAAAACGCCAGCCAAAGTGGCGCTTTCATTCCCTGCATCATAAAAATGCCAATTAATGTGGCGTTTTCCGTCCCTGCATCAGAAAAACGTCAATTAATGTGGCGCTTTCCGTCCCTGTACCAGAAAAATGACAATTAATGTGGCGTTTTTAAGTGAAAGTGTGCTAATTAGGAAAATAAGTTGGGGAAGTACTGTTTGGATAAAATTTTTTAAGAAACTGTGCTATTTGTGTTTTTTTTTCCTATTATCTTTCCTTCGTTTAGGGTTTCTCTGGACCGAACATGACATGAGACACGGCAGGCTGGGGGAAGAAGCGGAGGGTTTGCGGAGCTCTCGACAAACAAAGTCATCGTGGACGCACCTTAAAAAATCGCATCCAACGGCGGGTGCAACGTCCACGGCCCTCCTCCACGCCGTTTCCGCCGTGGTCGTCGATGTTTGGGCCTCGCAGTGGGCCGCACAGGAACACGGTCAGCAGGAAGGCGCCCAGCTTGGACAAAGCACCAGATTTCGGCGGCGCACGAGGAGGACGGGCTGCAGCTGATGCATCAGGCGCTGATGCGGGCGGTACTCTTTCAGCTGTACCCCTGCGGCATGTGGTGTCGGCCGTGGCGCTCCAATGGTATGCTGCGGGGCTTCTTCCGCACGCGGCGGCGGGCCCGTTGGCGAACACGTGCTTGTCGATGGCTCAGTCGCTGATGCTGTACCGCCGGGAGGTACTCCTGCGGCCGTCGACAGTGGTACCCCTGCGGCATGCGGCGGGCCTGCTGGTGGAGAACGCATGGTAGATCCTGCAGCCGTCGGCGGTGGTGTTCCTGCGGCGGATGGACAACGCATGGTGCAAGCAGCGGAGGAGAAACAAGAGTTTCGCTGAGAGCAGTTGTTTCTTAGAGGAGGAGGGAGCTACGATGGGATCAGTGGCTAATAGAGCTAGCTATGCCTATGTACAATCCAAGAATCAAGAGCTAACGGTTATAGCAATCGCTTAAGACGGTTATAGGGATTCTGGCGGTTGCTAGAGCTAACCGTTGGTGCTGGAAGACATGCATGTGGCAACCGGATGCCTGTACCACTCAAAGAGGAAGATATGAGAGATTGCACTAAAACCATCCGAGGGGGATCTTCCCTCGAGTTTATGACGCAAAAGAAGGATCAGCTTTACAAATGAACATCTGTTCAGTCTTTAAGCAGCCCTTGTAATGAAGGGAGAAGCCAAACCGTAGAGTCTTTTTTCGATAAAATCTATACATAGCAGGGTTCCATATAGTTACAGTAAGGGGGAGAGGGTAGAGGAAGGCCTAGGTATTTGGAGGCAAAGGAATATGTTTTGTATTTTCAAAACGTGTGATAACGTAAGGGAAATTTGGAGAAGTTAACCTTGAGTTTAGAGATAAGTTGAAAGAGGCCAAAAATTCTCTTTTAGGTGAATGACATTGGGGAGAGTAGGTTCAGAAAGAAAAATGGGTGTACCGTTTACAAAAATAATGGTTGGGTCAATAGGCATGCCACGTAATCCCGTTCTTGGACGTCTTGTTTAGAATGTAAGACAGTCGTTTGGAAGAATAATGAAGATGTGGGGTGAGATGGAATCTCCCTAGCGAATTCCATTTAAGCTTTTAAAGAAGTCGTGAGTTGAGTTCTTAAGGAGGATGGATAAGGTTGGGGTGGTAACTACAATCATTACATAAAGAACCAAACAATGACATCCCATTCCGAATACACCAACAAAGTTGTCTTAAGGAAAAGAGGGTAGTTAAGCTCATTTGTGAAATATCAATTGCATAGGTGGCATTACCGGAAGAAGTAATATGCATGAATAAAATTAAGTATGAAGGACCAATTGCATAGGAACATTTGGCCATCTCAAGTGTCCTCTAGTCTAGTGATCGGGTACAACTGTACAAGAGCCTCATGAATCTCCTCCTCTCCTACAAGATTATCACATGGGTGGTTGGGAGCAACTAGGGTTGACAAAAAAATGGTTTCGGGTCGGTTCCATGTCGGTCAACATACGGTTTGATACAAAGAACCTCAACACGGAACCGATGAGAAAATCAACTTTTTACAAGGTGGTATGTCCAGGTTTCATGATGTGTAATCCAACTGAATCCAGATTATATACTTTTATTAGTTACATTTGAAATGTTATAATTTTTACCTAATTACAACTTGTATTTTCCAAATTTGTCAACCCGGATTCAAATCTGGGTTGAACAAATTACCACCCAGAACCGATCCGGTTTTGATACGAACATCAATATTTAAATTTGAAACCAACTCGGATTGATAAAATTCAAAACTAAAATTATTATTTTTTCGGGTCGGACGAGAATGGGTGCACGCGTTTGGACAAATTTTGACATCCTTAGGAGCAACATCTGTTGCATAAGAAGATGAAAAATAGAGGAGTGTCGGTAGCATTCGTATGTTCCTTTAAGATATATATTATTGAGAATGTAGAATATAGGACATGTAAAGAAGTTGTTCCTTTTATAAAGGAGAAGATTATAGGGATATCAAATATATAACATACAAAAGGAACACCAAAGTAGTGTTGTTGATGCAGAATCAGAAAATAAAAATAAATTTGCCTCCAAAAATCATATTGAAAATAAATATAAGAATGTTTGTGTATGCTAAAACTGAATTAGAACAACTTAATATGAAAGGCCTAAACATCATCACTTCAAGCCATGGGTAGAGGAAACAACGTCTCCAATGCTTTTGTATCTAGCATGTGTTAAAACATATAATGGAACCACCACCCAAGAATCTACAGTTAGGCATAACCGCTGAAACCACAAATTAAAGTGTACAATATGTATATTAGGAACCACCACCTTGATACATAACTATAATTATATTTCTCTAGTCTACTCAATTAAGCATGCAATAAATGTAGGTGCAGTGTCAGTTTAGTCAATTTGAATCAATTCAAGTAATAATGGCGCAAATCCACTCAATCTGAAAATTTAGATAAAAGGCCCAAAATGGGCGATATAATGGTTCTATAGCAATGACAAAGAAATTAGATAATAGGATTTCAAGGTTATTTTGAAAATATAAAATATGAATTAGGGTTTAGCCCTATTTTTAGGAGATATAATTTTGATAATGATGGAAGTATCTCATTGATATAAGAAGTAATTGGTACCTCAAATATGCACTTAATTGTAACCCAACGGGCCTAAGGATTGATCTCAAAATCCCATAACACTTAATATAGTACCTTGGCTAATTTTAGAATTAAATTACAATTAAATGATGATAACCTAAAAATCGACTACCACAACTACGCAGAACACCTAATAAAATTGACACTAATCGATAGAGCTTAATTTAAGGATTCTAGAGCATATTGTTTAATACTATTCTAACAAATGACTTACAATTTTTTATCTTTGTTTGATTTATCAAAATCAAATACATGTTCTAAGTGTTGGGTTTTGTGAAGAAAACATGCACAGCGGAAGCAACAAAAAAAAATTCACGCAACAGCGTATTTAGAAAGAGTGTTTGTAGGATATACCTTATCGCAGAGCAAGTCTGACGATGTCCCACTACACGATGGTATGCACGATGGTATGCAACGTTGCTGGCTAACATGGACATAACTTCTTTCCTATTCGTTGAGTGCATCACGGGAAGATCCAACAGCCCTCCTTTCGTGCAGTGATGTACGCCGCTCGTAGTGTGTATGGATAGTCGTTGATGTCCTCCAAACACAGACGTCTTAGTGTCTGCGTCTCTACTTCGTCCACACGGATAGAATAGAACTCCACGTTGTGCTTCCTAAGTCGGTGGGAAGGAGTCATCTCTGTGCAACGATGTGCTAGCGTCATGGTGCTCTCCTTTCTCTCCTGAGGATGGTGACGGCTAGGGTTTACGCACGTGAGCGTAATCTGAAAAGCCTCTCTCAATATCTTACAAAGATGTCGGTCGTCAAGCCCCTTTAAATAGGAGACAAAAGGAAGTAGGATTTCCTAAACCCATCGGTAAATAGAAACACTACGTTAATTAAAACACTCGTAGATTTATTAGAATATTCTGGAATTAATTAATTAACAAAATAATTATATTAATTGATTAATTAATATCTGACTCCATGCAAGAGCTCGGGATGGCTCTATGGGCATATATATATACCAACACTAAGGTCCACACTACTCCCTTATCAGTAACTAAAAATTTTGAATATGAATTTGTTTCGTGAGTCATTTTGTAGACTCAGAAAAACTCAAGATTTATATTAAAATCCCCAACAAAATGACGATAC
The DNA here is from genome assembly GCA_963693085.1 of Alisma plantago-aquatica. NCBI lineage: Eukaryota > Viridiplantae > Streptophyta > Magnoliopsida > Alismatales > Alismataceae > Alisma > Alisma plantago-aquatica. The sequence continues at coordinate 1,019,960,292 of OY856413.1, read as the reverse complement.
AGCCCATGCAAGATATGACAAACGTAGGCAAAAATTTCAACCAAATAGCCAATATCCACTTTGATTTGGTTATTGACAGTAAACAAAGTATGGTTATTAATAGTATAAAAATTAGTAGAGGGAGAACTGAAACTCATCTGCAAAAACACATTTGAGGGGCTATTAGCATTGCTATGACCCATATAAGTGAATCATTGAGTCGACAAATTGTCTGGATGTTAGAAGTCAACCAACGCACTCATAGTGATCACCACGTAAGGTTGGAGAAGAAAAATTATTATCGCAATCAAATGAAAGTGAAAGAACTTCATGTATATGTCTTGGAGATGAAATGTTGGTGTTTGGAGTAGTATTTATAATGTAGAAGGCCTATGGTAACTAAAGTTCGAAGGAAAATGTCAATCCAAGAGACATGGGGTTCAATAGAACTCCTGACTGTAGAAGAACTATAATATTAGGGCCAATTGCTTCAACAAACATGAGGAAGATAAAGGAATGTACTATTTTTTAGTTCAAACAAAATATATCTTTGATGTTTTGTTCTTGATAAGTGCAGTTTGATTAGTAAGGATAATATGTTTCAAGTATGACCCCAGTCAACTGAGACCTTTGTGATGAATTCATATCTATGATGTACTAGGCTAATTGACCAAAAATATGAAATGAGAGTGATGATGGTTATTTGGTATGAGGTTGTAATTTGCATATTAATTGTAGGGAACCATTTTGTATCATTTGTTTTGATGGAGGTTTGAAATATATATAGTATGTCAAGCTTAACGATAGGCCAACATGTATGGTAACAAGACACTAAAAGTTTGGCAGGCCCTACTAATTTGTATTGGTTGAGATCTCTCACTGTTACTCATATATCTTATTTTAAGAAAGGGATGTAATAGTTTTTGGTTATGTATGAAGGAATTAGGTACATGGAAGAAGACCACTTGGTATAACGCAGATCGTGTTAATTATATATTTTTTGACATGATTTATGGTGTGGGTAGTATTATTTTATTTCTATTGTAGATGAAGGTTTTGTTTATAAGGAGGCTAGAAATAGTGTTCCTTCTTTGATGATAGAACTATATATGTTTGGAAAGTTATGTTCTTGTCACCTTCTTTTTATCAATCACATTTAACTGTTGATTTTCATATGATTTTGTGTTGTGCTAAGAGATTTTAAATTGTAGAGGTTATAGTGTTTCTTTCATATCGGAAGGCATGATCTTGGGAAACTATTAAAAGAGTGTCAATAGAGGTCAATTATGTATTTTATAAATGTTTTTTGTGTAAATAAGTGAAGGTAGTCAAAGTCCATGATTTGCACTACTACAGAAAATACTTTTTACAACAGTTCCTTTTCTCAATTTACAACAGGTGTTAACCGTTGTATTAGATCGCGTGGTCTTATGGGGGGTGCTTTACACAACATGTGATCGCATGTTGTAATAGATGTATTTTATACAACTGTTGAAACATGTTGTCTTTTAAGGAATGGCATGTTGTAATATGGGTATTTTACACAACATGTGGTGTACCTGTTGTATATATATTATACAACAGTTGAACGACGTTGTCTTTCGCTAAACACACCCGTTGTAATAGGGGTATTTTTTACAACATGCGGTTCACCCATTGTAATATATATTATACAACAGTCAAAGCATGTTGTCTTTCATTAAACACATCTGTTGTAATAGGTAGGTCTATTACAACATGCAGTGCACCTATTGTAATATACATGTTTATACAACAGTTGGAGTATGTTGTCTTTCCATATATTTAATTGTTGTAATAAGATTGTTTCGACAACATGGTGTGTGTCTGTTGTAATATACAAAATTTATACAACAGGTTATGTATGTTGTAGTTCACTAGAAACATATGTTGTAATAGGTGTATTTCTTCCTGACAACCATGTTGTAATAGGTGTGGATAACACAACATGTGTTGTTTGTTGTAGAATCATACATTTTACAACATATTATTAACTGTTGTCTTTGATTAGAGTTTGACAGGTCATATATCGAACCAATTGTATTGATCAAATTAACCATATTATTAATAAATTATAATAAATATACTATTATACTTTTTCATTTCACAAACAAACACATAGTTGAACAAAATATCCATCAAACCTTGAAAGAAACTCGTACTAAATTTAATTAATATTAAATCATCCATACAACGATTCAATAATACAAAGTACTGAGTATCCACTCTAGAATCGAACTGAAAACTAACTTAAAAAGTTTCACACATTGATCTATGGTAAAGAACAAATGTCTCCCCCACATGTCACATAATCTTATGTGTGCTCAAGAACACATGTCTCCCACTCATTTCAGACCTCATCGATTTCCTCTTGGTTGAAGCAACGACTAATATACTTCAAATAATACTGTAATCATATGACAAATATATCAACATATTGTGATTTTTTCAATTTATTTAGAAATTTGAACAAACTAAAAGAATATAGTGTTAAGTAGATTACACATTCAGGAATATTTCTATTTCTCACATCAAAGATGTCTTTCATATACTTCAGCACATAATACTTGCAATCTGTATTGTTCGACTGCTTTGGACACTATACAAAATAAATATTAATTTGTTATCCAAATAATTGTGAGAACTTGTTAGGTAAACAGAATCAAAAATATTCAAATCTTTGTGTAAACAGAATCAAAAATGCTATTCCTGGAACATTTGCAAAGATTCAAACCCATGAAGAAGTCAAGCTTACAGCAATTCCAATAGCGACTGAAACATGGCAGGTACTGAGTTGCCAATATTTTTGATACAAGATTTATCATACAGAAAATATTCAAATTTGAAGTCAATTATCAGTTTACCAACAAAAAACATGACATAGGAGGATGAGGTATTTCCTCCTGTTGGCGGCATGTGTATGCTATTAGTAGTGAATCTTGATTAATAAAACCACATTGGTTAGATATATTTAAGATTCTAGAGGTTTGTCTTACTCAATTAGATAGTGGTTATATGATTAATGTAATAGATTGATTGTATGCTTTGAAATCTCATGTTAGTGTCTATTTCCAGATATCAACATTTAAAGAATAAAAAATGCCTAAAGTAAAAAAAGTTGTCTAAACTGTACGGTCTCACATTTCTTGATATGACAGGTATGCTATTACCATGTCATATTTTTTAATGTGCATTTTTCATATAGATTTGTTGATTCTGATTGCAGATTTTTTTTTGGTTGGCAAAAACTCATGCTGCTTTTTTGGTATTTTTCCTGTAGTGTCTGTACAAAACTTCCACCTTCAAACAAAGATAGAGAAAACTAAACAAACTATACAAAAAATAGGTGTTGAAAAGGATAGCCACAAGAATCTAAAGGAAACAAAGAACTCCCACAGAAATATATGTACAGAAAACTCAGAAGCCTTCCTCAAACAAAAGGATAGCCATAAGCTCAACCTCAAGAATGTAGGTTCAGCAATCCCACTGGCTGAAGAAACTAGCAGGCAATATAAATCCTCAAAAGAACTCCAGGAAACCACTATCCAGGGGAAAAAAAGAATCCATCCAAGCTTAAGGAGGAGCCCAAAGGGTTAAAGACATGAAAGCAGCAGGAAACGTCCACTCAAGCATCAGGAAAATAGAAGAATATCGACAAAAAACTCTTCACTATCCCAACAGCCAAAGGACCAAAGTAGCCAAAGAAGGGTCCAAAAGTGAGAAAGCCACCATATCTGCATATAAGCACTGCCAGCAGAAACAGGAAAGGGGAGAGGGGAGCCTCAACTCTCAGAAGGAAAGGATACTCAACCTTCACCACCAGACCAAGTAAAGCCCAGAGCTGCCAAGGTTAAGACTTTACAAGAAGCCTCTAAGGTACTCCAAGCAAAAATAAAACCAGGAAGCTAATTCAGCAGTCAAGATCAAGATAACTTGAATACGAACTCCGACAGCAGCAGACAGAAGCTGATTGCAGATATTTGATTACTTATGGTTACTAATTTATTAATGTTGATGTGTTTTGAAATGTTCATTATCGCCACCATCTCCTACTACCGGAAGCCTTGCACAACTAAATTATGATTTCCTTTCAGATATGTCCACAACTACTTGTATGAGGTACTAAATGAAACGTTGAATCATTACTCTATGTAAAGCTGCACTTTGATTCTCACATGACTATGCCTACAGAGTTTCAACTCAGAGGTCATTACATAAAAATGTCACCTGATTCCATTATCAACAAGAATTAAGAACTGTATTCAGATCTTGATAACTAAATCTTAGATAATCTTCACACTCTCCTTTAATACCAATAATTCAACGACATATTTTGGCATGAACTCCATGTATTGTTCAATACTTCGAACAAAGACATGCATTAGCAGACTTTTTTATTAGTTATGTTTGCTAATTTATTAATGCTGATGTGTTTTTCAATGTTCATTATCACCACCATCTCCTACTATTGGGAGCCTTGCACAACTAAATTATGATTTCCTTTCAGATCTGTCCACAACTACTTGTATCGGGTACAAAATGAAACACTGAATCATTACTCTATCTGCACTTGGATCCTCTCATGACTATGCCTGCAGAGTTTCAACTCAGAGGTCACTACATAAAAATGTCACCTAATTCCATTATCAACTAGCATTAAGAACTGTATTCAGATCTTGAGAACTGAATGTTAGATAATCTTCACACTCTGCTTTAATACCAATAATTCAACGACATATTTTGGCATGAACTCCATGTATTGTTGAATACTTGGAATAAAGACATGCATTACCTAATTTCAGTCAACACAAAATTAGGTAGGTTAATTAAACTTTCACTACATGCTTATGGTTGTTCATATCTGTCATCTTGTCCAAGTAGAGTGGTTAAGCCCTTCTCGTCTCTTCTAGGTTTCTATATTCTTGTTTATGTATGCAATTTTGACTCAGGAATATAAAGTGTATTTCAAGTCTGAATGTTACATACACATGACTATATTTTGTTAGTTAGATCAAAATATAATTTTTTTGTTCTATATTAAGAGCACATCTAGTTCAGGTAGGTCAAATTTTGTTAGTCAAATATCTTAGTTTACAATGATTTGTTTACATATCTTGATAAGAGAATAGGATGCTAGATTGATCTTGTTGGACATTGTGTTGTGGCAAATTTGTACAGATTATTTTAATCTCTAAACCAAGTATGTGATGTTCATTCAATATACATAATTTGATGTATCAATGGCTACTTATAATGTCATCTTAATTTAAAATGATTTATATACATGTCTTGATCATCTCGAAGTTCCAAGACCAACAAATAAAATAGTTGGAAGGATGTTATGAAGTGATGTTTTGTGTTGTTATTGTTTTATACCTATAGTTCCAGATTAAAGGTATGCATTCTGCATCAACACAATATCTATATAGTCAAACACTATCGAAATTAGTAGTTTAGGAGGCCATGTCTTAAGTTTTACTAGATGTGACTATCTATAACAACTACAACAACTAAGTGTGATGCACAAAATTTATGTTAATGACCAACACTAATATGTAAATAAAGTATAGTTTTACATAGATCTCATTCATAAGTTAATCCCCTAATAATGTTTCCTTCTATTTTAATTTCACGTGCAGTTTTACAGAGGTCACTAATGGCATTACTGGTGCCATTTTTGTTGTGTCTCAGCTGTAGTAGATTCCCTTCTGCCATCTAATGGGCATCACAACAACCTTCCCTAACTTCCTACAATCAGGTGTAATTGATGGCCATAAATGATACCATATAATTTGTGAGATACTAGAAAGTTATTCTACAACTTGGTCTAGAATTAATCAAATCTCATGTACTTTTTGTGAAAAATGGTTAACATTGGATGTTCCAGATTTATATATCTCATTTTAACTATTATGTACCACATTCCATGTCTGAATTTGAGCTCTCAAGTAAGATGTTCGTATTTTCTATTCATGTCTTCTTTGTGGTCTTGGTTTAGTAGTTTTTGCCCCAGATGTAGGAAAACATAAATGTGCCAACTATCCAAAATAAAAAAGTACCAGGGAGTGTACTAGAAGGAGAAACAAAAGCCTTTAACGTTGGACTTGTGGTGGCAACATTTGCAATAACAATAAGGAATGGAATCAGTGGCGACTGATGAGCTGGCAGAACCACTGAAGGAGAATCATGAGTGTAAGGGAAAAAGAGAGCATGCCGGCTATCCTTGCTGACTCATATCCTAAGCTATGTCTATTCTCCTTCAGAGGAGAGAACTCCCTATTGAAGTTATACCCCCATCATATTGTTGATATTCCTAAAGGATAGAGAAGCAGGCTTTTCTCAGTCACACTAGTTAGTCACCAACAAACTAAGATCTTCTCAAATACGTGGTTACTAACCAGTGAGTCCACCTCTGTGAAGGTAGGAGATAGCTCTTCTTGGAGATTGCTCTTCTTGAAGACACTCATTTTCAACCATTCACTAGTCTTGTTATTCAATTTCAGAATCAAATTGCTCTGTTTCCTGCTATAGATAAAGGCATGATATTATTTAGTGTTGATGTTTTTCGAGCTGCATCCAATGCAGATGAACATGTGTAATGTGAAAGATACCCTGGTCCTTGCTTCTACATTTTGAATTTATTTTAGCACTTTTGCATCAAAAATAATAAAGTACTAAATATTTATATGATGTCCCTTTTACAATCTTCTAATTGGTCAATCACATTTATGCTTCAATAGAAATTCATTTGTATAGCAGCATGTTTGAATCTGACAGCACCTGCTTCATTTTTTCCAATTGCAGCAACAACAGTGTGTTCCTTCTTATAGGCCACATCAGCAAACACCATGACAAGATCTCAACCCAACTGATTATTAAAGGAGATATAGCCATTGAATTCTATGAGTTAGAGGTTGTAGTGTCTATCCAAGCTTGTTAAAATTTGAAATATGACTTCGAATGGTCATAACCTGATATTTTCTAGGGCATTATTGTCCCTGAATAACTTCTTTGTTCCTGAACTTCCAAATACAACATGTTGAATTCTTAGATATGTGGCCCGCCTTCTATCTTTATGAGAAGGACCCTCAAAAAGGACAATGCTCTGCTTAGTTTTCATGTAAAAACTTTATAGAAGGTTAGGCATCAACTTGTTGGTATTCGCATATCATGTCCCTAAAAACTTATGACCCAACACAGAGCGTTCATTTTGTTGAACCACTTTCTGGGGATGCTTACTTATATCATGATCTGTAGTCTCAAGTTTGAAGAAACGAGAGCTCTTTGTAAGCATTACAAGAAACTTGTGTCAAGTGATTAAGTGATGAAAGAAAAGACCCAGACAACTTTCTATTCTGACCAGTGCATGAGTCCTGAGATGTTCACAACTCTTCCAAAAATTCAATAGTACTCGGAGAGGTCCTTTTGGGGTGCAACTCATTTATTCCAGGTATGTCTTGAAAACACCCTCGACCTACTAATGATCAATCTTATGTAATGTATGGCTTATGTGATGTGATGAGATATTGCCCTATAATGTGGCTTCTTGGTGCTTGTGGCTATTTCTTAGGGGAGTGATAATAGTTGAGCTTGATTCCTTACCTCAGGCCAAAGTTCATGTGTGGTTGTTTGGTCAGTTCCAATCACATCTTATTTATTTTCTTTTATTTAGTCAGATTATTTATTTATAACTTGTGAAGTGTGAGATACCATATTGTATATATTACATAAGATCTTTGTTTTCTACGGTCTTATTTATAATAATTCTAGATTTGTGGTTGTCTCATAAATGCTGTCATTTTTGCAGGTGGGAGAAACCTCGTCATGGTCCTCCTTTGAGATATGAACTTTGGTCATTAAAACTATGGCCCAGTGTATACCATGTTGCTACTGTAGGTCAACTTCATTGGACTTGATTTGTATGCGCCTATAGGTCAACTTCATTGGGTTATCTATACATATTATGAATTTTCTATTAATATATTTCATCTTGCTTTATTTTTGTTATATAGACCGATTATTGGTCATGTAACTTCATTAGTGAACCTTCGTATGGTGATAGTTAGCTATTTAACACCATTATATTTCTAAGGTATTTTCCTCTATTAGGTTTGTGAAATTTTGATTTCTCTGTTGTGCACTTAGACACCATTTTGGATTCTCCAGGTTGAAGGGTGTCTGCACATGGGAGTGAGTCGCAGGAGAAAGAGCACTTGGGTGACATGCCTTAGTTCGAGATGACAAGGTCTAGAAATTAACAATTGCCCTTGGATGCCCTTGATGATATTGACCCAAAGAAGATCTAATTGATATATGTAAAAATAAGAGCATTTGTAAAAATAACACCATATCAAATCAAGTAGCAGAATCTGAAGAAACTAGAACAACACTTCTATTGGTGAATCAGAAAGCAGTATTTTTCTAGATCAAAATGGTAAATTACCTTGATAATTTCCCATTTCAAATTCTTCCTATATTGCACATCTCTCTTTTGATAAACTTTATGAGTCCTGTTCAAATTCATATCAAGAATTCTATGCATTAGTAACTATATATGGAACTTTCAATACATGTATTATGTAATTGAAATTGTTTTATGAAGTACTTACAACTCCATGATTTTTTCCACGTTCCCACATAATTTTCCTCGTAACGGATCAAGATAGTGGCACTTACCCCACATAGGGTCGAAGACGCAAAGTATCCAGTGTCCCCTATGCATACATGAGTATTACATTTTAAGATTAATGTATTTTTAAGCAACATTTAAAGTAAACAAATAACAGACAATCGACAAAATGTATGTGTACCCCACATTATAAGGTATAAAGAACAATTCTAATCTTTGTTTATTTCCTCTAATGAACTGATCTGCTATGTATTGCGCCTGAGTCTCCACTTTATCATTGTATAACGGGTCTATAAAATGTGGACATATAAATCCAAATATATTAAATATATTTCCCGAGGTCACTTTGTTGAACAAATGCCTACAAAAAAACACATATTTAGTCTTTGTACTTGTATAGAAACACATAATTAGTCTTTGTACTTGTATAGAAACTTGTATAGAAACACATATTACTCGTATAGAAACTTGTATAGAAACACATATTACTCGTATAGAAACTTACTTTATGTACACTGATATGTGCGAGGCTTCTAGTTGGACTTTATCATGACATATTTTAACCAATTCCAGTGTGATAATTAGCTCATGTGTGTAACCTACTACATCTTCAGACATCTGAAGAGAGATGTTACAATTCTCATCATCTTCCACATACACCATCAACAGTTTCAGCTCGTTGGAGGCTTTTTGCATGTTGGCTTGACGGGACTTGAGACTTCATCACAATTTTTTCTAGTTTTTGAATTTCCTATTTGTGTGCTTATTGATTCCCTCACTTTTCTTTGAGACAATGAGTTTTGGGATTCCTTGCATATAATTATAAAAATAAAAAATATAGTTTATTAATATACATGATTCATTTCAATAAATTAATAAAGACACTATCAAGTTATCGCATATACCTTCATATTTATTTTGATGAATTCTGCAGGCCAAGGAAGGTAGGTGCCTATGCCTTGACAAACTTGATAAACTTCAGCCATATCTAAAGGTATTGGCACACTTTCTTCAGGCATCAACGGGGTATCAATTATCACTTTTTTGTGTGTTGGATCCAATGCCACATTGTGAAGGATAATTGGCTCATTTGTATGAGATATATACACCCTTCCATCAGCTACTGAACGTAATGTATTATCCAACATCAAAATACACTTGTGATAGCCCTACAAAAATCAAATATAGATATTGTCAACATGAGAAATCACTATCTCTAACATTTACTACATAACAGACTTGTTGATTACCTCAGGTAGATGTGAGAATTGTGCAAGTGGACAATTAGATTTGGAAGTAGGGTATTGGTCTGTATCCCCAACATTGTCGAGATCCTTGCTCGTATTCTTCCCTTCAAGATACTTGATCTTCATGGCCAAAGCTTTAATGGTCTGTTGCATTTGTAACAGCATATGGGATGGTTGATCATCTGTTCGAGCCACACTTTGACAATATTTTGTAATTGTTATTCCTAGTCTGGTTCCTTTCGCATGTCCTGGGTGATCCTCTTTTCCCAATGCCATTGTTAACACATCATTACATCCCTTCTCAGTAACGAGTCCCTCAGAAACTTCCTGAGATAGAGCATCCTTGCAAAATATAAAACATACATATGTAAAAATAATAAAAACTATATATTGTGATGAAAAATAAACGAGATAAAAATTAAACTTACAATCTTGTACACCACTTCCTTGACCTTGTCACTAGTAACAACACCAGTTTTGTCCATTCTAGCTCTTTTCCATAATTCTGCTCTAGAAATCTTTGAAATAACTGGATCTAAACTATTCTCACTGATCTGTTAATAATATGATAAAACCACAATACTTTTATACCTCTATATGAAATTTCACAAATTGCTTTAAAACGAATCAAATCTTACCATTTCTTGCTCTAGGCCAACGTATCCCTTACGAGAAATTCTAGGCCGATACTCATTCTTTGACGATAATTCTCTTCCACCTTTACGTCTTCTCTGGTTATTTTTACAAACAATAAATATGAAAATATATATAAATGTCTTACAAGCAAAACAACAAAAGTACACTAATTTATATTATCACCTTAAATTCTTCGGTCAATCGACTCATGACAAAATCCTCCCATTGATCTGTAGATATAAAATCATATTCTTTGGGTGGGTGTTTGCATATGTTTCCATCTTCATCCCTCATGAATTTTCTTAATAATCGAGATTTGAATTCCCTCCATCTATCATTGGCTCTTTGTAATACCCACTGCTTTCTGACAGATCCAATCGAAAAAACACCCTACAAATAACAAAATCACATACACATAAAATATAATATAATATTTTTATACAAGAAATATTAACGTCTACATACTCACCTCAATCTCTTCCCAAATAAGGTCCTTGAGACCTTCTCCCACATCACTCCAAGTATTGATGTTGATTGGAACTCGCTCGAGGGATGCGACTCCAATATAGCTGTTGAAAATGTTTTGGGTTTTCCCAATTGGTTGTCCTTCTGAATTCCATTCCAATTGAATTTTTTGTCCTTTACGTCTCTTTCTCGAAACTTTAGGCATTGTGGTACGACCCCTACTAATCGTTGTGGTCATTGAGTCATCTTCATTGGAAGACATCTACAATAAAATTTGGTACAACAAAATATTAGCAAACTGCGTATAAAACAACATAATAAAATCTTACAAAATTTAAGACATATTTACATTCATTACAGAAAGATATTAGTGCACACCAAGAAAATGCTAATACTTACTCTCACTTATGCGTACATTGTTTTTTATTTTTATGCACACAGACATCATCAACAAATGTCCCGTCATTATGATCTTCTCGAGCACATATCTCTTCTTCTTCAACAACAGGATCATCATTTATAGACATAGATGGAATGATTGAAGACAAAGAAGTTTCTTCTTCTAAAATGATGTCATCGTCATCATCATCTCCTTCATGGGGCCTTCTTCTGTGAGATAAGACTACAAGCCAGCCCTTGTTAGCTGTGTCTATCACATAGAAAACTTGTTTTTCCTGTAATGCCATTATAAATGGATCGTGTTTACATCCCTCCCTGTCTAGGTTCACTAAGATCAATCCATCTTCTATGCGTACACCCTTATCATTTTCAGCCCACTTGCAACAAAAAACAGGAACCTGAAACGTGTTGTAGTCCAACTCATATATATCTTGGATCACACCATAATAGGACATGTCACACCAGACTGGATTTTTGTCTTTAGCACTAGCAATGTGCAAAGCTTCGGATACCAAAGACACCCCACAGTTTTGCATCATGCTTTTGTCATCTTGACATTTTGTATAGAAAGTGTATCCATTTATAAAATAACTAGCAAATGACAACACGGTTGATTTAGGCCCCACAGATAACCATTTCAAGGTCTTTGAAACAGAATTTGGTGAATGATCAATCTGTTCACTAATACGATTCTTTAACCATTCGGCAAAACAACGGATGTGTAAGTTCATTATATCCTTCTCATTCTTAGATCGGTAATGAGTTTGTAAATAATCAATGTGTTCTTTAACATATGGTTCAACCTTGGTTGTATTACGAAGGACATACACATGTGCTGTGTGTAATTCATCATTTGAAAGTCATACAAACTTGCATCCTGTACTGCCTTGTCCATCAATTTTTCTGACATGACGTGATTCAGGAAGACCAATGGATTCAACATTGGATAAATGTTGGATACAAAATTCAATAGCCTCTTCTACTATGTATCTTTCCACCATACAGCCCTCGGGTCGATATCTATTCTTCACATACCCCTTTAATAGCTTCATATATCGCTCGAACAGATACATCCAACGTAAAAATACCGGACCACATAGTTTGACCTCTCTAACCAAGTGCACAGTCAAATGAACCATTACATCAAAGAATGAAGGAGGGAAGTACATCTCAAGCTGACACAAAGTGATGATGATATGATTTTGCAATGATTCCAACGTCTCAGGGTCAATGAATTTTGAGCATAAAGCATTGAAGAACATACAAAGTTTAGTGATTGCATTTCTAACCCTCTTAGGCAAAATGGAATGGATAGCCAATGGCAAAAACGGTTGCATTAAGATGTGGCAATCATGTGATTTCAAGCCCAACAGTTTCAAATCTTTCATATCCACAAATCTTCTCATGTTTGAAGAATATCCCTCTGGAACCTTAACTCCTTTTAGGAACCCGCAAAATACAACTTTCTCAGACTTTGAAAGTGTGTAACATGCTGGGGGCAAGTAGGTCCGACTTCCCCTCATTTGTGGAGCCAATCTATCTCGAATACCCATGTCAACCATGTCCAATCTTGCCTTGAGGCCATCTTTTGTCTTCCATGGGATATTAAGTAATGTTCCAATCAGACTATCACATATGTTCTTCTCTATGTGCATCACATCTAAACAATGCCTCACATATAAATACTTCCAATAAGGAAGATCAAAGAATATAGACCTCTTCTTGTAGAGACCTTTGAGAATTGGAGATTTATTCTTTTCTCTGAATTTTACTTTCAACTGTTTCACCTTAGTGAAGATTTCTTGACTGGTTAATGGTTGTGGAGCTCTTCGTAGTTCTACTTTTCTGTTAAAAGCTTTCTTCACTCTACGATAATGATGATCCTTAGGCAAGAACCTGTGATGGCCGAGATAAACAGTTTTCTTCCCATGTTTCAGTTGGCAGAAAGAGGTCTCGTCTTCACAGATAGGGCAACCAAGATGTCCTTTGATACTGTACCCAGATAGATTTCCATATGTTGGGTAATCATTTATCATACAAAATAGCATCGCCCTCATATTAAAATTCTCTTTGCGGTATGCATCATACAAGTCAACACCCTTGTCCCACAGAATCTTTAAAACTTCAACAAGTGGAGCCAAGTAAACGTCAATATCATTTCCAGGCTTCTTTGGTCCTGAAATCAGCAAAGTCAAAAGCATATACTTGTGTTTCATGCATACATCTGGATCAAGATTATATATAACCAAAATTATAGGCCATGTACTATGACTTACGGAATTATGGGGATTCATTCCATCTGCAGAAAGTACTAGTCTTAAGTTTCTAGGATTACCACCAAATCCTGGAAGTCTATTATCGATTGTCATCCATTGCAGAGAATCTGCAGGGTGTCTAAGAAAAACATCTCTTTTTCTATCCTCAGCATGCCAAACCAACTTCTTCGCATCATCAGCATTATTGAACAAGCGTCTAAATCTCTATATTATTGGTAAATACCACAACACCTTACTAGGGTTTCCATCCTTCTTGTATCGTGGTTCTCCACAGACTGGACAACTGTCCTTCAAAGAATGATCATTTCGATACAAAATGCAATCATTGGAGCATGCATGTATCTTTTCATAATCAAGGCCCGTGGATGAAAGCACTTTCTTTGCCTCGTAAGTGCGACGAGGAAGCACATTATCCTCGGGAGGCATATCTTTCAAGAGATGTAGCAAGGTCGTAAAACTTTTATCAGGCCAACCATTGCTCGCCTTCAGGTGATATAACTTTAAAACAGCAGGTAATTTGGTGAACTTGACACAGCCATTGTATAATGGTGTTTCAGAGTCAGTCATTAACCTTTCAAACATTTTAGGACAGTCTCGTATCTTTTCTTCTACGTTGTAAGCCATGTCCTGCAATGTGTCTCCTTCGCCTCCCTCAAATTGTTCACTCTGATCTACAATATGAAAATCTTCCCTCTCGCCATGATGTATCCATCGCGTGTAAGTCAATGCCATCTCGAAATAAGTGATGATGCAATGTGTCTTTGTTAATCCGCTTACCGAAATCACACTTTGTGCAAGGACAAAGAAGTCTGGTATCATTTCCTACATGTTCAATTGCACACCTTACAAATTCATCCACTCCTTTTTCATACTCTTCAGATAAGCAATTTGAAGACGTCCACTTTCAATCCACTGCTGCACAACGATAAAAGGGGTGAGTACAAATATGTGGATCATTCTTGTAGGGAAGGCATAGTTGCAAGCAAGACGCATGGACTGATATTCAGATCTGTGTTATGGCGCATGGGGCAAAATTTCAGGAAGGCATAGTTGATATTCTGGTTCTTAACCTTGTGCTATTTCAAGTTTCTAATCATCCCCTTAAGTTTTTAGTCTTCACTTCAAATTATTACTTTCCTACCAAATTTTCAAGTTCTATATGAGTTTCCAAGTTTCCCACCAATTTTTTTGTGTTTTGGATCCAATGCCACATTGTGAAGGATAATTGGCTCAAAACCAATTTGAATCAACCAATGACATGTTGTCCCCTAGCAATTGGATGCCACCAAGATTGCATGGTGTCCATGATTTACTACAAAAAGAATAGCTAACAAGACACAATGGGAAAAGCTGAATTAAATGGGCACGTCTCAACAAAGGACATTTAATGCAAACATGAATAGAAAAGCATGATCTTTTTGTATGTACATAATTAATAGGAATACCTCAATAATAAGATCCACTTATAGTACGACATTCACATGGAATTCTTCATGCTAAGACAGCCATAGTGAATAGGTAACACGAATTAGTAAAAAAATAAAATAAGAAGGTTTTTGCGTACCTGAATAAATTCATAACATATTTAGCTAGATTCATACTAATGACAAATGACCTTAACTAGAACCCAATTAGAATGTATGTTGGAAAAAAGGATGACAAAAATTGATAGGTATACACCAATAATGAGTTAATGTTAAGGAAAGGCATACCACTATAGGGCTTAGATTTTAATTACTTTTTTAGAATTCTAATAACCATTGACCTAATAAGAAGTGTATTGATCTGAACATGCTAGTGCAACTGGATGTCAGGCCCTAGTAGGGTTAATTGACTAACTTTCCATCGACATCCACTTGTTTATCAAATAGATTAATCCTAGGTCCACAACAATCAATGAACGCATATCAATCTAGGCATTTCATGGTCAAGGAATTAGTACCATATGACACTGTATGGTCAAGGAATTCATACCATATGGAAAATTAGACCCATGTAAAAATTAGAAACATGGCTAGCAAATGCATGGAAAATGAAAGTCACAACCCCCATTATGGATCAAAGTCCAATTCACCATAGGAATGGTTGGATGTTGGGGTATTAGTGAATTAGGTATATAAAGAAATGATCGACCATAATGTGGTTAGGCCAAAAATATAATGGCTACTATAGTTGAATCTACTAGCAAAAACGTAAGGGCTACAATCTAGTAGATATACACACCCTTTCATCAGCTACTGCACGTAGTGGATTATCAACTGCATAAGGTGTTACACACACACAAATATTGTGGAACCGTCGATTCTCCATTTTTTAAGGTATCCAGGGGAAACCATCGGTTGGTCTTTCTCCTCTAACCATCGATTGTCTAACTCCTAAGTAAATCCATCATGTGTTTGATCTTACTTGACAAACCATTAGTTTGTGATCATATACTTAACTCAAAAATATGAAATTAATTGTTGGCCTAACCCTACAAGAGATACACAAGTATCCACATAGAAAATAATTATTAAAATGGAAGGTAATACATGCAAAAAACAAGGCACCAAAAAGGGTCTGTCCAGTCAAGAAAGTGAGTCCAACAAAATTATAGCCAATATGACTTAGGAAGAAATAGATAGAATTGAAAGATTAAAGGATGAAGAAGTTTCTTATATCAAGATCCACATGGAGCCTAACCAGAAAGTATTAGATCCAAGTCATAGTAGATAGACTCAAAATGATATATGAGCCAATTCCTAAAGAATCCTCCAACTAGGTTGAGTCTAGGAGGACTGAGAATTCTGAATATATGCCATCTAATGAAGCCTAGAATCCCAAGAAAAGGAGGGAACCAAGCCCCCTCCCCAAGACAGACTGAGGAAAGTGACCAAGACGTCAACAATGGATAATACCAAAGAAGAATTAGTAACACATCAAGTAGTCGTCACTACTATATAAGTTCTCACCAAGGGTTGTTCCACAAACAATAAATGTGGTTTATAAGGAACAGCCTGATAATTATTTCCTACCCAGAGATGATGAACAAATTGATGTTATAGACACCCTAGAAAGACTGGGGATTCATCAAAGAGTGAAGGAGAGTCTTGAAAAGAAAGGAATCTACAAAATTTGCTTCAACATGCACCTATCCTACAATGAACTCCCCCTAGAATTCATGTCATCTCTGAAGAAGCTGCCTATAACAAAGGAAGAGGTAAAAGAGTGTGGGGGACATTACAAATTAGTGTGTGAGTTGTCAAAGAAGAATATATGCTCACCGAGAAATGTCTCAATTCCATTTTAATGGACTCTAACAAACAAATAGAAAGAGCTAATAGAGCAAAAGAAAATAAATAAGTTTGAGGCTTTTTCACCGACCAAACATGGGAGAAATTATGTGAAGAAAGTCGGTATTGTTTGGGGCAGTGAAAAGCTTCTATGATGGATTTTGGGTTCATGCGAGTATTACACAAAATCTTCCCCAACACCCTGTTCTTCAGTACAGACACATGGAACATGACAAGAATGGGCTTCCACGTCCTATGGAGAATCATAGAAGGCAAGTTGATGAATTTCAGATGAACACTAATTGACAGGCTAGTAGCAGCAATTGGGCCGCAAGGCTCTCGTGACCTCTTCTGCATGGGAGGCTTGTCACTTACATCGCTCACCTTCTAGGATACCGCACTGAATTCAAGTTCTTACTCAGATCTGATGGGTAAACACTAGTAAAGCCAAGTATCTTACCACCACCAATGTCTTGAAGAGGCAGAAGCTAAAATATTTCTACTGATTCTACAAATCCAATGATTTTTGCCCCTCCCCAAAATGTGCAATTCGATTATGAAAAACTCATATTCGGGGAGGATGAAATCGTAAAAATGAAGGATACAACTAAACCCATCCAAACTATCAGCAAGAAAACACTAACAAGACCACAAATGAAGTAGGTAGAAGATACTTCTATAGAAAACCTGTCAAAGAAAAAAGTGATATTGCGCCTCCCAAAGAAAATGGTGACAAAACCAAAGAAAAAGAAATTCCCCACACCTGAGGCAGTAAATCTCACAGGGAATGAAGTAGAACATTCAGTGATCACACCCACCACTACTATCCTTGGGACATTCAAAGAAGTAGTCGTCAAACCTCAAACAACTACCTATGACATTAGTGCCCCAGGAGAAGCTCTGGCTGGTACAAGATCTATAACGGATACAAATAGAAACGTTGTAGTATAGACACAAACAAAGCTTGAATAGGATAAGATGATAGAACCCTTCATGAACGCAAGCATGGCATCTCGCCACACTGGTTTTAAGAATGCCAACATCAATGTTGTGGCTAATAATCCAGACAACCTAGGCATCAACAAAAAAATTGTAGAAAAAAGGAGAATTGAACCCCATGCCCATCTATGAAGCTGCACCCCGTCAAAATATGAGGTGGAGCACAACCTGCACATGAGCGGGGGACATGAAATGTCTGTCTAAGCAAAAGAACTAGAATAGAAGCAAAGTTGAATAAGGAACATAGAGAAACCATGATGAGCCTATATTGGGAGAAGATTTGTGGAAATTGGACAAGAAATATATGACCTCCATGAGATCACCCCGGATTTCACCTCCACCAAAAGACGCTGTGTTGGAGACGTAGCCACTGCCCTGAAGTAGTCACCCCGTGACCCAAAATGCCAGATCTGTAGTCCAGAGGACCCGATCTGGCGGCCAGAAAGGGGCAAATTTGATTGGGAACTGCAGTTCCTTTCATTTTCCTCCCACTTACGGAGAACCAATCAAAGCCTAAGGAAAAAATCCGAACATCCGTTAAACTGACAGGCCAGGAGGTTACCTTGGATTGAAGGGAGCTCAAAGTAGAGGTGGGTGTGAAATGCTTTCTGGCGAAGATTTTGCAGAGGAAAGTGGCGCTTTCTGGTGAATAAGGAGGCGTTGTCGGTGGTCTCTCGAGGGCAGCGGAGTCGAGTCGTCGTCGGTCTCTCCAAGGTAGCGCTTTCTGGAGAAGTAGTGGGATGGCGGCAATTTGAAGGCAGTTTGCGGTGAAAACTACTGAACGCAGGAGTACGGATGCTCTACGGAGCTCTGGGACGGCAGGCAGTTTGTGGTGGAAATTGTTGATAGCAGGAAGGAGTGAATTTTGGGGGAAACGGGCGCACGGAGGAAAAGAGGAAGTGCGGGTGTTGAATTGTTTTAACATTATGTGACACCTATTTAATAATTATATCTATACATGTACTATACATGTATATGTACATATATGCAATATATATGATTCATGTAGATTAATAATTATTCTGCAATAATATCACATAAGGGTGTTAAATAATTATTAGTTCTGGGTAAAAAAATGAACCGGCCCAGGTTGTTTAACTGTCAATCTCAGACCCAATCTAAAATTGAATTTTTTTATCAAAATAATTCAAAGGCTATTTTGTATGTAAAATAGTAGATACATATATATAACATGTAAATATAGAGGTTGATTAGTTACTCTGTTATAATATCACACAGGGGGTTAAAAATTGGTTTCGAGTCACTCAATTTTGGGACAAAACATGGCCCAGATAGAGAGTTCAATTGTCAGTGTCGGACCCAAATGCAAAACTAGATTTTAATTGTTCGAATGGTGTCTCAATTGAGAACGAACCAGATTGAAAACATTAGATTCGAAAGAAAACTCGGAGCCAGATTTGACAATGAATACAAAAAAAATCTCTGATTAGATGTTCATGATTATATTTCGTGTGATATAATATTGGGTGGTCGGTTTCGGGTTAAAACATCTACCCAGAGTGAAAAAATTGTCATTCTCATGACCACACAAAATTAAATTTTGTTCAATCGACCTTTCAAACTAAAACTAACCCATATTAAAAAAAAATTAAATCCCAAAAAGAACTCAGACCCATATTTGACAATAATTTTATATGAAAAAATATTTATTTGATTACATGTTCATGATAAAATTCTCTAATAAGAAATTGGGTTTAGCTCGATTCTGGGTATATAAAACAAGTCAGAGTCTATAGTATAATCTTGGCATATAACAATGGATTATAGCGTATTGTGTGACTATGGTCTATTACAATATGTAGCTATTATAACGGGAGACGAGACAGAAGAAGACTTGCAGTGGCACAAGGAAAGGGAGTGCTTGTTCTGGTTTTGGAGGTAGGACTTTGGCGTCGTTCTATTTCCGGAGTGAGAGCGAGAGCGATGGTTTGGCGTCGTTGTTTTGTTTTCGGGGCGGTAGATATAGAACGGAAGGGAGGCATGTATTGGAATGTAATCTACCGTCTAAATGAATTAGGATTCAACAAAGTACAAAAAAGGAAACTGCAATTGTTGTTTAAAATCAACGGCTGATCCATTTAAACAATTATGATTATCTAAAAAGAAAAGGATAAATGTCCACAATCAAATGGATCCTCTTCACGGAAGTAAAAGAGATAATGGTTGGTTTAATATAGTTAATATTGGTTAGGAAAAAGTTAATGAGGGTCAGGAGCAATCCTTGGGTAAATTAAATAATAGTCTGGGATATATTTCCATAAGTTCAGGGATTAAGCCTTTGGGAAAATTTAATATACTCATCAAGGATAGCATCACAAGGGTCAGGTATAAGCCTTAGGAAAAATTAATACACTTGTCAGGGATCATGTCCTTGAGGAAAAATCCTTCGGCCTTGTTGAGTGGAAATAGTCTTTAGAAAATATTGAAACATGAAACAATGTTAAGTGAGCATTTTTTTAAACAATTCGGAAATAAATTGTTTTGTTCGGGATAATACCTGAAAATGAATAAATGATGAATAAAACATGAATAATTCGTAAAATTCAAGGAAAATACGGGTTTAATATGAAATTCAGGTGTACCATACATCTAATAAAAAATGTGTATATTATACGCAAATAATTGAAAATTTCAGAGAATTATGTGAATATGACGTGTTGTTTAACTGTGGTCTTTTACAATATGTAGCTAGTACAACAGGTGATATCATGTTGTGTAATAATAGTATATTACAATGGTTTAGTTTACGTTGTGTAATGGAGGTCTATTACAATGATGTTTTATGTGTGGATATTACAATAGGTTACAACATGTTGTGTAATTATAATATATAATAACAGGTTGGAGTCGATTGTCTCATGTTGGGATATAACACGAGTTTTAATATGTTGTATTATGGTGGTCTATTACAACATGTACCAAATACAACATGTACCAAATACAACATGTAAAGGCATGTTGTATAATTAATACATACTACAACGGGTGAGTCTATGTTGTGTAATGATGGTCTATTACAACATGTGACTATTACAACGGGTCAAAATATGTTGTGTAAATAATATCTCTTACAACGGTTTTGAATATGTTGTGATACTACAACCTATTAAAATACTTTAGCAGTTGTTGTAGTATCCCCCTATACTACAACAGGTTTGGCATGTTGTAAATGACTTGTGTTGTATAAAATATACAATATACAACACAAAAATGGGCTTGTTGTGATAAGTATGCTAACTACAACACAATCATCACAACTGTTGTCTATCTCCTGTTATAAAAAGTATTTTCTGTAGAAGTGTTGATTCCCTTACAGAGGTTAAGCTTGAGAGCTTTAGGTTTGAATGTAGCAAATGGATTAAGATTGTAGGTGGAGTTTGTAGTCCAAACAAAAGTAATAAGATCTTGGAAGGAAGGGTGAAGGACATAATCGTTCCAAGGTGGAAAATTCTAGAGACCCAAGGAAGTATTTGAGTGTTTAGGATGGTAGTCTTGTTTTAAAAAAATGAAGTATTGAAACACAAAGTCCCAATGGAACGAGTGATTCTCATGCATCCTTTTTGGTTGTTGGACAAATTCCTCACTAGTTTTTTAAAAGAATAGTCTTTTATTTAGTGACAGATCTTATATTGCACTAGCCAATCATAAATATTGGACAAAGTAATGCCATTGAAATTTATTTCTTAGATGACACCTTATAAAACTAGAGCTAATTGTAGAAACTCTTGATAGTATATATAAACTCTTTCTTCAAAACACCCTCCCCTTTGAAAAATTCTACAAGACCCCAAAGTTTCATAGATACAATAATACCCCCTAGAACTCGAGTCTTAACTTTTTCTTCTATTATTACCACAATGACCACACCAAGATATGTAATCTCTTGTCTTGTTTTTTCATTGTTTTCTTTGTATATGTGACTCCTACAAAAAATGAGTTCAACTAGTTTTTGGCTAGACAAATATTCTTATTTGCACAATAATCCAGCTTGTAACCGACCAGGATCCATATTTTTGTGTCCAGATAGAGAAAATAATAGAAACTCCTGAAGTTCAATAATTCTTTGAAAAATCAGCTATTCATGCCACTGGTTTTCAACTGTCACATGCCATGGTCTAACACATTTTTTTATTCTCTAGCCTAAACCCGCACTATTTACTCTTAATTATTGGTCAATTTATTTCATTTTCATTCTTTTCATATATCTACCCATCTTCATAGGGCTTACAAGGATGTGTTATATGTGGTTAAATGGTTTTGGATCTCATCTATACTAGGGATAGAGAATAATTGTTGCATAAGTATTTTGAATTTATTTTGTCTACTTTATAAGTAGTTAAAGAGAGTAATCAATATGGCGACCACGCGCAGAGGCTCTGGCGATTTTGATGGCAGCGCCTCTGGCGACCCTCTTGTTGCCGGTGATCCCTCCCGACCTTCACTTGCCTCAGCTTCTACTGGAGTTGTCGTCCACTCGTCTACCTCAAGCTTCTGGAGTAAACTCATAAAGAAACCCGAAAGTGATATCACGGCACTGGAGAAAGTTGATATTGAGGTGAGGGATGACGCTCTTGTATACCCGCAAGAAGAAGCAGATCTGAATGTGAAGAAGTGGAACAATTGTCTAGCAGGCTATGTTATTGGCTTCAAAGTTCATCTTCCGACACTGCAAAGATATCTATCTCAGATCTGGAAACTTAATGGAACCATTGAAGTGATGAGTCATGGGAGAGGCTTCTTCTTAATCAGGTTTTCTAATGATGAAGATCTTGTAACTATTGATGAAGGAGGACAATGGTTTTTCAGGGGTAAACTGCTGATTCTACTGAGATGGAAACCTGGAGCAGTTTTGTCGAGATTCAAATTAGAGGACATTCCAGTTTGGATCAGAGTCCATGATCTTCCTTTAGAGCTTTGGGATTCAAAAATGTTCTCCAGAATAGGATCCTTCTTGGGCATTCCATTGAGGACAGATAGATTCACTTACGATCATCGTAGGTTGGAATATGCTTGAATGCATGTCCTTCTTCCTGCTTCTTCCACTTTTCTGGAGTCGATGGATGTTATTAGTAGTAAGGGTGTGAAACATACTGTCCAGCTGGAGTATGAATGGACTCCTAGCAGATGTCTGATTTGCAATTTATTTGGTCATAATGATTTCTCTGGGCTGGAAAAGGAGAAAATGGTGTGGGTACCTAAGAAATCTACTACTGTTGCTACTGCTAATCTGCAGGTTTCTACTTCTAAAATCCCCACCGTTTCTGAGGTATCTGTGCAGAATGACTCAGTCAATGAAGCAAGTCTGGAACCTGACTCACACATGACGTATGACAAGGTTCTTGGTACTGTTCCATTGGTTGGTGAGTTAAAGGATGGTCTAAGTCGTATAACGGATGAACCTAGTAGTGCTATTTTACTAAATGCAGAGTTAAATAACTCCCTGAAGCTTAATGATGAAATGTCTAAAAGTGTTGAAACAGAGGAAGAGATTTTCCAAGACCCCTTAGAAGATGCATCTATGCTTATACCTGACTCCACATTTGTTGAGGGTGAAGTTATAAATTTAAAAACTCCTCCTAACTCTGTTGAACATAAAGAATCCGGACCTGCTTTTGAAATTCCTAAAGGTAATAGGAAGAGAAAGCCACGAGGTAAAGGTAAGAAGGATGCTTCTGAAGAGGGTAATACTGCCTTAGCTAATAAATTTGACAAGCTCTCTGATTCTCAATCTGAGGATAGGTCTCAAGCCAGTGAAGTACTGGTCTCAACTGGTTTCCATGGATGAACAACATATTAGCATCATCTCTTGGAATGTCATGGGGCTCAATAATAAAGCCTTTAAAGTCCAAGAGGAAGTGTTAAGGTTTAGGCCTCATATTGTTGTTCTTAATGAAACTAAGGTGCGTGTTGGGAAGATTCAAAAGTTGTTAAATAAGTTATTTGGTGGTTTTAATTGGGTCTCAAATCATGATAGTCATGTTCTTGGGAGAGTTGTTATCCTTTAGGATAGTAGTTATTGCTTTTTAACTAAAATCTTTGAGTCAGATCAGCTTATTCATACTAAAGTTGATGTGGATGATAAATCTGTCTTTCTTACTGTTGTCTATGGGCATAACCCTTATCTTGATCGGGAGGCTCTTTGGAAGGATATTGAGAATATTCATAATATTGTTTGTGATCCCTAGACCATCCTTGGAGACATTAATGCTGTGAGGAACTTCAATGAAAAAATTGGAAGGGAGCCACCTACAATGAAATCTATGGACGATTTTAATGAGTGTATTGCTAATTGTGGCCTTTTTGAGCTTGCTATGAATGGCCCTTTCTTCTCCTGGGATAATCACCAGAGTGGTTTGAATTTTGCTACTTCCAAGATTGATAAAGTGCTTTATAATAATAACTTTATGGACTTATTCCCTGAATTTCATGGTGTTCTTATTCCTAACATCACTAGTGATCACAGGATTATGAATCTTATTATTGGAAATAAAAGGAGAGTTCTTTCTCCTTTTAGATTTATCAATGCATGGGCAGATAGAAATGATTTTCTGGATTTGGTTTCTTTTGCTTGGGAAACTGATGTTGCT
Source organism: Alisma plantago-aquatica (assembly GCA_963693085.1). Taxonomy (NCBI): domain Eukaryota; kingdom Viridiplantae; phylum Streptophyta; class Magnoliopsida; order Alismatales; family Alismataceae; genus Alisma; species Alisma plantago-aquatica. Next base: position 1,019,935,764 of record OY856413.1, on the reverse strand, counting down.
GGTTACCCTATGTTTGTGCTTTACTCTAAATTCAAAAGGATGAGGCAACATCTGTCTAAATGGAACAAAAATGTGGTTGGTAACTTCTCTGAGAAGGCTATTAGTCTTGACAAATAGGCTATTGATTTGCAGGTCCTCCTTGATAATGATCCTACTAATGAGGAGTTGTGTAATTATGCCCTTGTTAGTAGGAAAGCTGCTATTGAAGCCCAGATTACTGAAGAATCATTCTTTAGGAAAAAATCTCGTATTCAATGGCTTCGTGAAGGGGATTCTAATACTCGTTTTTTCTATTCTACTATGAAGACTCGAAGACAGAGGAATCACATTAAAACTATGGATATTGATGGTGTTCTTGTTCACAATATTGTGGATATCAAAGCTTATATTTATGACTTTTACAACAGTCTTTTCAACAATGGGTTTAAGTCTTGTTCTGAAGAGCTTGCTGATCTGAACTTTTCTGCTATCTCTGATGATCAAAAGTTTCAACTGGGGAGATATGTTAGTAGGGAGGAAGTTATCTCTGTTATTGAAGATCTTAATGTGGATAAATGTCTGGGTCCTGATGGTATGAATGGTAAATTCCTTAAAACTAGTTGGCCTATTATTGGCAATGATGTTGTTTCTGCTATCTTGGATTTTTTCTCTTCTGGCAGACTTTTAAAAGAGGCCAATCGTACTTTTCTGACCCTTATTCCAAAAAATGATGACTGTCATCTTATTAAGAATTGGAGGCATATTGCTTTGTGTAATGTGGTTTATAAGGTGATATCCAAAGTTCTCACGAATAGGCTTCAGGATGTTCTCCCCTGTCTCATTAGCATTAATCAATGTGCATTTGTGAAGGGAAGAAGTATCAAGGATGCTATTCTTCTTTCTAATGAGCTCATCCATGAATTTAATAAGATTAAAGGGAAAGGAAGGATGTGTGTCAAAATTGATCTCATTAAAGCTTATGATATTGTCTCTTGTCATGATCTTTTCAAGATCTTAGAGCTTATGAATTTCCCTATGAAGTGGATTTTTTGGATTAGAGAGATTTTGGATACTTGTTCTTATGAGATTTTGTTTAATGGTGAGCCTACTGCCCCTTTTAATCCTACTAATGGTATTAGGCAGGGCGATCCTCTTTCTCCCTACCTTTTTACCATAGTTATGGAAACTTTCACTCAACTAATTAACAAGGAGGTTAAGTTGGGGAATATTAAACCTTTGAGTGCTTCTAATGATTTGAGTATCGCTCACATAGATTTTGCTGATGATCTTATGGTTTTTATGGAAGCTGATGCTCTTGGTGCTACTTCTCTGAAAGGTGTTCTCGATAATCTTGCTAAGATTACTGGTTTGAGTATTAGTTATGAGAAAAGCTCTATTTTCTATAGCCTTGATGCTGATAAAGATCTTATTTCTGGTATCCTGGGCATTCAACCTGACATCTTGCCACAAAGATACTTGGGTATTCCTCTCTTTACTGGTAAACTGTCCAAGAAGTTCTGTTTTCCTTTGATTGATAGATTGAAGAAGAGGCTTGATGGTTGGAAGACCAAGCAATTGTCTTTCACTGGCAGGTTAGAGCTTTGTAATTCCACTCTGGCCTCTATTCACCACTACTGGTCTTCCTCTTTTCCTCTGCCTAGCTCGATTTGTGAGGAGATTGAAAGGACTATAAGGAATTTCCTTTGGGGTCATTCTGAAGGGAGAAGTAATCTTCATGTTGTCAAATGGTTTGATATTACTAAACCCAAAGATGAGGGAGGTTTGGCTATTAAAAAGATCAAAGATGTCTGTAAAGCTTCTGTTGTGTTTAATATTTGGTGTATTGCTTCTAAGAAGGATAGTCTCAGGATTAAATGGATCCATGAGAAGTATCTTTCAAAAAAATCTATTTGGAATGTTGAAATCTCTGGTAATCTTTCGTGGTATGTTATCCAATTAATCAGGCATCTTGATGACTTCAAAAGTTTGGTTAGCTACAATATTGGTGATGGGGATAATACTTGGCTTTGGCAAGACCCTTGGATTCCTCATAATATGTTCCTGTGTGATTGCATTGGAAGTAAAGAGATCATTAGATCGGGTCTTCCTTTATCTTGTAAAGTCAGTGTTGTAGTTGATGGGAACCACTGGAGATTTTCTAAATCCAGGCTGCATGATGTGTTGAACAAGTTCCTTGCTAGTATTCCTTCTCCCTCTGGTGGTACAGATAGCATATGTATTAATAAGGAGAGTAAAGTTACCCTGAAGAGTGTCTGGAATCTTATTAGAGACTGTGGTACGACTGATCCAGTCTTCTCTTGGGTTTGGAGCTTCAATTGTCCTATAAGATTCCTTTTGACTTCCTGGAAAACTGCTCATGGGAGATTCCTTACTACTGATTATGTGAGAAGAATGGGCATATCTACCCCATCTATGTGTTTTCTTTGCAGATAGGAATGTGAGTATACTCATCATATTTTGTTTGATTGTCCGTTCTCTATGTTCTTATGGAGTTCTGCCTTCAATGAGAATTTGATCAGCTGCATTCCTGCTAGAAGAGAGGACATTACTGCTCTGTCCAGTAGAGTCAGCCATGGTATTGGCATTTCTATTATCCATTTGGTCTGGATGGAAAGGAATTTAAGAGTTCATGAGGACAAATCTATGGAGGCTTATGTGCTCTGGCGTTTAGTGAAGGACTGTGCTAATCAGTTTAGTGGCTGATGGTTTCTTCTCTTCGTTGTTTGTTGTTCCTTTTTTTCTTTGGCTTTTAGCCTGTACAGTTAGCTTGGTGAGCTCCCTTGATCTCACAGGCCTTTTCTTTCCTTGTACAAAATTTTACAAAAATAGCAATATAGGCCTTGATTCACCCAAAAAAAAATTAGTTAAAGAGTTAGTGGTGTTAGTGAAATGATTTGGTATGTTAATGTTAAATTTTTTTGTTGCTAACAGTGTTTTCTATAAGACGTGGATCAATCCAAAATGTGTTGTTTCGAGTATAGAAGGTGTATGTGGATGTTATTTTGTATGATATAGATAGTATTTTTGAGATGTTTCAAAATTGGGGAGGGTTGGAGGTTCTAATTTGGTTCCATGGGTGTTTGTTTTTATAGAATTTGTTGATGATTAGTGGGTGCCAAATTGGTTGTGCATCTGAGCATAACTATGTAGTGATTTATTTGGATGAGGAAATGGGAATGTCGTTCAATGTCATTGATTCCCCTTCCCCCAAAAGTTTTGGGTTTACATATAACCTCCCAATTGACCAAATGTGTTTTCTTACAGCTTATACTATCCCCCATGTGAAGTTTTGATGTATTTAGTCTATCTAGTAATGAGTCATCAAAGGTAGAGGGATACACCTGATGTAATACATGATAAGATCGAGTCAAGAGCTTATGAGCACTAGAGTACCTTCTAAATTGAGGTTACATGATTTCATGGCGATGGTCTTTCTTTTATATGACTATGAGGCAATTCCAAAAAGAGATCAGAAGCTTGTATAGTGAGAGTTGGAGGCCTAGATATATGATCGAGGTATTGTTATTCTTTGCATCCTAGAAGGCATGCATTTTTTTAACATGTCATTATGTTGAATGTGCATACCTATGATTGGGTTTTTGTGAAAGTTGATTTTGAGACGAAATAGTGAGATAATTTACCCACTATCTCAATGACATTCATGATGTTGGTGTACTTTGTAGTAAGAAGATGATAGTATCATTAACATAATGCAAAATATGTTTTGAATAGTTTGAAATGGGTTCAATAAGGTTATCTTGTATGCTAAGTTGGAACATTTTGGTCATGATAGAGGTGGAAAGGATGCAGATGTAAGGAAAAATGTGTTCCCTTGCCTAAGTCCAATTTTGTTGGAGAAATAACTGGAAAAAAAATCATTAGTGGTGGTATTGAATTTGTGGGAGCTAATAAAGATATGACTCGATTTTATTCATATGTGTGGGAAGCCATATCCTTGTAGATAAGAGATGAGAAATATCTAGTCTAGGATGTCAAAAGCTTTCTAAAATTATAGTTTGAGAGTGACGAGAGTGGTGTCTTTATATTGAAAGTAGTGTATGGTTTCATTTACATCAATATATGAATCCTAGATATTTATGCCTTGTAGGAAAGCATTTTGGAATAACCCTAGAATATGTTGTAGAGTTTTTTTGAGTTGAATTCTTAGGGTTTTGGCCACATTTTTTTATTTAGAGTTTATGAGAAATGATGGACTGAGGAGGGGATTCCATCTTCTTGATGAGTAAATATCAGTTTAGTTAAGGATATAATTTGATGGGAGATGTCATCCTGATAGCATATATATGTAAATAAGTCAAAACCATTTTTTTATGTTGTCCCACTAGTGATTGTACAAGTCCATGATGCAATCGTCGGGTCTTAAAGAGTTGTGACTCCAAGTTGCTTCGTGGAAAGATTAATCTGATCCAGATGGAATTGGGATATGAGTGAGAGTTGTTTAGTGATTTGTTTTGGATATGGAATGTCCCATTGATGTTAAAATAGTCATAATATGTATGTCCATGATCAAAGAGCTTGTGGATGAAAAGACAAAATTGATCAATGATTTGTTTTTGTGTATGTGAGAATTTCTCTAGTTGTTATTATAGATTTTTTGGAATAATATATAACTTTTGTCTCCCTCTATTAGCCAAATGATCTTGCCTCTTTGTTTCCATATGGTCTCTATTGGTTGGTTCAAGACTTTGATGTCTACTTGTAATGTAGACAAATTTTAGAGGGGTCTATGAGAGGGGATCTTTCAACATTGATGAGTTCATCATTTTTGTCTTTGATTTTTTGTGTAAACTACCAGATGTGGCTTTGTTCCATATAAGTTTGTGTATGATGTTTGTTAGTTGATGTGAATACCATATCTTAGTTTAGCATAAAAGGGGAGACTAGTCCACCTGGAGGAGAAAAGATTCATAAATGTAGGGTGTGAGGTCCAAAATCTTTCAAAATCAAAGGGTTCTGGTCCCTATGGTTTGAATTTGGTATTGATAAGTGTGGGGAAGTGATCGATGTTGTGTTGAGGAGAAGCTTGGATGGAGGATATGTGGTAGATGTTATCCCATGCCCGGGTTCAAAGGAAGAGGTTGACTTTGGCCCATGATTCTCTACAACTCCATGATAAGATATGTTTTAGCTAATAGGTCAATCACTTGGTATTTTTGTATAAAATTATCAAAGATCTTGTTAATTTTTTGTGGTGATAGAGTAGTTTAGATGGATATTCTACTCAAATACAATTTTTGCAAATTTAAAATCACAACCATGTCGAATTTTCATAAAGACCAGCCAAAAACTCAAGTACACCATTGAAGAGTGATTTGTTGTAGCCTGATTCTTCACATACGGTTATAAAATCCCATTTCTGGAAGTTCATATGTTATTGAGGAGAATAGTGATATAGAGTGTTCCTATAGAGTGGTATGAACGTTGGTAAACATTAGGGTTTCACCAAAAAGGATACCACCACTTAGGCCTTTGAAGGGGATTTGAATTCATTTTGTAATGTGTTCACCACCAATGGTGTTGAGATGGAGATAGTAGATGTTTCTTAGTTTCCTAAATAGTGATTAGGTGGACTTTTTATAGCCTAATTAGGTGTCTAATCGTATGCCTTCTATCGAATAAAGCCTCTTCATGTGCATTATAGGATGTGATCATCACCAAAGTCGAGGTAAATAAAGTGGGAGTGTATAAATGGAAGTTAAAGAGTGATAGCAGTGAGATGTTCGATTAGCTGCTTGATCATATGTCCATTTTTTCATCCTAGTTTGTTTCCTATACAGTGAGGGAAATTTTTGTGTCCAAGTAGGAGTTAAACAAAATCCCAATATTATGTGGGAAAGTAGCTAAAATTATATATTGATTCCATTAGGCTAAAGTAGTTATATTATCTATAATAGTGTTGGAATACTCAAAAGAACAAGAGGAGAAATGAAGGTGATATTAACCTATTTTCTCAGCAACAAAGAAGTTTTTTTTCTTTTGTGTCTCAAGAATCAAGATGATAGTCTGTATTTAGGGTTTGAGTTATGCATGGCATGGAAGTTAATTTCATCATTACTTTCACGCACTATAGAATTATTATTGTTTTTACCTAGTTTATAGTTTGACTAGGATTTTGTCTTTGAGTAGGGTCACCATGTCAAAATGATTGAGATGTTTGGCATGAATCATGCAGGATGTCAGATCTTTTGTGGGTAGGGTAAAGATAGGGCTTAGGGATGTCTTTAGAGGAATTTCTTGGAGAATGGGAGGCAAAGTGGAATTTAGTTTGGTAGGAATTGTAGTGTTTTTAACCTAGGAGTTTGCACTTGTGGCATTTTAAATGTGTTTTTTTATACTTATGTTATTGTCTTTTGCAGAGTAGTATCCACGATGACTTATTTATAATGTAGTATGAAGAATTATTGAGAGGAAAAAAAGTAACATCCTAGAAATTGTAAGTATTCCTAATGTTAGGGAGGGCATATATGTGTATTTTATCATTCCCGTTCTGGTCATGGTGGTGATCTTCAGTGGACTAGTCATGAACGTGGGATTGAGCATCAGGAGGAAAGGTGGCATCATCTAAATTTTGTATGTTGTTTCCATGCAATGTAGTCAATTTTGGGTTTTGCATAGTCTCTATAATTACCCCTTCCACCATGATCGAGAAGAGCCTCACACTCAAGATACTAAGAAGATGATAGTGAAGTCAGGATGTATTTTTTGTCTTCTTGGTAGTAGTTTGAAGACATCGCCTCCTCCATGAACATGGGGGAAAAGGCAGGGGTGGAAAGACTCAATAAAGTTTTTTGAGGTAGATGTTACTGTTGTTTATGATGAAGTCAGGGATCTCCATTTACCATCCTCAGATCAGACTGAGTTCATTGATGAGAGAGGTCCAACCCCATTGTGTTGGGAGGCAAATTTGGTCATTTAAGTGGAAGAGAACTTGGAAGTGTCAGAAGCCTAGGGTAAAGTTAGTCCATCCGGAGGCAAAGTCAAGGTGGAGAAATCTCCAATAATAAGGAAGTGTGAGGATTAGGGTTTTGTTTCTATTCACTTCCAAGAAAAACCCTCCAGTATTGTAAACCATGGAGAGACAGGGTAGAGTAGTCGCATTCATGCTAAAATATATCTATAATGTCGTCCCATTATATTTATATAGATTCTTTCCATTTTGAAAATTATGTTTGTAGTGAGCACCTTCATCTCTTTATCAATGCATGGTCGTTTAGAGGACAGTGAAGGGTAGTTAAGGATGAGACATCTCATTATCATCTATGAAGATGTGAAAAGAACTACGAAGGCAGTTAACACATGTGACAAATAAACTGACTGACTGTGCAGTGGAGGTTGGAACATTTATAGGTTAGACTTTGAAAGGTGTATGAACGTACCAAATCCATCCTATAATGGGTGGTTGGCAACAAAGAGGTAAAGAAACAATAATAGAGTGTATAGTCATGAGGTGTCATGGCCATGTTGATATAGTACTCTAAAGGATGAGAAGATCGACATCTCAATGATGAGTACTTGAAAATGTATAGTCCACATTTTGACATTAGGATATTCGTACAACATGAAGAAAATGAAGCGATGAAGTAAGAGGTTACATATGAGCAATGTATTTTATTGTTTTTGCATATGCAGACTTGGTGAAACCTAATTGGAAAAGTAGATCAATGAGGAGAAGAGGTAAAGATGATCAATGTTTATGGTCGATTTTGTATAAGCTGACTTAGTAAAAAAAACTCATCAAAGTATGTGGGTAAGCCGATTTAATGCCAAAATCATATCCTCTTCATTACCAAAGTACATGATTTCTATTTGTTCTGGTCAAGGGTAGTCATCCAAGGACCAAGACGAGTAGGAGAGGTTGGGACACTAGAGAGAAGGAAGAAGGGTATAGTGTTTTCCCTTTCCTCTATGGAACGAAGCAAGACCTATGTTTCTACCATAGTGTAGTGTTGAGATTCCATTTCCACAATAAACAGAGAATATATAGAGGGTTATTTTATAGTGATCAGTCGAGTTTGTATTATACATTTCAGAAAAAATAGTTCATATCAAGAAATCCATTCAACACAACTTCCACTAAAATTTATACCCCTATTTTTGAAAATATGCACAGAGCATTATTAATATAGTACCTATTAATTTTTAAAGTACTCATAATTAATTTGTGGCTGGAGAGAAATAGAGTAATAAATATAAGTGGATGGAGAGAGTGTGAAATGAAAAAAAAAATCATGGATGGAGGTATGAGTTGTAATTGATAGAAAAAAAAGAGACTGGAGAGAGAAATTACAATTAAAAGAAAGAATGAGACATTGGATGGAGAGTGACGATATATTAAATACAAAGAACGAGGTAGTGGATGGAGAGAGAACGAGGTAATGGATGGAGAGAGGAAAACATAAAAACTTATACAAATATTTTAGCATTGTTCTAATATAAAGTAACTATTATTGTACTTATTAGTGAGCAATGTTTATTTAAAAATATGCATTGTATTTTTCACCTATTTATAAACATTGTTTGATTTTAAATTACTCACTACATATATACAAATATAGAAAATATAACTATTATTGAAAAGTATGTATATAACTTATGCATAAAAAAGATGTGCAAAATTTATATATAACCAGCATTGGTTTACACTTAAAATTGGTACAGTTTTAGTCTAAAATTCGTAATGTTCTTAATAATCTCCAACTCTAGTGACAAGTCCTTATATATTCTTTGTCCGGTCTCTAAGCCGCTTCGTAATCTATGTTTGCCGCGATAATGTTTGGGCAATTATTGAAGTAAAGAAAAGTGTACTGTATATCGGTACCCTTCATTTATAATATAGCGTCAATCCTGAAGTCTGACTTTTTTTAGAAAAAAAAAATAAACTAAATCAGCTACAAGTAACATACAAAGATTACGTAAATCTCTCACAAGTCAGACTTGATCTTGTGAAATTCTTTTAGGCTCAGTTTGGCTGCCAACATCGTGAATCCATCTGTAGTATTTTCTAGGCCGTCGGGAGAGCCGAGCTGTAAGTAGCTTGCAGAATTATGTGTCCGAGAACGCTGGCGTGTGCAGAGAAAAGATCAAAACGGGAAAAGACTTATTAAAGCTCGCATTTTCTGTTACGCGGCGCGTGGAATTTTCTGTAGTTACCAGTGCCGCATGTTAGGCTAACAAATTATACATAAATTACCGAAATTCACAAAGTTTGCGGCCAAACTAATAGACGCGTTGATTACGGCAGTTAGCTCGTCTATCTTCCGGAAAAGTGTGCAGCGGTAATAATTACAAAAACCAACTTAAATAATATTGGCCACACTTTGATCCTTTCGATTCCTTGGTCGCGACCCGCCGATCCGCTTGGCGTAGCAGCTACCGAGTGCCTACTGGCCACTAACTAACTACGAGTGTGAGTTTGTTATCTGTTGTTCCTTTAGATATCTTCACTGAATGCGCATGTATATACATGATAACAGAAAAACAACTAACCGAATTCTGATAACTAACTCCGAATATCATTCCGTTGGATATGTCATATGCTTGTCGAATGCGGCCGTTTTTACTGATAACTAACTGGAACTGCAAGTTCTAACTAACCAAACGAAGACTAACTAACTCCCACTAATGTGGGCCCGCAACTGCCAAGAGTCAAGACCGCGCCATTCGGCGAACAGAAAAAACAAAACATCAGCGCATTGGGTTTGGGTTTGCTGAGTATGAACAGCGTTATCGTTTTAATTGAACCGAATAGTACGTTGCGTCTAATTGCAACGGAATGCATCAAGTTACAAAGCCACGTTGGCAATTTTGTTGTTACGGTACTCGATGAACCAATCCAAGAGAGGAAAAGGGAGAGGAGGAGAGGGGAAGGGAGGAATTCACGGTACCAATGTTTGTGCCATAAAATCAGATTGTATAGTTGTATATTAATTAACTTTATGCCATGAGTTCTCGGTGTATCTCAATATTCCACCTAAGTTTCTTACATTTTCATTCAATTATATATATTATTATATTTCTAAATTTATAACCAAAGTTGCCTTCGAATTTCAGTTTTACAATATTAATAACTTTTATAGTTGACGTTGTTATCCATGTTGCCTGGAGAACAAATATCCAATTTCTATACATGTTTATAATTTTTGTCTCCCAAGTTTCATTTCTTCCCTAAGTTTTTCATCTAATTTTATGTTTCCTTCCAAACCTCCACCTTAATTTTCCATCAAGTTTTTTACTTTATTTTGTTTCACATCCATTCGTGGACAATGATGTTGTAACACATGGGCTCACTGCTCGAGATTCTAATAAAGTTTCAGGAATGACGACTGGTCCCACCGACCACTACTAGCTTTAAGTCCGCTTAACCACAAAGTTATTGATGGGTTGTCTAAAAAAGAGGTGCACCTTGTTAATATTGGTAGTCCAATAATTCCTTATAAGATCATTTTATTTGAGGCCTCAAATTCTAAGTTGTTATTGATGTTGTAGTACATGTGCAACTACTTTTCCCTACATTCCATTTTGATAAGTATAATCACCAACCATTATAGAGAGACCTTAAATCTTAACTTGGATTAAGAAACAAATCATCAAATTCTTGACAAATATAATTAACAATGTATACAAAAAATAGGTAAACTTTTCCTTTTCTCCGTAAAACACCATAAACTAACATCACATGAAGGACAACATATTCAATTATCACAAATCTTACGCAAATCTATAAACCATAATCAAACTTTATTTTTTATATGTGGTTAAGTTTACATGAATTACATGTACATCAAAGAACAAACTCAGTTTGCTACCCATCCTATGAAAGAGAGAGTACATAGACATTCTAATCTGGATTATAATATTTACATCTTTTTCATGACCTCTCAACTGGTCGGTATTATACCTCATTCGGAACAATCTCATGAGACTGATTTAGAGCCTCAATGAGTTGATATCTCTCACTTAAGATGAGTACATGGATCCACATCAGAGGAGTATATGAATTGAAAGGAAACATGCAAATTATGAAAAGTCTAACAAATAGTTCTAAAATTTAGTCAAATCTAGTTAGTGAAAGTAATTTAATTAAGTTGTTGACTTAGACCTATTTCATCATTGAAACATCTTTAAAAGCATGTTTATAAACATATCAGTAGATGTTAATTATTTCTGAATGATAGACTGATTGTAGAAGTATCAAGTCAAGATCTAAAAAATTAGAAACAAGCTACATAACAAGAATATTATTTTTGTGACACACCATAATGAGGTGTAGGAACAGATGATGTAGTCTTGAAATTGAAGAACATATAAGGCATGCCTACCAAACCAGACTATTCAAATGATGAGTAAATCCATATCAAAGATATTAAATTCTAGCATCAAATAGTTGTCAAGATTTAAAATCAGATTCCAAACTATACATATATGAATATGAAAATAAATTATCTCTATAAAAGAATGAATCGTTTCTACAATAATAAATATATTCAACAACAATTGATTTATTAGTTGGATGTACAAGGAATGTAACAAACATTACTCATATTCTACATGATTTATCAAATTTTATTCATTAACTTGTCACTCTTATTTATTTTCCCCAAAACTACTTCGATTTTACCTCATCCAGTAGAATTTATCACGCCAAAGTCTTGTGTCAACGACTCATCATCACTATCTTAGGATTTAGCTGGCCATCCTATGATATCAACAACAGACCATGCTCCACTATAGGGTTTTTCTAAAGAGGCTCACATCTTCATCTCGGGTATACAAGATAGGAACCAAAATAACAAAATATCACATATAATCATATTTCTCATAATTTACAATTTTCATTTCATTAGAATATATTTCTAATTTACATTTACTTTCATATCAGAGAATTGAGAATCAAAACCACAACAAATAACTCACTCCAAAGTCCTATTGGTTTAACAGTTAAGGTCTTGATCTACACTCTAAAAAGCATTTTCACAATTCTTTAGCTACTACAAGGAGATATGTTTCATCTCTCTAGTATGGACCTCGGGAGAAACTCACAGTGTTTATGGTACCGAACTAGATTTTTCACCATTTCACTGCTATTTAATCTATTTACTCATCTTTAAAAGAATTCAAAACATCAAATATGTTGTGTGTATTCTGACTCAACTAGACCGACATAAAGTAGATTAGGCTTAACAACAAAGACAATGATTGAATAAAGGGCACAATAAATCTATAATTCACAACATATATGTTTCTTTTATTTTCACATCATCTTATATCAGTCATGATCAATGGACTATCAGCCTAAGACATAATTTCAATATCCAACATGTACCCTAAATATTATTTCTCAAACATAGTTAATGCAAGCTAATTCAATGTCAACATTTTTGTTCTGAATTCATTTTATGTTATAGTGCTCTTCATATATTCACTGAGACATTACACTATAAATTATATAAGCATATAGACATCTTTTCTCATTTACCATGTTCATTACATGTTTATCATACGATATATGTGTACTCCATCTGATTTCTACATATATAAATATATCTCAAAGCATAAACATGCATAACACACTTATATTCTCCACTTTTACTATTTACCATTCTTTAGTTAAGGTTACTATAAACACACATGTGATCTCATTTGAAATACATCATAATAAACTATTCTTAGAATATAAGTATTCTGCAATCAATTACATTCTGATAACGCATTCTTATAAATCAGTTCACACCTTAAAATTCACTTTTAATTGAATTAAACTATACTTATGTACATTCCTTGATCTCATATTTTATATTATTATTAATTATTGTCACATATCTCATCATATTAGGGGTTATAATTAGGTTTTCATATCTATCATTTTTTCTTCATTTTTGGTTCATTTCATAATACAAGTCATAACTTCTTTCATATCATTAGTCGTAGCAAATGGAAAGCAATAGGAAAAAACTACTTCAACCCTAGATAGTTTGGGTCTAATAAACATAGCAAGAAATTCTAAGCAAGGAATTACACTGGAGAAAGCAATATCAAGTTAAGAATGTCACTAATGTACACAATGATTCTACCTAACAAACCAGAAAGGACAATTAGCTAGATTAGGCACAAAAGGCAATACACTAAAAATTGGTGAAGCTAATGAGAAAGGATAAACTAGATATGAACTAATTGTAGCAAGCATAATCAATCACCAATGAACATTAACTACACTAAGAAGGCCTAGTTACCATGAAAAATGCAATGAACCGATTAAGCAATTCTAGGAGCTAGCTAATTTAACACTAGGTAGGCAAGATAGAAATTATGGTTTAGATCAATTAATGGAAGTGTGGTCTATTTGGGGTAATGTGACTATGCCCTAGGTTTTGGGTCATAACATGCAAACAATACTCATTCATCTAGATTATCAAACCAAGAAATAAAATTATATGTTAGATAATTTCTCTAAACTACTAGTCGCCAAGGTTAGCACATGGTTTGTATACGGGAACTAGTCCCTATTACCCCCTATCCAACCTTAAGAGACTCTTTTGAATAGGGTTTAGGTGGAATTTATGTAGTATTTAACAAGTCTAGGTTTCTAGGATAGAAACTCCTAGGCCAAGGGTAGTAATTGATAACACCCAAATTTAGACATTTATGATAAGTATGGATCTATGGTTTCACATCGTTATAGCCTTAATATTTCAAAATAACTCTAGATACTTATCTTTTTGTAATTTATATATCTTTCAAAGACCAACTTGCTATACTAGCCAATTTTAAGACTTACAAGCACCAAACTCAAGAAAACATCAATTCTCCATATTCTGCCCCACAAGCATCGCGTTATGTGAACTAAGAAACTTTTGATATCTTAGATCCTATTTTTAATGGCCAGTCCTTTATCAAGAAGCATCCTTGTCAATAAGAAGGTTCATCACGCAGGCCCATAGACCACCAATAATACCCCCTAGGTGGGTTTGTCCTTAATGGGTAAGGTCTTGAGCGCTACCAGGGTCTTGACCGCTACAAGGGTCATGGCACCTACAAGGGTCGCAAGCTCTACCAATTTTGTAGCCTCTAGAAGGGTCACAACTGCTACCACAGTCATGATCGTTACCACCATCTAGACCGACACAACATCACGACTGCTACCACCATCTCGAACACTACATCGTCTCGACCACTATAGTTGTAGCGGCCACCACTCCTATAAATACCAAACCCTGCTACCTTTACATGGGTTTCATGGTTCCGATCTGTGTCCTACAAATCAGACTTTGGGGGTTCCCTTTGATGACCATAGGTTCCCAAAGCTCCTTGGGAGTGCTTCAAGGTCTGATAGGATCGAAGAACACACCATGCTTCCATTTCTACAACCTCCTTCATCCACCTTCGATTTCCACCATCTTCCATCTATTTCCAGTCATTCCCATCCACCTTCTGCCTCCATACATCCACCAAGGTTGCTGCTCAGGGTAGAATCATAGAGAAAGGAGGACAAGGACCAAAACATCAATAAAGATGACCCAAGGAAGAGATCCATCCCTTCCAAAGGCTAAGGAGAGATAGTTACATCTCCTCTATGAGCTATATCTCTTCTTCTTCCCTTTTCTTTTACTATTCTCCTTTGTTTCTGTATGAATGATGTTCTTCCATCTTTGTTTGGTGCCAACTATTCTTGTCCATGGATAGTTGAGCTTTGCTTTGGCTATGTAGCCCATTTTGGGCATCTTTATATACTTTTACCTTTAGTTAGTTGTTTTATTTCATATCTAGTATGCTATATATTCTATCTTCTCTTTCTAGTTATGATTGCTAGTTTTTTTATCTCTCCCTTTCTTGAACCTCCGTTTATACATCAATCAAGAGATTAGCTATAGAAATGGATAAGAGTGGTAGTTTGGATCGAATCTAAAAGGAGGAGGTCCAAGAGAGTGGTTCCTAACATATCTGAATATTCTATACCTAAGAGAGTATCTAGATTATCAGGATGTGTTGATACATAATCCTTGAGAGAGGTTCTAGATCAATGATGGAGTTTTAGTCACGCCACACAAGAGAGAGTGGGATGATCCCCACAAGAGCAACTACCACGGTACATGTTATGTTTGGATGTTAGACACTTATGAGGGTGTTTGAGGGTTGTCTATGCTCGAGAATGAGTGTATAGACTGCCAAAGTTGTGGTTACATAGCCATGAACTCCTTTTCTATGAGTACTAAAATTAGACAAAGTCTGTCTTACTATCTTTGCTTCATTTTGTTTAATTTCATGACATTTTGCTAGAATAGTTCTAGTTCCAGTTTTGTACTTTTACTAACTATCGGATTGGCTTAACTGACATAAGAATGAGATCTTAAGCATCCTTAATGTACTCACATCCCTATGTTTGACCTCGTATATCTACTTCGACCCCGTAATAAAGTTGTGGGGGTCCTTGAAGGTTTCATATTATAGATTGAAAGTATGATTCCCCTTTCGGATCACACCTGTACTTTTTTAACATGCGCTGAGGGCCAATAAACCTTTTGGTGCCATTGTCGGGGATGTGGTTTTCCATCTTTACATGTATAAAGATTTTTTTCTTTCATCCATAATTATCTATATAAATGCATAGTTCTTTTTTTGCTTTACACATACTTGTTGATATACATTGAATAGTTTCCCTTTTTCTGATATATCTTTTCAGCCATGAATGTTTCTTATGTGAGACAAGTTGTCTTGTCCACCTATCCTCCCAATTTTTTCCGCACTCCTGACTGTTAGAAAATAATTGAAAGTCATGTGTTGCAACTCATCCATATATATTCACCCCCACCATCATCAATGCCAGATGTTTTGGAAAAGGAGACTGCCAATCAGCCCTCGACCTCAGCAATGTCATGGGATCATGAACTGATTAGAGAAGTGGAGCTATCTGGATAAAGTGTTGATGTGATAACCTCCTCCTTAGCTCCTCTCCTCCAAGAACGAGCCAATTCACTTCAGCAGCTACTACAAAAGCAAGATCATCATCTATAAGTAGAAACTGAGATAGCAGACCGCAGTAGAAGTATACTTCAAACTGTTGAATGAGGACTCATCCAAAAGCATCAGTTTGATACATCACATTTCTAATAGAAGTCCATGGTATAATTGACAGATCTTTAAAGCATTGTTTCTCAAATCCAACAACTTCATGATAATGATGTTGAATAGGATAAGAGACTTCAAAGCTCATGAATTTGGTTACCAAACAATTGCAAGCGCCACCGCATGACATTTAAGATTATAGTCATCGAAATAATTTTGTTGAGCCTGAAGTGGAGTCTGCCCCATCATCCTATTCAGACCATCAACTGGATTCACCAGGGTTTTTTTTTGAAGTTCAACCCACCTGGGGAATCCCTTCATTTAATCCAAATGATTCAGCTGATCAACCAATGGAAGATACAATCCATGTTCATGAATGGTTTTATGATGATGATGATGATGATTTTTATCCTCCTTCGGGTAGCCAAGAGACCTCACAACTTGAAGATCAGTTTGAGCAACCTAAATCAACCTTTATCCCAGACCAAGATGATACCTCTCAAATTGAGACTTGTCACTTAGCTTCAACCAGCACGCTGACTATGGTTTTGAATACTTTGTTTGAGGATGATGATAATGATGACCTTTCAAATTTGGGAAGTGAATATAGTGATGATGATGAACCACAACAACACAAGATGACATACCTACCATTCCCTTACAAGTCTTGGTGGACATTGAAGGAGCAGGTGGACAATCCATAATAACATGGTTGTAGAGCATGAAGATACCCAAGACCCCATAAAATGTGACAAGCTTGGGGTTCTAGAACCATAGATAGATTCACCTAGGGGTACTTCTTGTTTGGAAGATTATTGGAGACCTAGACTATATATGAAAATAAATATGAGCATCCAACCTCAAGTTCAGAGGTGGAGAGAGAAGAGAGGAGTACTCGAGAAACCTTTAAACTTCTCTTCTCCATCTCACCATATGTCGACATCCTAGGGCCTTCTGAGTTAAATTTGTACATTGATGGGTACCTTGAGGATGCTCTACTGAAGAATTCATTTTAGTGAAACTCAAATCAATTTCAGCACAGAGATGACTTCATCGAGTCACTTGATTCTATTACTCTACTTCAGACTCAGAAGGGCTCATATCTCCACCTATTCTACTCCTACATGGTGAACCTTGTCTACAAGAAGCAGATGACACTGGTCCCAAAACTTAGGATTTGGGATCCTAGTGTCGGTGTCATGGTGCACTGCCCTCTTTCTTATACCCCTTTCTTTTCTCTTTTTGCTAAAATAAATCCATTTTTCATGTTCTTTCTTAGATAGTTTCTTTCCTCTAACTTTTTAAATATACCCTAGCATACATGCATCATTTTAGGACTTTAAATAAGATTCTTTCTTGTACATCCATACATCCCTTCCCTACTATCTCAATTTCAAGGCTTTCTCTAGGACAAGCAAGGTTTTAAGCTTGGGGTGATAGGAAATTGACCCTTCTGTCTCTTCATTCTTCACGCATGCATGTATACTTCCTGCATTTAGGGGTTTAAAAATTTTCAATAGTATAGACTAGATTTATTTTTTTGTAGAACTTTGTTTTGTACTTTGTTACCTTGACAATTAATTCTATTCAAATATTATAGCTAAAATCTTATATTTTTGCCTAAATGCACAATTTTTCATCTTAAAAACTACTTGATCTCTTGCTTGACTAGATCTTTGACTCTTTCACTAAGTATGACGATTAGTCTAAGGTTATGCACCTTTTTCATAGCTTAAATTATTATTCCCTTGATCTATTTTATGAATGACAAATCTAGTATATAGGACCATTAGAAAGAGCTAGAGTTTTATCAAAACTCCAAGTTGTGTTATATAAGAACTTGCTTCTACTCTAAGGATCCTTGAATCATAATCAGTACTCTTCATACATATATCAAGTGGATAATGAAGAACTTTGAGCTATAATCAATTCGAAGTATTTTTCCTTGATGGTCTTCATGCCCTCTCACCTTAGATTGAGTCAAAAGGATGAAACATACAAAATGTGCAAAAGAGGCTTGGCCCCCCAAAAACCCAAAAATATCAAAATAGTACTCACCCTGACCTATAAATTAGAATGCAGAGAATAAAAGCCTAAGTGTGAATAAAGGAGCGCTTGTTTTCTCTTTTAGGAGAGTTGAGGAATGGTGCCTATCCGGTGTATGACTGCGCTCATGAACGCAGGTATGTCATGCTTGGTAATACGACCCCAAAATGCTCATTAAAGAGTCTTTAGGAACCCTTAGGAGACCTATGAGGTCATCCCAGTAGCAGGGTTGGTTCAAGAATAGTACGAGAAGTTTGTAACACTACTTTTGGCCAACTGGCTCGGAATACAGGGATTGTTTCTCATTACATGGGCCAAACTGACGTAGATCGGGATCCTCAGAAGTCATGAAAGTCTTTTTTTTGTGATTTTTAGGACCTAAATAAGTGGGAGGCGCGTTGTTCCTTATTGGTTTACATGAACACATAATACTATCTCTTTACTCACTTCCATTACCTACCTGATCACCTATGTGATAATGCTTCAATGTTGTATAATTGATGCAAACCCTCACAAGTACTGACAAGTAGCACTAAATTTTCTTAATCTTTCATGGATGATCTTTGATCTTACTTTAGCAGGTGGTGCTCAATTTGTGGGGGTTTGTTTAAAAACAACATAAGTAAGGGGAATTCTTGTTTTAAACTATTTTTCTTAACCTTATCATTTATTGTCAAGCTTAGTTTGAATGTTATATTTTAGTTCTTTGAGCAGAGTCTTGCTTGAGGACAAGCAAAGGTTTAAGCTTGGGGTGGCTAATAATAGCTAAAATTAGGAATTTATGGTAAGTATTAATATATGGTTTCATGTCGTTATAGCCTTAATATGCCCAAAATAATTTTAGATACTTGTTTGTTTGTAATTTATATATCTTTAAAAGATAGAGTTGCTCGACTAGCTAATTTTGTGACTTGCAGTCACTAAACTCAAGAAAACATCAATTCTGTAGACTTTGTCCCACATGTGTCACAGTCGTGACATAGCCCATTGGGGTGGCGGTGACGTAGTTGGCTTTGGTCGAGATGTCCCTTCTTGTGGTGAACTTTGACTAGTGATGTTGGGTTAAGACATATGGATCCTAGAAGCCTTGGAACTCTTAGTTTCTTGCCTTATCTTGGTGGAGACAACCCTTGGAGTGATGGTCGTGATCAGGGGATGTTGCGGTCATCACATGTGGTGTTGAGGCATCGCGGTGACGACATACAGGTGTTTATGTCGTGACTTGGTGAGGGAGTGCGGGTCGAGGTACCCATGGTGTATGTTGTGGTAGTGACATGCTATTGGAGGGTGGCCGCAACCTATGTGCCTAAGTGGTTAACATGTGGCGGTGGTAGGTTGTTATGAAACATGTATGAACATCAAATGTTAATCGTGTATACATATGTGTAATGTTCTTTTGTATGATTTCTAATCTTCTCTAATGATGTTTCTTAATCCTAACATGCTTCATGGTTGTGTATGATGGTGGTTCTAGGTTGGTTGGTTGACCATAACCCTGTGGACCCTAATCAGCAAAAGTGGAAACCATAAACCCTAAAAGTCAACAAGTCTTGCTTTTATCCTTACCATGGATGGTTTTAATGTTATGTGATTATCTCTCTCGATTATGATCTTCTAACCATGCAGGTGTTGTGAAATTCATTAGCATAGCTAGTGTGTGATATGATGGCTATGATGTGACACATGATTGAATATGTCCTTGTTAAGCATGTTGATTATACAGGTGAAATAATAATACGGTGGTTGGGCCTTATGATCTGACATTGGTTATTGTTCTTATATGAAAGGATGTTTCCTACTAATAAAGTTGAGGGACTGATATCCCATGACATTTGACTTTGTTGATGATGTTATGAATGACAATAATACATGCATCATGTGGTAATAGTGTGACAAGTTCATGCCCTATATGTTGTATCTGTTGGAAGAGTACTATGCCCTTATCTTTGTAGAATTTGTTATGATTGTATACATTGTAACTTGATTGATGCTAAAAGACACTTAAATGACCTAACTAATAAAATGGATCAAATCATGTATCTTTGCCCTGTGCCATAGATCCATTCTGTGTCAACACTTGTTGAATGGTGAAACAAGTTTAACTCATAGTGCATATTTTTGAATATGCGGGGAGGATGAATATCCCCTTACATCTATGATATGTGATACAGGATTGGTTGTTGGACATACCCTGGTAGGATTGCATCTTTGGGTCGTAGCTCAGTGATATGTGATACAAAAATTAGCTACAGGTCATACCCTAGTAGGAGTGTGGTTGTGGGCCATAGCTAAGTTTCACTAGCATTATGACCTGTACCAATGTGGGTTAGAATGGTACAGTTGGACTATATGTCATTGGTAGCATTTTACTGATGATGTCACTGCAAGTTCACTCATACTGACTGAGGGGGTGAAGTCGTGGATTCCGGCTCTTCTACTAGACCTTGTATGGCACCAATTTCAACTTAGCAGTGGTTGGTCGGATGTGGGTATGACTCAAATCCTTGGGGCATAATAAAATATGTAATCATCTGTGTGGCATACTTGTATAGGATCAAATATAGAAACATTGGATTAGGCTTTGCAATTTTTTATATTATAGTTGGTAATGAGTTTACATGTTCTTCATATTCCTTTTACGATGATAAGATGTTTCATGATCTAATGGCAATTGCTTATTCTATTAGTGATGATTACCTACTTATCATGGTTGTAGCTTTACTATTGTTTTTAATCATCTTACCTCTTCTAATAATAGTGTTGGTGCAGATTTATATCTCCCGCTGAGATTTGGAATCTCACCCTGTGGGTTCCCCACATCTTTTTAGGTGGACGTGCACGAGGAGGTAGAGATCATGCAACAGAGGTTGAGTAGCAACAAGACGGACACTAGCTGATGGGTTGGAAGTGTTGATGATGGTCCTTTTTTTGTTAGAGTCATCCGTGTACACTCAAGTCTTTGGGATGGTTATTGGGTGTGTTTTGTAGATGTGTTTTGAGATGTGGTATGGCTTGTATATCCTTTTCATGTATGGATACGGTGGATATGTATATATATGTTTGGAATAGGTTTTCTTTTAGCATGTTTATGGAATACATGGTAAGTACCTTGTGGCATGAAAGAACTCATATGTAAAGGGTTTTGTGGTTTGGATCTGAATGAGAATGGTTTTGATTTCCTATGTTTTTGGAAAATCTGTTTGTTTTTGCGGTTAGTTTCAAGTTATCTCAAGTTTTTTGGCGTGGGGCGTCATGGGTGATGACACGTGGAATCTCAAGGAAGCTTCATTGGAGCTTATTGATGGAACTTTAGTGGATTTGGGGGAGTTGTATTGTGTCGTAGGTTACCTAGAGTGAGGAATAGTATTTCTAGTGGGAATGAAATGAGGAGGGTTGTGGTGTCTCAAAATAAATTGACAACTTAAGTGGTGAGGCCAGGCAACATGGCCATGCTAGATGGAAAGTTTGTGCTAATGAAGTGCCAGAATGACTATTTCTATCCAGCACAACTGAACTTGAGTTTCTATGCAATTTTTGCCAATAACAACATGACCATGTTGGCCATTTTAGTTCAATTTACCTATTTTCTTCTTGCTTCTTCCAAAAAAATCATATCTTAATCATTTCTTTAGTCAACAATACATATCATCTACTCATTTCCACTTATTTGAGCCCTTTTAACAATTTCTAACATGTTTCTCTATCATACTTCAAAACTCAAACAAAGAGTATTTAACATATGTGTGTTTTTTTTGGGAAATTATATTAAAACAACTAAAAAGTATCAAAAAAGTGAATGTTCAATTCAAAAGTTTCCAAACCTAGGTGGGTTGCCTCCCACTAGCTCTAATTTTTATGCCTTTAGACGTGGTTTATGATTTTTGACTCACTCATTGAAAATTTCAAAATTTCATCACCATAATAGATTACTTTTTCATGTGCATTCAATCACATATATTCCTCTAAAGGAACTTCCTCAATCAATACCACATTTAAAAACTTTGATTGACCTTGACGGGCCCAACTTCAACAATTGCTTTTATTTTTTGGTCATTCACTGTGAACTCTTTATCACTTTGCTTGTCATCTATCATAATATCACTAGATGAATAACATGCTTGACTTGGTAGGGTCCTACCCATCTTAACCTAATCTTACCAAAAAAGAATTCCATCCTAGAATTACAGTCTTACCCATTGTTCAGACTCAAAACACTTGTTCGTGATCAAATTTTCATCCAAGAATTGAATGTTTCTTTGCAGCTCTTGGATCATAGGCTTCATGCCTCATTTCTTCTAATTCATTGAGTTGTAGCTTTCTTCTTATCATGGCAGTTTCCCATGTCCATATACATGGCTTTTAAAGATAAGACAAGTGTTACAACTCTACTGGCAAGTGACCGTTCTTCCCATATATGATCTTGAAAGTAGTGGCATTTGGGGGTTTGAATGCAGTCGTGTATGCCCAAAAAGTTGTGTTGAGATGTAGAGACCAATCCTTGTGGTCCGGCCTCACCATCTTCTCAATATTAAGCTTTATCTCATGGTTGTCCAACTCAACTTGTTCTCTTGTTTAGGGTGATAGAGGTTTACTACATGATGGTTCACCCCATGTTTTCTAAACTAGACTTCAAAAGATCTATGAATGAAATGGATAGCCCCACCACTTATAATGATCCTTTGTACCCCAAATCAGCTAGAAATGTTGGACTTGATGAATTCACAAACCACATTGTGATTATTGGTTCTTTTACCCACAGCTTCAACCCATTTAGAGACATAATTAATGGACACTAGGATTTATACAAACCCAAAAGAGGGATGAAAAGGGCCCATGAAGTCGAGGCATCAAACATCAAACACCTCCACCACCAAGATTGGTGATATTCACATCATGTCTCTCCTTAATATAGTGCCCACATTTTTTAATTTCATAGAATCTTTACAAAATTTATGAGTGTTCCAATAGAATCCAAATTGAAATACCTTGCCATCTATCTTCTTTCCACCAAAATCTCCTCCACATATGTCGGAGCGGAACATGGAGAGTATTTTTTCTATTCACTTTCTAGAATGCATATTTTTTTGAGTTGGTCAAAGAAATACATGAAAAGATGTGGGTCACCCGACATATATCTTTTCACCAAAGAAAACAATACTCTACTTTCTTCCATTCTCCATGTTCTTGGTACTCTTCAACTATCCAAGAATTGGCTATGTGATTGTACCATGGCCTTTGAGTAGAATCAAGAATTCTCTCATTGGGTATGTCTCCTTGATCTTGGTTACATTGTCATAAGGCACTTCAATGTGGGATAGGTGGTCGGCTTCTGAATATTCATCCCTTTCTTATCAACAATTTCCAAATCATATTATTGGAGCAATAGAGTCCACCTTATCAACATAGGCCTTGATTCTTTCTTCGACATGAAATGATCAATGTAGACAATCATCTTGTTTTGTAGAACATATTAATGTAATTCATCAATAGTAAAAATCACGGAAATCGATTCCTTTTTGTGATGTGTAATTTCTTTGATCTTTATCCAATGTTTTACTTGTTAATAAAAAGCATGAGGATCTAGTCAATTCGTTAGCCCAAAACATCCCCCAGTTCCATATCCAATGCATCAGTCATGATTTCAAATGACAAAGAGAAGTCAATAATACATAATAGGAGCATAAATCAACTTCTTCTTCAAGTGGTTGAAGGATTTGATGCATTTATCAACAAAATTGAACTCAACATCATTATCAAGAAGGTGTTACGATTGTCTAGATATCTTTCTAAAAAATCCTTTATGAAATGACTATAGAAACTCACACGCCCTAAGAAAGAATAGACATGTCTTACAATGGAAGGAATGATCAAGGAAGAAATAAGTCCCACATTATCCCTCACAACTTAAATACTATTTTTAGATACGCAATGACCAAGAACAAAGCCTTAAAGAACCATGAAGTGATATTTTTACCTTAATAGAACCAAATTTTCCACATATCTTTCAAAAATGGAGGTGACGTGAGACAAGAACTCATCAAAAGACGTCCAAAATAGTGAAAAATAATCCGTGAACACATGAAGAGATGAATCATGCATATTGACAAAGATGGATGTAACACATCTATGGAATGCGGAGGGGTTTATTCAAATCCTAGATGGCGTTCTTCTATGAGAAAAGGTACCACATGAACAATTGAAGGTGGTCTTTCTTGATTTGTGGGGTGCACTGCCACTAGAAGTATCTAGAGTAACCATCATGACAACAATGGACGATTTTTCTTACCAATCTCACTAGGATCTAGTCAATGAATGGTAGCATAAAATGGTCCTTATTTGTCTTGTTATTTAGAATTCTATAGTCTACACACATGTGTTGTTTTGATTATTCCCTGAAAGGCATCATTTCACCATCTTCACTAGGTGCAACAATGATCCCACCCACACATTTCGGGGACATCTTGGATAGGACTCACCCAAGGGCTGTCAGAAATAGGATAGATGATCCAGATAACAAGTAACTTTGCCACTTAATGAATCACAACCTATTTGAAATTAGGGATCCAATCTACTTCATATTTTACATCTTGGAGTTGCATAACCCTCAAGATAGATTTTGCGCACAAGTGGAGGGGTCAACACCCCTCACACATCAATAGACCACCCAATAGCTTGAATGTTCTTCTTTAAGACAAAAATGAGAGCATATTCCTGGTCAGGATAGATAATAGAATAGATAATCACCGGGAGGGTGTCATAGGGATGAAGAAATGCATATCTTTAACCTTCAAGAAGTGTTTTCAACTCAAGAACAAGATTGTACCCAATAGAATTCTTCAAAGGATTTACAGAAATAGAGGGTAGATCCTCACTTGTAGCAACTCGCACAAGCTCGTTCTTTTATTTGTAACCATCATATGGTAGCTCAACAATGGGATCTAGACATCTACCCTTTGTGTCAGTGTCAATCCATGAAATAGGCACTCCTCAACAATTTCTGCTACACAGTCAACAAGGTAATAATCCTCCTTGACATATACTATCACCTCGACTTTGACATATGTTTTGAAGATGTTCAATCAAATCTTCATGTGCATAATGATAACATACATGGTTTGGTTCCTCACATGTATCACTGCATTGATTGTCACTAAAAATGGTCTCACCAAGATGATTGACACTCTCATTGTATCCTTTTCCATGCCGAGCACAAAGAAATCAGCAAGAAAGAAGAAAGATGTGTCATCATCATGTCCTACCAGAACATCATCAATTTTCTCTTGAGGCATCTTCACAGAATGGTTGTCTAAATACAAGGTGTAGTTATCTAGCTCCAAGTGCCCCAAATTCATTTCAGTATAAAAAGAACAAGACATAAAATTTACACTAGAATCTGAGTCAAGAAGAGATTGGTTTATGCGATGTGTTACAATGTGACAACAAATAATCGGGCATCAAGATCTTTCCTCTTATTAAGAGTGCTATCTTTTAGACTGGAGCTTACTTGCTCCGCCTAGGGGGTGGGTTTCCCCCGGCAATAAAAAAAAAGCATACAACAAAGGGATATCATTACACACTAATTTGAAGGTCCTCATGATGTCCTTAGAGTGCTTTCTCTTTCTTTTAGAGGTAGAGGGCTCTTCAACTGCATCAAGGAATGGAGGTAGTTGTGCACCTACCATGCCAACATTCACATAATCATCAAGTGGTATCATAGGAATAACAATATCATCATTATCTATCATAGTATCATCTTGGATTTCCCTCACAATATCATTCCCTTGTATCAAAATATCATCTCCAGATTCATTAAGAAAACCATAAACTAATTGGTCTTTGGATTATGTAATGTCTTTCCACTCCTTAGCATCGTCACAACCTCCACCTGCTCATAAGAATAAGAATATGAAGCTTGTTGTGTTTGTTTTGACCCTTAATGTGGGGCCTTTGGTGTGGTGGGTTGGGTCTTTGGAGAATGTATTGTAGTTTGGGTTTTTGTTGTGAAGGTTTTTGTGGATGTTTTTGATATGTTTAGCTTTGGTAATAACAACAGAGAGATGGAAATGATGAGGATGTGATGTGTTTTTGGCACATGTAACGGATACCAAGGTAAAGAATCCTAGTATCCAAGAACTTTCAATGGTATGAGAAAATGAGAACATAACTCTTGATAAGATGATTAATGTTGGTTACCTAGGAGGGGCCAACTTTGAGATTAGTACTAAGGTTTGAGAGGGAATCTGTAACAACCCTGACCTGGGTTATACTTTAACCCTAGGTGTTTTGATTAACAAATGTGATTAAATGCTTAATCTCATCTTATGAAAAGTAATTAGGCCTCAAGAGGAACTTATGTTGTAATTCTAGTCCTTTTTGAACATTGTCGAAATCAATGTTTTGTTTGTTTTGAACTAATGTGCAAAATACCCAAGTTGAGGGGTTTAAGTGCAAATTGTTCATGATAATATGTTCCTCATGTGTTGAATCATCATGAGAGTGAAGATGATGCTGAGGTGTGGCTTATGGAAGCCTGAATACCAAGAAAGAGCTGATAAAGCAATGTTTGTGCATTAAAACCTAGTTTTGGTGTAAAGTGCAATTTACCCAAAACCTAGGGTTCAATATGCAAATTACCAATTCAATAAGGTCCATAATTCTTCTTGGCATCATGTAAAGCAAATAAAATGAGAGGGGCGCCTCATTTGAATTAAGTTGGAGGAGAGAGAATCTTGATATTAAAATAATCAAGATTTAATCCTAATTGAAAGCCTAATTCGATTTAGGGCAAAATATATGTATTAATTAAAGGGCCTTCAACCAAAATTAAAATGGTTGGATTCATATGTGTGTGGATAAGCCTAAAGCCTTGCAAAGGTACGAGCATATCCTAAGGAGGTGAAATTCCACTCACCATTATTATAAGAAAAAGAATTTCCACTCAAATATGGATATTCTTATCATAAGGGTTAAGGTGCTTAATTTCTTTTTCCTTAATTCATGGATAATGGAAGGGAGTTCGGTGGGGATAGATATTCCCTTTCATGCAAGAAACCAAGGGGGAAGTGGTGGCAACAATTTTGGAATTAAAAGACTTTTATAAAGTATCTTCTCTCTCCTCAATTTTCTTATAAAAGTACCTTTTCCAAGCCAAATGGAAGGCTTTTTCAACCCCACTTCTTCTCCTTGCTTGGCAAACGACCAAGGGAGCTTGGGAGGATCAGGAGGACGACCCCAACCTGTTGGTAAGGTTCTTGATCCATTTCACCTTGATTCCATGGTGGAAATCGAAAATAAATTATGGATTTCTTCCTAATTCGATCTCCTCTTCAATTCTAACCATTCCTTTTCACTCAAACCTTGAGGACGAGCCTTGGAATGGTGAAAGGAGTTGCATCCACCATTTTTTCCGTGGACATGGAGCTTTGGAGCTCAATTGGATGTGGATTTTATAACTTGAACCCTTTTTCATTGTTATTCAACCATTAATCTTGCAATTTCAATGATTCCTTCATTATCTTGTTTAATTGCTGGTTGAAAATGGTTATTTCATGAAATCAGAAGTTGTTAGAACTTCAGGGACGAAGGTAGATGATGATGACATCATCTTGGATACTTTTCCCAAAGAAATCATGGTTCATACGGTTTTGAGTTAATTGCTCATGCGGTTTCACCAAACCGTTTGAGAGCAAACGGTTTGAAACCGTTTGGGAGCAAACAGTTTCAAAACCGTTTGAGTGAGTTGACCAAGGGTTGACCGTTTCAGATTACTGTTCCTAATTAAGTTGGTTAATGACTCACCAAATTTCATGGGCTAACTCCCAAGGAATCGTGAGTTGAAGGCCAATCAATTAGGCAAACCTAATTGGATTAAGTGCTGATTTTTCAGCTTGATTAATTTAACTTTTTGGGCAAACGGTTTCAAAATCATTTGATAGGGTTGACCAAGGGTTGACCGTTTGATATTCCTGTTCCTAACGATGTTGGTTAATAACTCACCAAATTTTATGGATTAACTCCAAAGGAATCATGAGTTGAAGGCTAATCAATTAGGTAAACCCTAATTGGATTAAGTGCTGATTTTCAACTTGGCTGATTTGACTTTTTGGGTTAATTAGCCCAAACGGTTTCAAAACCGTTTGGGGATTCACCCTAGACCGTTTGGAGGTCTAGGGTTGGATATGGTTAAGTGATTGAAGGACAAAAGATATGGTGTTAACCCTAATCGGCTAAGTGATGATTTTGCATTGGAATGAGTTGATGTTTTGGGATGATTGACCCAAACGGTTTCAAAACCGTTTGGGAATCACCCAAACGGTCTCAAGACTGTTTGGGGATCACCCAAGACCGTTTTTAGGTATAGGGTTAAGCACGGTTGACCAATTGAAGGTCTAAAGGTACCAAATCACTTTGCAATTAAGTGTTGATTTGATGATCAACTCAATAGCTCAAACCCTAATGATTTTTCACTAAAATCCAAGGGTTGGATGATCCAAACGGTCTTAAGACCGTTTGGAGCTCATCCAAATGGTCTCAAGACTGTTTGGAGGTCACTCAAGACCGTTTGGAGGTCTAGGGGTGAGTATGGTTAAGCAATTGATGATCCAATGATACTAAGTTAAAGTGTAATCAATTGCTGATTTGGTGATCAATCCAATGATCCAAACCCTAATTGGTTGACTTGGATTTTGATGATGTGATGGCCAAACGGTCTTCACCTACTTGGCCAAACGGTATTCACCTACTTGGCCAAACGGTCTTCACCTACTTGGCCAAATGGTCTTCACCTACTTGGCCAAACGGTCTTCACCTACTTGGCCAAACGGTCTTCACTTACTTGGGCAAACGGTCTTCACCTACTTGGGCAAACGGTCTTCACCTACTTGGGCAAACGGTCTTCACCTACTTGGGCAAACGGTCTCAAGCACCACCTTTACTAAACAGTTTCAAACCGTTTGGGGGTCAAGTAGTCAAAGTTGATTGTAGATTCAATTGATCAATTCAATTGGATACCTTATGTAATGGAGGTCCAAGGTGATTGAATCTCTCGAGAATAGAGATGATGAATGACTCATTGATCCAATGATGATTAGTAATGATAGTCAATGAAGGTACAAAGATTGCAACCCTATTAGTACGTAAGTGATTAGTGCCAATTAAGGGATGAACCCTAATTGCTTATAGGATCAATGACTTGGTACACTATGGCATTCATAGTTGTATGTACTTGATTGAAGGGATGATATGACCTTATCAAGTTGAGATGATCTTAGCATGAATTCATAACGTGAATATGATTCATGTGGTGATTAAGGGTATGATCCTTAAGTAAAGAGATCATGAAACCCTAATCATGAACATAAACCCTAATTGACAGGGTTATTGAATTCTAACCCTAATTGAGGGCAATTCTAAATGAAACCCTAATCCAGGGTAAGGATGTAGCCCTAATCTAGGGTAATCATAAGTGAAACTCTAATTTAGGGAAAAGAGATGTAAATCCCTAATTGGGATGAATAGTGAATCTCCAATTAGGGATAATTGAATGAAATTCTTATAGAGATGAATAGTAGACCCACAAAGAAGGGAAACTATGGTGGAAACCCTAGTTGAGGGTGATTCCATGAGAAACCTTAACTAAGTATTAACATCACATGATGTACTAATGTTATGTTGTGATAAGAGGCCCTAAGAAGGGTGAAGGCATGTGAGACTCTAATGAGGAGTCATGATACATAAAGCCCTAATCTTGGATAATATGACAATGAATCATAATTCTAATCTTAAGTAAGGGTATAAATAAACCATAATGATGAGATAGAAGGAATGGCCTTATAAAGGTGAAACATTTCATGTGGTTGAATATATGCAACCTAATTGTAAGAAATGTCTTTATCATTAGACAAATCCATATCACTAAACATAGTTGAACAACTCTAATGTGTGGACTATGCATTATATTCTATAGGTAAGTGATTAGTGGTGGAATGTATTAAGAAGGGAAATACCTTAATACAAGATAAGATGGCTAATTCAGGAGAGTCTGAAGTGATGAGAAAGTGATACATCAAAATATGATAGTTATCACATTCAACACTTCAGGGTTTATATACCTTGATGTACTCCAAATCCAATATAATTGGGTAAGAAACATATGAAGTGTGTTATGAAACTATTACAATGAAATGTAATGAGTTGTTGCACCTTGATGAGTGTTAATTAATGTACCTTGAGAATGGGGTTAAGCCCAAATGATGTGTATGATGTAATCATACCATGATGAGGATGAGAAATGAACTCATACCTTGAATTGATGATTCATTTAATGAAAAATGATGAGAATAAATAAGTATGATTGAATACTCATGATATCAATCTTTGCTCCTAGATGTGTGGAGCAATGAATTAGGGTTTGATCATTGATAATATGACCTTGAAAACCTAAATGGTTAATAATGGAAAACCTTAACCCTAATGATGGGAAGCTTGTATTTCTTTTATTGCATAAGCCTTGTAAGGCATGTTAAATACTTGTATAACAAGTATAATGATCAATGGACTTGTAAGCCATGTGAATAAGTTGTTTCCTAGTGAGAGGTGACAAGATGTGTAATGGCCTTGTGAGCCATGTGAATAAGTTGTTGCCTAGTGAGAGGTGACAAGATGTGTAATGGCCTGGTGAGCCATGTGAATACTTGCACACAAGTAAAATGAATGCCTTGGTCTGAGGACCTAGAGGTAATGGTTATCTATTACAGAGATAACAATGTTATGATCTAAGGGTTTAACTACCCAGATCCAGTAATCATGATGATGATAATGTGAAGGGATGAGAATTCCCAGTAATGTGATAAAGGACTGAGATCCCAAGTATCATGTGTTTTAAAGATTTGAAAAGTATGTGATAGATGTATTGTATCTTTCTTTGTAGCATCTGTTATAATAATTCTTGTCTGAAACATGGATGCTGCTAAAAGATATGGCAATGCACTTAATTAATCAAGTGGAATTTCATCATTTAGTGCCCTGGCCATAATCCATCATCGTCAGTAGTTGGTGATGGTGAAACGGGTTTTCCTGTGGGTTAATCCGGAGTGTATATTGTTGAATATGTAGGGTTTCTCCTAGCCGAAAATAGGAGGATTAGAGTGTAACTTCGGTTGTAGACTCAAGATGTGTATAAGAGCATGGTGAATAGGCCCATGGCTCAGTGTGAAAGAGCATGAATGCGTTCATGGCTCAGGGAGCACGGTGAACTGGCCCGTGGCTCAGATATACTAGTGCTGAGACTTGTACCAAGGCGGTCTAGAGAAAGGGTAGCCTATGGGAGCTAACCCTGTGACTGAGGTCACTTAAGCAAGAGACTGCGATCCTTCTTGTGGTCTCGCACTGACCGAGACGTGGGAGTTCATGGAGTCCGGCTCTTCCATGGACCTTGTATGGCACTGACTTTGGGTTTCGCAACCGAAGGTTGGATTTGAGCGGTACGGCTCACCTCCTCAGGGCATAAGTGTGATTGTAAAATGTAATCAGCCGTATAGCATATTTGCTTAAGGATTGAATACGGAGATTCATTGGTTGATGTTGCATTTTCTTTGTGCATTCCTTAGTGGATAAATGTTAATTATGTTTCTTTATATTCTCTGCAAGGTAGACAGATGAATTACTTATCTACCATGGGTAGATGCAATGACCTCCTTGAGAATGGAGATTATCTTATTCTGTTCTATGATGAATAATTATGCCTGATAATGTAAAAGTAACCCCTGCTCAGTTTTAATTTAATAAACTGCAATAATAGTGTTTTTGGCAGAGAGTTATATCTCTCGCTGGGGAAATTTTCAATTGTCTCACCCCTGTGGGAAACATTTCTAGGTATGCATGGGAGGCAAAGCAGAAATCCTAGAACAAGGAAAGAGCAACATCAACAGTAACAGCAGGGACAGCAATAAGATCTCAGGTGGAGATATTGTCTGTCTAGTCATACAGATAGTAGTCCTATGTGTCGTCTCTGTACTCTCAGGTCCTCGGAGTTTTTAGTCAGTGTCTTATGAATCAATCTGAGGTTTTGGCTTCATGCCTCGAGATTTGTATATTGTCTGTATATAATGTTTATAAGACAGTTGATGTTGTAATCTTTGAGAAGGAATGGTACAGGTTGTGTACTTGTGAACCAGGATGAATTTGAAATACTTTGGTTCTTGGTTAAAGAGTTTTCCTGTGAATGGATCTCTTTGAAAAAGTTTTAATTTTTAGTGATTTTCAGTAATCCGGTGCAAATAATTCGCTTCTGCATTAGTTAATCATGTTTTCGTGAGACGGTCACCGCAGAATCCTTCCCTCATCATAGTGGGAAAATTATAGAGAAATTTTGCCAATTCATTGTTCTTGTTCATTCATGTTTTGTCCTTAAGCAGACACATCCTTCTTCATGTAATAATGACTTCTCAATCTTCCAAGAACTTCCTCTTCAAACTTGGATGCTTCCTATCATGCCCTTGTACTTCCTCTCTTCTAAGAAAATTAGGATGATTCCACCATTCTTGATTATAAGAATTGTCCATTAGGCTTTTGTTGTTCTGGTTGCCATAAGATTGTAGGATTTGTGCCTCCTCGCTAAGAGTCTTTGCAGATTAGGCATTGGCTAGAAGATCCCCAAACTTGTGTCTTCATAAGATTCATCAAGTATGTCAAGATTTCCATCATTTTGGGGTTGAAGTCATCTTTGGTGTGAGGGGGGAATTGTTTGGTTTCTATCACAATGCACATCCATATTAGAGGTACGATTTTGGAGTTTTCAACCAAGTGCTCGAAGAGATACCAAGATTATTCAGGAGGTTTGGACATGAATATACCACCACATGACAAGTGCACCACTGTTTGACCCATATCAGATAGTCCAGAGTATATGGATCGAACTAGTTGCCATAGGCACCTCATGGTAGAAGCAATCTTGTAGAAACTTTTGAAAAATCTCCACATCTCATGAAACTACTCATTCTCTTTTTAACTAAAATGAAGTGATTTATCTTCTCATCTAAGTCTTGTTGAAAATAGGATATTATTTATTTAGAAATGCATTCTTCATGTCCTCCCAAGTCATAATTGCGTTCTTGGATGAGTGCCACTCCTTACCTTGTCATTGAGAGAGAAAGTGAACAACATGAGACAGATTAAGTAATCAGTGGATGTAGGTGTTCTAAAGGTGGATAATGTCTCAAGGAAGGAGTCTACATGAAAGAATGGAGAATTGTTGCATGGCATCTAATCAACTCCAGTAGATATTGAAGAGTTGTAGTTTTTTGACATGAAATAGTCATTCATTAGCTTGTGCATAGGAGGAGGAGGAGCTTACTCACATGCCTCCTCATGGTTTTGGGAATTCATGTCTCACATATCTTCTTATAGATGTTGGTTGCGTCGGGTTCACCACCTTTTTCTTTCTATTTCAGGATCTAGTAAGAAAAAGTCAATAGCAAGAGAACAATGTACAAACATGCCACATTGGTCATCTGCACAAGGAACAACCAATCAAAAGAAGATGATTTAGTAAACAAGTTTGCAAAAGTAACACAAAGAATAATCAAAAGAAATGGTGAGGGCAACATGAAAAATCAAAGCTAAATGAACTAGTTAGGTCGGATACCTATATCCCCAACAACGACACCAGAAACCTTGGTGCATGAGTGGGACACGCACACGCTTGGGCTAAAAAATCTATAACCCTATCAGACACACTCTAAAAATCAAAAACTTACATACAATAACGGAGGTTGTATCATGGCATAGGAGACGACAAGTTAGGTGTCAATCTGTAGGGAGAAGGGGACACTAGATCTTAGTTCTCTATGTATAAGTTCCTAATGTGGAGTATAGGGCTCAAGGGTTTAACGTTGTTTTGGAGTTATACTATGTTGGTCGAGAAAGAAATGAATGAAAGAAAATAAGAAAAGACTACTTTAACCCTAGACAGTTTGGGTCTTATTAACAATGCAAGAAGAGTAAGAAATGAATTATACTAGAGCAAATAAGAGCAAATTAATACTATCACTAACCTACAAAGTAATTCTACTTAACAAAATAGAAAGGACAACTAGATAGTTTAGTAAATATAGGCACTAGACTAACAATTAAGCAAAAATCAAGAAAATGGCTAAACTAGCTATGAACTAACTAAAGAAATCACAATAAATTACCAAGAAGCATTGACTACACTAGAAAGACCTATCTACCATGAAAAATGCAATGAACCAATTAATAAAGTAAAGGAGCTAACTGATTTAACACTAGCTAGTAATAGATAACAATTAGGAGACCATTTTGTGGAAGTGTGGGTCAATTGAAGTAATGTGACTGTCACCTAGGTTGGGGGTCATAACATGCAAACTATACACGTTCACTCAAATCATGAAACCAAACAATCAAGTTAGATGTTATAGAATTTCCCCAAATTACTAATTTGTCATGGATAGAATAGGGTGAGTACATGGGAACTAGTCCCTATCACACCATATCCAACATTACAAGACTTCTTTGATTAAGGTTAACATGTAATTTAACTATGATCTAACAAGTCTAGGTTTCTATGATAAAATACTCTAGGGAAATTGTGGACCAAAGGTTGTAATGGAGGGTGGAAATGAATGTGTTGCACCTCACATCACCTATCATCTATCTTTTACGTAGATCCAAGCCAATTGCCTTAAGTGCTTCTAAACTAGATACTTAAATATTTCACATAGGTGTAGGAGAATGTATTGATATGTAGGAAGATGGGTAACTAGCTAAGGATATACTAGTTGGACCCTGGAGAAAATCCCAGAATAGATACATATAAGCCATCTTTCCTAGAATCTAGGTGATTTCAAGAACAAATAAATAATCAATCCATGAAAAATGAGATTAAATTAGAACATAATCATTAAAAAACAAAATGATAGAGTTCACATAATATATTTACCCCAACATGGTATCAAATTCATATTTTGACCACAAACATCCCACCTAGAGGACTTAGCAACTCATAACAAAAAAAGGAGAAATAAGAATGAGTAGAGGAGTGGATATACATAGAAACTCAATGAAGATTATCCCTTCTTCATCTCCATCTAGAGAGGCATGCCTTTATTTCTCATTGGTTGATGGATGGTGTGGAATTAAAATGGAAGTATCCAAAACCCTAAATGGTTAGGGTTTTGAAATCAAAGATGATGGAAATGAGGTGGAAGTAGGTGGAAATGAGTGGGAAAGGAGTAGATTATACCTTCAACTTGGAGTAGCTAACCTTCATCTCCCAACCATCACAAATGTATATATATCAGCTTGGGAATGATAGGGTTAAGTGGGGGTAAATGGATAAATTGATATCTACAAAGTAGTGGGGTTTGGGTGATAGCACAACCTTCTGGTTAGAACAACCATGATGGTGGAATAGTGTATCAGTTGTGGAAGAAGGGAAAGGATGTGCTGGTGAAAGTGAACTAGTAAATTTTTTACTTTTGGTGTCACTTTTCTCAGTGTCAATATTCTCAAAAAACTAACACTACAGGCTCATAGAGTTGGTTGGTAATGCACAAATGTCACTACTGGTCAAGTCTTGCCAATTTAGATAAAACATGGGTACCTCTTCTTTAATAACATTTGTTTTTTGTGAAGAACTAATGTCACAGATAGCTAGTAAAATGGGGAAATTTTAACATAGATGTTTAATGTTTGTTTCTAAAAACCAATGATGCATTCCTTCCTGCAAAATAATTTTAGCCTCCAAAAAGCCTTTATTGTCGAGTGTACTACATAAAAACTGACATAGTATGTCACACTCACAGTGAAAAAGTTTACCTCCAAAAACATGTGGTGTCAGTTCCTTTTAAAATAACCAACAACAAAGAGTTCTTGCCACATGTCTAGAAAATAATATTTCCCCCCAAATTAAGTTATGTCGCCAGTTTTATTGCTAGAAACTGACAACGCATGTCTTAGTCAGGTTCACATTTTTTGATAGGATAAGTACATATATTGTCAAATTTTGGTTGGAAAATCAATGACAGAGATTGAACTATGTCATCAATTTTTCTAGACAACTGAAGAAAAATTATGCAATGAGGTTGGCATTTTATAATAGGGATAAGTATATATGGCATTTTGTAGATAACCGATGATAGAAATTGAACTTTCTCATTGGTTTTATTTAGACAACCAATGAACAAATACTTAGTAGTCAATTTTTGGTAAACATTGATGACTAAATTTCACTTTACAACACCCACAAAATTTATTTCACTCATTCTCTGTTTCATCCCCTCAATACCTAGCTTGTTTCTAGAGACAACAAGGATGACGACATGTTAGCCTTTATGCTACTTCTAGACATCACTGCTGCTTTAGACATGTTCACTGCCTCCCATTTTTTCCTTTCTTCACTCACCAGTAGCTCCTTTCTATAGCCTCCAATATCTCCTTTCTCTTGTTGTCACCCTTCTCTTATGGTGTTTCTGGCTCTACCCTAGTTGGATATGTTGCCACTTCCCATGCTCTTGGTTGCCACTACCACCTTTGGTTTCCGCCATTGCTACCGCCTCACTAACGTCATTTCTATTTTGAGCAATGAACCAGGAGATAGGATCTTGGATGTTGTCACCGCCTTAGCTTACCTCATGTTGTTTTCATTGGTCACCATTCACTGTGGCTAAGGTAGTTTGAATTAATTTTCATTAATTTTTTATTTGCATGCATTATGGCTTATGGCATGCTTGTTAGGTTACTAAATTCTAATTGTCAATATAATTAGAATTGAAAATTATGCTTTAGAAAATGCATAAATGGTTTCTTCTTTGGTTTGTTAATTTTTTGTATAATTCTTGAATATTATGTCTATCTAATCAGAATTGAAACTCTAGGATATGAATTGTGATACTAGGATCACGGTATAGAAATGACAATGTACATGTATTCTATTGGACTAGAAACCCGTATGAGATTTATGCACTAGGAGTAAATCTTGTATGGTCCCCATTTTGGGATTTTTCTTGAACACTTAATCCACTTCAGATGTAAGTGTATAACGAGTATTTTATTTTCAAGATGTTTCATCATCAGTTCCCCATTTGTTTTCCAAGCACATATGTAGATGGGTATTTTCCCATATACATCAGTGTACTAGAGAACTATAGGGAAATGTTGCTGAAATATTATTAAAAATGAATACGCATTACAGACTTATTAGTAATGTTAGGTGTTCAAGAATGGGATAGGTGGTACATATTCATTACTAAACCCGATAACTAATTTGTAAACCATAAACCCTAAACCATGATCTGTAAATCCCAAACTGCAAACCTTGAATAATATATTGTAAACTCTAAATCTTGTCTCTAAACACCTGATG
Source organism: Alisma plantago-aquatica (assembly GCA_963693085.1). Classification (NCBI taxonomy): domain Eukaryota; kingdom Viridiplantae; phylum Streptophyta; class Magnoliopsida; order Alismatales; family Alismataceae; genus Alisma; species Alisma plantago-aquatica. The sequence goes on along the minus strand of OY856413.1, from coordinate 1,019,898,257 downwards.
CAATAATGTTTTTTTCTAAGATCATATGATGGATTGGTCATGGATGTCCATTCCAAATCACAACACTATAGAGGTGTGGATAGGTGTGAGGACAATCCAATCTAGAGAAATACGCAAACCGGCAACTGCTGAGGTGGTTGCAAAAATGATAAACTCCACTCCTCGAGTGCAGGTTCATTTCTAACCTTGAATTATTATATTTTACTGACCAATTACTGTATATGATGATGAGCATGAGCTTTACAAGAAAATAAAAGAAGGTAAGTTCATCAGAGCAGAAGTGCAAATCTATCAAGAAAGGAGGATTGTCACAAGATCAAGTACAAGACATGAGTGCAAAGGGAATAGAGGAAGCAATGAGACACTTTCAGGCTCCTCAATCTCAACATCCTCAACTACTACCTTAGCCACATCATTCTTCTTACGAGGTGGACCCTCCTCAGACCAAGGTGGTCAGGAGTACTCATGGACCCGTGAGGCATACCTGGTGAAAGTTTTTTTTGATATATTAGTCTTTCAAGAAAATTTATAATATGTTGTGTTTGGGTATATATAACATTGTATACAAAATTGTGAGCATTGAGGTCGTGGTATTGCATGACTAGAACCTATCTTCAACCTCATTACATTAGGAGGGACTTTCCCACCCCTTCCAGGTGACATAATTCAAGATGCTCCATATCTCGACAATGTAGTTTGTATGACTATCAGGCTTGTCCGCCACCTTGGAGACAAATACCATTGCCATATGCCAACCCCAATCATAAAATGATAGGATATGCATATATCAGTGTGGTTTTGTGTCCCAAAGTTGGAGTTCTCTATAAAATTGTACAATATATTTACATTACATTTGCATTTGTGATTCCTTTCTATTTGTGTATACATTTGGAAACTGATATGAGACAACATGTAGATCGTAGTACCTAAGCCCCCTACAGTTCCTCCTCCAGATCCTCCTCAATTACCTACTTGGATTGCAAATGATGTATTCAAATTGCTAGGTCTAAATTTTAGATGAAGGGTTAAATATGTTGACATGTATCCAAGAGGATGTTGCAGGTCAAAATCATGATACTAATGTACTCTTAAGAGATATTTTGGAGATGCTTACTTATGGTTGGTTGAATACAATCATGATAGAACTATAGATATGGTGAGATATTACATATAAATACCTCAATCTATATATGTGAAAATGTATCTTGATTTGTTTTCTTATATATCAATACATACATATATGTTTTGCATCTACTTATATATAGTGTTCGGACATTTTACACTAACCAATGTGGCATTTCTAGTTCCATGATTGATTGGTTGTGTTGATCGAGACCCAACATCTGTTAGTCACTATTGTTTTACCACATTTAAATATTTTGGTATTGTGGGAAAGAGCATGATTATAGATCCTTTCATCGTCATGTACATTTCTGGATCTTTGCTTATAAGTTTGACTTATGAATTATATTTCATTATGAAATTTGAGTTTTCTCTTGTTTATCTTCTTTTCACTGAGTAACAAGCATTGTTTGTTTTTGATAGTTGTCCCCAAGATTCTACATGTGTATTATCTATATCCTTTAGGTGACAAAATAGGGAGCAGTGAACACCCAATAAAATGGTTTAGTAGCGAAAGTAATTTTTTTAGTTTGTCAATATATTCTAATGTTTGCACCATTACATGACTATGACTAATTCAATCAAACTCATTACTTTAACTTGTAGGGGTATAAAAGCATTCAAAAAGGATGGGGAAAAGATAGATAAAAAGGAAATTATTGACTTGGAAGAATGTTGAGGTAGTTTTCTGATGCAAATGCTTACATGCAAACTATGCTTACTTTTATTTATTAACATTTTGCATCACTATAAATTTATAGTGCCACATACAAGACAATAATTGAGCATGTGGATACTACTTGATGTGGTATATGGACCTAATTATCAGATAGGAGGCACTAGACATCTATTATACATAAAAGGTAATCTATATAGTCTTTATCATCATAAGTAAATAGCCTCATTTAACTCTTGAATTTTGTCATTCTCTTTGTAGTTGTTTGACAAAACATATCCCTATACAAAAGAAGAATTAGATGAGATACAAGAAGTGTAGTCAGAGTACTTTGTTAAGGTCAACCTTGCAATGGATTGGGATAAACATGAGTTTTCTAAATTTTTATGTGATTATTTCTATATAAATGTTATGATTATGACTTTTTACAACTTAAATTTGATGCAATGAATTGTTGGTGTATATGTGATTGATGTGTGTCTATATATGTTTGTGAATGAATGTTCAGAGGAATGAATAGAATGAGAATTGAATTTATACATGTTATGAGAATGGAATTGGAAAATGAAATTGTATGTATGTTATCTAAACTGTGTATATGTGTCAGAGTGGAATGAGAAGGGAATGAAGTGTTGATGATATTGGAAATGCATGTGTGTGAATGAATTATGTTGACATGTACTATTTGTTTGTGTTTGTTATTATAGGTTTTTGCAAATATGATAGCTTGTTGTTGAGATGAACACAGGATGGAACCTACAGTTCTAATTAACTGTAGGTTCTACACCCTGCTGAAAAACCAAACAATAGGTCAGAAAATCAACTATAAAAAATCATACATGTGACATCAGTTATTATAACAAAATAAACAATGAAGATCTATGTTGTCATTTTTTATAAAAACCTGATGACATAGCTATCCTTGTCAGGTAAAATAGTCATCCTACATAATGATTCATCGCTTGCCAAAATAGTCATTTTTTCTAGCCTCCAAGTCTCATTTCTTAATGATTCATCGCTTTGTGTTGAAAGTTCTTCTAAAACCAACTGAAGACAAAGAGATTTGTGTGGTTAGTTTCTTTATGTTGAACTGATGACTATAATCACTAAACAACCTTATAATTGTTGTCGATATTATTCTATGTCATTAGTTTTGATTTTCCTAGCAACTAATAATGTATTTTTGTCCTTGATTTTAGCTTACTGTATAAACCAATGTGGAGGTCCTTACTTGTAGTGTCTCTATCATGGAACTATTTGTTACCCAAATCCTAACTCCAAATGACTACAAAGTCAATGGCGATAGGACCTAGGCATTTGTCCCTAGCATGATATTAATAAAGTGCACATGTGAAAGCGTAAATCTTAGCATACATGAATAAATAACAAGATGAAAGCACCAATCATAATATCAACATTCAACAAATATTATTAAGAAACATTATTTATTACAAGCTTTCAATTACATGTTCAAGAGTATAATTTTACCAGTCTATTCATGGATAATAGAGATCTACAACAAGTACAAACCACATAGATCATCAAGCCCATCAAATTTTATCCATCTCTGAACCTATAAAATACATGAAACAAGGGGGGTCAAGCACATGAGGTGTCAAGTATAGGGCTAAAATATACATATACATAAGCTTTGCATAATTTGAAAATATTTGCAGAAGCAACGAACAAGAAATAAACAAGCTAAGTATTAAGAAAAATGAGAGCCCATATTTTATGTCATTTCACTCCAGTTATACCTATATATCATGCATTCATCAATATCTTGTATTCGTAAGGCCTTCTACGGACAACTTCTCACTTGAAGAGTCTATGAGGGTGCTCAATATTAGCAAACCCTTTTATCAACAATCAACCCTATCTTGATAACTCAAGTAGGACACTCATCCTCATGTCCTTACCCTAAAAGTTTAGGCAGGTGCACAAGGTTTGTATAATGGAGATTCTGTATTATGTTTGCAAATTATAAAAACAACGATAAGATACAAACATTGAGTACAATACTAGGATACTACATGGCAATATTTCATAAAGTAAAAAAGCATACATATGTAACACATTCAAGCAAGAAAGGCATAGTCATATAATTATTAAAGCATGTACCCAATTCAGAGATTTGTAACTTACTTATCCTTAAACATCTAGCCACAAGAAACAACTGATTAATTAAAAGATTGCATACATGCATTAGATTCTCATCATTAACCCTAACTTTTTTTATTCTAGGGTTTTGGCCATGTTAGATTCCAAATTTTTTATTAGTGCATTGATGGTCTTTTATTGATTTAGAGGTCATCACGAAGGTGTGGATCAAGTTTCAAGTCATTCTGAGGTTTCAAGCATTTTATATGAACATATCTAGGTTTATGTTTCATACTTGCACCTAGGGCCAATATGACTCTCAAATAGAGCATAACATATAGAGTAATCCAGACCGGCAAGGTAGGAAAAATATTAGCATATCATAAGGACGAGTGGATGGTCACCTAAGTCTATCCTTATATAGTTCATTATTATATTCAACTTTCTGACATACATAATTCACATGCCATTAGGGGTAAACATAGGACTTAGGTGGGCATCCAATCAGGGATCACAAGAATAATAGAGTCAACTATAATTAGAGATTGGAGAGCATAATAAGGTTCACAATAAGATTAGGGCACAAGCGAAACAACCAAGTCATGTACACCACTAGTGGAAATAGAGCCACATGTAAAATCATATCAAGACATAGTGTGAACCTTGGGCATTAGGGCATGTGAATGTCATGTAGTAATGATTTCAGATATCAAGGGTAATCTATTATACAAAATGGGTCGACCCCATCCTTTGCTTCAAAGTATAATCAAACATTCACATAATGGGAACACTCATGCACTTAGGTGCCATATGACTCACACATAGAAAAAGGGGGTTTAGGGTCTTATCTTCAAGTCAAGGAGAGATATTATACATTGATTTTGAGATTCATGAGAGACTAAAGATCATATAGTAGAAACATAAAAACTCTGATCAAGATCATGCATCAAAGTTCAATGACAATTCACATAGTGCAAATGGGAGTCATTCTTAAGCAATATGTGTTATAAGAACCATCATATAGATCAAAGATACACTAAGTATTTTTCTTTCATGATTAGGTTGATGGATGATCATTAAAGTTTCAAGTTTTATCATATAGATGCATTGAAAGTGCTTAATATAACTAAATTAAAAATCTTTAGAAATTTAGGGAACAAACATTAGAATTAGGGTCTACCAATATACTCATGTTGTAGGTCTCGTTGAATTGATCAATTTGATATACAATTTTTCCCAAATTGGCCTTAGGAGTTGGGAGATATGCATTTTATGAAACTTGAATTTAAAACTATATAGAATTGAGTTAGGGTGTTACATGCATTATTTCATGATAGAGGCAGGTCGTGGATCTTTGATCCAACGGCCAATAGGACATGCTTGTTCTCCCTCATAGGTGGTCGATGGGCACCTCACAGAGTCGCCCCGCATCGCTCATAGATGCAATCAATCACTCCCAAATGCCAGGAGTCTCCGCAGGTCGCTCCCACCTGTCCATCATTGTTGATTGCCTCTCCTACATGATGAGCATCGCTCGCGGTCATGCCTGACCCCAGTCTCACCATGCAAACTATGTTTCGATATGGGAATAGGGGAGATATAGGGTATGGCGCCCAACCTCTCCATTGGTTGTTGCACCCATGGCAAATCGAGATGGAGTAGGTCTGGGAAGGTGGGTGCCCTGCGGGTGCTCGTTGTGACCGTCGCACGATGAGGACTCGTCACTGGCCTCTGCACCCCATTTAGGTGGCTCCATGACATGATACAAAAACAAATAGAGACATGATGGGGGAGGCGGGAGTGCGGATGGAAGAATAGTGGCGGCCAACCCTAACGTAGAAGGGAGGATGCTAGGCATATGGGGTCAGCGACGAGGGCCAAAGGTACCCTGAAGTTGCGAGGTGCAGGAGATCTTGCCCTCCCATGGCAGTAACAAAACTCAAGGAGGAACATTCGCTCTTTTTTGGGCATGAAGTAGGGAGACAAGATGAAAGCAAAGGTAAGGATGAAGGAGGGAAAGAAGAAGAAGTAGGGTTAGTTGAGGGGTTTATAACCAGAGAAAGAGTGCTTTGGTTTAGATCCCAAGAAATCCATAACTTTCCTTCATTTACTGATTTGTCTAGAGGTGGAAGATGAGCTTCCGAACCTACTAATTTTTTTCCCAAAACCGAAGGGGGGGACCATGGGAGAGGCGTAAGCATCTGGGCCCTGATTTGGCATTTTGGCTCAGGTAGGCCGACCCACAGTAAAGAATAGAGCATAAAAAGGGATCAACATGCCAATCATCCTAACACCATAACTAGAGTTGTATCGATCCAATTGACATGATTTTTTCATCAATGGATTTGAAACTAAAAGCTCTAGGACATGGAGTACATTGTAGGATATAAAAATCCATCAATCAAGGCCAAAATAATGGAAAAAGGGTGTCCAATCAAGATATAAAACATTGATAAATGATTCAAGGTAGGGTTACATTTTGGATCATAGATTCAAAGTGACTTCACACACACACATTAAAACACCAAAATTGTGTAATTGAAATTAGACTGTTAGTTTAGTCACCAAAGAAAAGGGAAGGTTTACAAAGGAGGAGAGAGAAATTCCAAGTTATCACAGTCTCTGACTTAGGGGTTGGTACAAAATTGACATTTTAGGTATAATTTAACCAAAGATAAAGATGGTATATGCACTAGTGGTGGGAAGTTTTTAATGGAAAATATGGTTTTTTAGGCAAGTAGCACAGGAATGGTGAGGGCTAGGTAGAACTACTGTCATGGGTAGCACGTTCATAGTGGGGGGAGTTGGGTGAAGGTTGTTCTCCTTGGCACGGGCCTACTGACATCTTGCCATCAGATTTGTGCCGGCTGGGATGGCTATGTTGCCATCTTCTTAGCACGGTTGTGCTAGCTTGTATGGTTGTATTGATGGACTTGATGGAGCTCATTCTTAACTGTGAATTCTCACCAACATGGCTGTGTTGATGGACTTTATGGAGATTCTTCTTAAATGTAAATTTCATTGTAATCATGGCATTAGTAGCCTGGATATTCTATGTCACCACGGTGTGTTGTAGTCTTTCTCTTCCACTTTCATCTCCTTTTTCACCATCCATGGAGTTCTTTGCTTTAGCTCAATTCTTGACCACTAGGGATAGGTTGGGGAAGTGCTTAAGCTTTCTTTAAGCTCCGCCAAGGGTATAGAAATCCTCATATCCTCCTCCTCCCCTGTCATTCATCCAAGTCATGGTCAAGACACCTGAAAAATATGTAGAGAACCTCCATAAGTGCATTTGGTAATGACACACTTATTGGGGGAAACATTATCCATCCTCGCATGTTTAGATGTGATTAAAGATTTAAATGGTACAAGATGAAGCCCTAAATAAGGGATGCATCAACCACCATTGTTTATTTTTGATCCATCTAAAGCAGTGATTTCTCATCCTTTTGTCACCAAATCCAAATGGAACTCACCCATACTCTAATTTATGTTAACCTTGCAAGAAAATGGCTTAAATGACTAAGATGGTAGTGTCCTGAATTTAGGTTTAAGCATCATATACTGATTACAATCCTTTCCTGTGGAAAGTTGGCCAATGGCCAGCATAATGTCGTTTACTATAATTGATATGTACCTAAAACATGTCTGTATGTTAATAAGAAAGTCATTATTATTGTTTATTTCTAGTATATTAAGTTTTTCCATGAAATATATGTTCTCTTAAACCTGTGAATTTATGTTTTTGTAGTGTAAATAACACAGTTGTGTTGATGTGTACTCATTTTATGATTTTGGGTAGCAGGTACACTACGAAGTTTGCTATGCTTTTTTGCTTCATCTATATTCTTATAATGCTACTCTTACTCTAGTGATTGTCTAATCATATGCAAATGAAACATTCATGTGGTTTGATATCCAGAAGAGTTGTGATCTTTATGTCATATACTATTTTATCTCTTTTACTATGACATGTTTTCTCTTACCTTGCTCTTCTGTGTTCTTAATTTTGGTTTTATTCATGAATATTTTTTGTGGTCTATTCTAGGAACAAACACTCAGATTCTCTCACCTGTGGATTTATAGATAGTAGGAGTTGGGATTTGGATAATACAGAGTTCTATGACAATCAACCTAGTCCAGTTTTGGACTGATGCACACCCCTAGATGTCGGCCACGTCAACATCTTGATCATTGTCAAGCAAGAATGTTTGATGAAAGGATGGTGCTTGGATGCAAGGTTGACTGGATCTAACAAAATGGCAATAGAAAAACCATTGAGGATTTCTTATGGTGGCAATGGCAACAAGGGTGCCACTAGCTTCATTGTTAGAAAATTTGCACACGCGCTCTATTTCATGACATGAATAGAGTCTTGTAGGTGTAAATAGATGGAGGGACAAAGAAGATGAGATCCATTGAAGATGGTAAAAATATATCAATCACATGTGGTTAGCTTGCTCATGACCCTTGACGTTAAGTGGGTGTTTAAGGTGTGTTGTTGTTGTCCCAATGCGTGTTTACATGGTGTATTACATATCATATCTCTAAAATTTATTGAGTTATTATATTTTTGGCCACCCAAGCATGCATGCTTTTTTTATTTCATTTGAGTAGGGTAAAGACCACACTTTAGAGTCAAGAAATATAGTTTAGTAGTCCATTTACAAAAGAGGAGATGAAATTAAATGATGATTTTGCATGCCAATCAACAACATATATATACACATAAGGATTTTAGTGATAAAAATAGCCAAATCCACATGACTGAGAACATATATAACATACCATGGAGGATATAATAGAGATACAATTCTTGATAATGGATTTTATTGGAAGGCATATAAACTTTAAGTGGGAGGTTTGTTTAGCTAGACAAATATAGATTTAGTTGAGAACTTATTTGTCAATATAAAAAATAAAATTATTAGTTGATCATGTTTTACCTAGAAGTAAGAAAGAGAAATGTCTACTTGAGAACAAATTATTAGTGTCAAAGTGATGTTTATTGTAGGGAAGTATTGAAAATGGCCTTAATGGGTAGATAAAAAATATCAGACAAACATTTTGAACGGATTCAAAATAAATAAATAATGAACTATCTTGAAAAATTATTCCTCTTGTCATCCTACATACATTTTAATGTGATACACATATATGCCATACTTCCCCACAAACTTTTTGAAAACAAGTTTCCCCTTTCTCCCATAAATTTTCTAACAATAAAAGACTAACAAATTCATTATCATTTTGAAATATACCATAACCAGACTTCCTAACTTTACAACCCGAATTCTAAGGACGGGATGTCCTTGAACTTGTATCATAAGGAAAATATTTCAACAAGATATAAATATATACCATGGTATAAACATATGATGGTTTAAATGACAAGAGTGTTTTATTTGTTGAGAATATCATTTGGTCATTCTGAAAAAAGAATAAACAAAAGTCAGGATTTAGAGTCACGGACTTATTTTCCAAGGAAAACAACAAAAACTATGGATGGGCACTTAAGTCAATGGAAAATGTGAAAATTACTACACTAGAGGGTGGATAAGATAGGGAAAATGTGGCTATAAAGTTGGATAAGGCAATCCTATTATGACCAGTATAGTTGTTAGGCATCCCCGCTTCTTGTGAAAAATCAATATTACATTTGAATGTCAAGTTAGAAAAAATATTTGCTTTACCTATATTACCAGGTTAATAAAATAAATAATAAAACATAGTTAAGGTGTCAGACTCATTGGGGCATTAACATGAATATAGAATTTTTCTCTCTAGTCTAAAGACTATTTTTTATTAAAGGGATCCCAACTAACTCAAAATACTCCATTGTAGAGATCCACCCAAGGCAAAAGCATAGGATGTGGTATCTAGAGACAAATATGCAAACCAGAAAGTACATTAAATGAAGCGACATCTGGATGTGTGTGTAATCAAGATTTTTAGTATTATCAATGAACATTATTTAATTGAGATGCATTACAAAAAATTTGATCATGAGAAACATTTGATTTCATAATCAGATAAGAAAGCATGTGAGTATATTGATTAATTAAATATGGTAACATGATGTAAAAAAATCAATATGAGTGATGTGACTAGATAAGTATGGCAAGATCTAGTTTAATTTAATGAAGTAGAGTTGTAAATTATTATGTTGCATGCTGAATAAGTACATGGATAGATAGTTAGATTACGAACAAGTAGATAAGTATTTAGATGAAGATAAGTAGATAAGTAGCAAGATCATGAACAAGTTGATGAATAGTAAAATGTGTGTTCTTTTGACATTGGTCTAGTGAAAATATAAACAATTAGAAAAAAAATCAAATATATCTAAATGCTTTTGTGTCTCCTTACCAATTCTATAGCCTCTCAGCTTATGAATCACTATTATAGAAAATGGATATTCCATATAAGTACAAATCAAAAGTCCAAACAACATAAGGTACTTTACTTTCTCACTTTAGCAGAGCCAAAAGGGGAAAATGCTGATGGTGGACATGGGGAATGTGTATAGTTCTTTGTAACAGTTGGAGGGATCAACAACAATAAGACATTTTTCAAATAGTATCACCTTCATATTATAAATACAAAAATGGAATTTGCATCCCACAGGACCCCTAGAATGATATTAGTCAAACTCAATGTTACTCTACATGGCACCCTAAAGAAAATAGAAAATATGTTGGTGTGTCCCCAAGGTGGAAACTGGGAAATCTTATGTGGGTTTCCAGATTTCTAGAAGGCTTTGAATGCATCTTAGATAGGAAACTCATTTTTTCAATTCAAAAAGAGCAAAGGATGAGAGATGAAAGTTTGAGGGATAGGTACTCTTTATCTCTTAATGTAAAACTGAACATTGTATCTTATCTATTATAATAATGGTATTGGTTTTCAGATATGGATAAAAAAATTAATAAATATTTAATAAAAATTAGAATTAGAGATTTTATTCACATATAATTCAATTGGGAAATTCATGAGAAAAAAAATTAGGAAGTTCAAATAATGACCATATTTCATTTGATTCTGGAGAAAGGATTCTATCTATCCATGAACCCTCTATATGTCGCATATGGGTAAATAAATAAATTGGATAGGTAGAAATATACAAAAAAAAGAATAAATTAGATAAAATCCATCATTGAGTAGAGAGAAGAATTGATCTTAATAGTTGACTGGATAAAAAACAATAGGATGTCAATAGGTGCCCCTCTCAAGGCAAGGTTCTAGGTCTGAGTGAGAATTGCACTCTAAGAATCAATTTCGATCCTATTTTATGTCATAAAGTGCCAAAAAGTGAGACTCGTCAAGGTATGTTCTAATATATGTGAATTTTAAGTATGAAAGAACCTTGAAGTACTTGATTTTTAATTGACTATCATCTCTCTTTAAATCACACGATAAAAATGTGTGAATTAGGTAAATTGTGAAAACTTTATGTATAGTAAGATGATGATTGACCAATTTAGAGCTTGATTCCTATACCTAACATGGTAAAATGTGAGTGTGACCTATGCGGTATATGGCTCTTGTAATGCAAAGTGCCTACTCATATAGGGCTTAAATGAAGTGTGATATTATGTTCCTACCTGGGGTACAACTAATAATTAAGTGTGAGGTTCCTGCTCAGGGTAGGGATTTAAAATGAAACAAATACCCACTCATAGTAGGGTTTGAATGAAAATAGATTTCCTACAAAAGGTAGGGCTCAAGTGTTCAACTATTTTCCTACACTAGGTAGGGATTATGTGCAAAATTGAAAGTATGTCTTTCCTAATCATTATAGGGATTGAATATTGAATGCAAAATGCATGATTTGCCTACTTAGGGTAGGTCTTGAATGCCAGATGAAAATTCAGGTTTACTTGCTTCAGGTAGGGATTGAATATCAAGATTAAAAATGCATGTTTTGCCTATTTAGGTTAGGGTGAGATGGAAAAGTAATAATGAGTTTTCCTACTCAAGGTGGGGATTTCATGTCAGCTGGATGGATATCTGAATAATACCTAAACTTATAGATGGTACAGCTTAAGGTAATAATCTAGGGCCCACTAAGATTACCTATAAGATGTATAGTTCAAAAAAGGGAGGTTCCTATTTTGGGTATGGATTTATTCATGAGGGACATGGTCTAGTTCATACTTTTCAAGGCACTTGTGTAGGTGCGCCTAGGCACTGCCACCTTACCTATAGTGCAACACTGGCCTAGTTTTGTGGGTCTTGTATATCTACATATTTAAATGTTTGATGTGTATATCCTAATGTTCAAGATCAATATTGTTGCCTATTTTATGTGCTATATATTATTAATAATTGGATCTAATATTCTTTTCTGTTTGACCTAGATCTAATACTCATAATATGCCTCTTTTACTTTACTTTTCTAATTGTACACCTTCAATTCAGATTGTATTTAGTAGATATGTTATGAAGGATGGTGATTACATTGCTTGAAACTTGTATCTATGTATGACAATTTATTTACTTGTTGATGACTCTCTTAGATTCTTTACAATAATTCTTTTCTTTTTCTTAACATTATTGTTAATGGTAATATTTTAGAAATGTTATTGGCTATTTTGTCATAAAATTATATATACATATGAGTATATCGACCATAAATATGTATATAACTACATATATAGATGTACAATGTGTGTATATGAGTGAGGAATGTTCATAAAAACTGAGACACATACATATATATATACATAAAACATATACATCAAATAATTTTTTAAAGGATGCCTAGGCAACACCTAGTTGTCCCTAGTCGCAAGGCGTTCAGTTGGAACACCATGTAGCCTTGACACCTTAATAAGTATGTTATAGTTTAAGGTCTTAGTCTATAACCCTCATTAGGATATGGTGGTGCCTAAATGAGATAAGGTTTTGCATTGTAGGTGACTCGAGATAGATCTTATTATGTCTTAGCTATGAAATTTTAATAGATCAAGATGTTGAGACCAATCTAGATCAATTGATTGAGGTTGAGTGGGATTCAAGATACAAATGTGTTTCTTACATTTCTTATAGGATTATATATCCAAAATTCGTCTTAAAATTTAAGGTCCTCATATTTATCTAACTAATGAAGTATTTCAATTGCATTTGTTTTAGTTTCCTGTGAGTTTATATATTTTTAGAAGAGTCTTAAATATTTTCTAAAAAATCTCAGGATGTATTTGCATCACCCATATGCTAAAGTAAATTATTGTGTCTCAAGTGTCTCATATCAGTTAGAATCAATGGGGTAAGAAGGGGGTCTAAAATTTTGACAAGAGGATTTTTCCAAGGTTACCGATCTCTCCCAATATTTTTTTATGCTAAAGTTTTTCCTCTATTCTCTTGAAAGCAACACAAGAAGGCATGGCCCACAAGAAAAATCTAGCCAACATGGACCTAGAATATTTTACCTTTTTCATAGATGATAGTATAATTTTTGTGTGGGTAACCCTTAAGAAGCACTCTTATAAAGATAACACTATCATCCAAATAGAAAGAGCATTGAATCAAAAGATAAACTATGACACATCAAAAGTCACTTTCAAAGACAATGTCAATGTAGAGGAGATTTGAGATAAAATTGAAAGTACACCTAGAGGAGATGGATATACATAATAAATACTTGGAGCTTTTCACAATGATGGGGAGGTCTAACAAATGAGTATTCAAATCCACCAAAGACATGTTATGGAAGAATCTATAAGGATGGAAGGAAAATATGTTGTCCAAACTAAGGAAGGATGTAATGATTAAGGTGGTGATCCATTTCAAACCTATGTATGTGTTGAGTTTATCAAACTTATCAATGGTTTAATCAACGGCATTAATGGAATGATTTCCAGATTATAGTGGGGATCCAGGCAAGGGGAGAGGGAGATAGACTAGGGGAAGTGGGAGATTGTGTGGAAATATAAATACATTATGGATTAAGGGACTTTAAAATATTATACCAATAACTCCTCACTAAACAAGGATGCAAACCTCAACAAGCAAACTCTTTAGTAAGCAAGTTATTGGGGATCAAATTCTATAGCATATGTGGCATATTACATGCAATAGTAGGCCATACCCCTAGCTACATATATAGAAGCATATATGGGGTAGTTTATTTGATAAAATATGGATTCCAATGGAGATCGAGAAATGGGGCAAAAAGCATAATATACAAACATATATGGATCATGGGAATGGGTGGAACTTCAAAGAGATATGTTACTTAGTACAAAGAGGACCCAACTTTTTCAGCAAACTAATCAATCATGTGAACAAGACATGGTAACTACACTACTTAATCCACAGATCTCATAGTGTATTCTCTAAATCCCATTTAGTGCACGGGTAATGACATACTTTCTTGCATGGGAACCAAACCCTCGTGCAACATTTTCCATGAGATTTTCATACCATTTTGCAAAGCTTGATGAGACGATGGTGTCAAACTTAGAAGAGAACGACTGAAAGAAACTATGGGGAAGTAGATGTCTTTCTCAACTTATTTCATTTTTTATGGAGGTTTTTGAGGGATGTTCCATCCAAAATGATGAAACTGAAGGTCAGACTGGTAATAGAAGGAGAGGTTTGTCCAAGTTGTAAATGGGAGATTAATGATAAAATTTATACAATCTTCAAGTGTGACTACATCGTAGTAAGCTGGACGTATCCACAGTAACGGAGAGGGTAACCACTATACCCAGTGTCCTATAGACCAACTGAACCATGAAACTGTTGAAAAGTCAAGGATGTATCTAGACTAATATGGATCTCATGGACCACAAGGAACAAATCCATCTTTGTGGATAGGCTTGTATATGATTCCTAATTGGTAGCCAACTTTAGAACATTGTACACAGTTATGTCAAGTTTTACCACAATCAGGATTTAAGAGGGCAGTTAGTAGGGAGGTGAGGATTCAATCATGTAATTCAATTGCACAAGCACCTTTAATTTGAATGTAGATGCAAAGTCAAAGCCACGATATAAGGGATCCAGGGGCAACATTAAAAATTTGTATCAAGATTAGCTCAATAACTGCTCACAAACACTCATGGTTGAAGATAGAGAAACATGAGAAGCACTAAGAAAGATGATGCAACTAAGAATCTAAGTGTTACCTTAGAGATAGGTGTTTGGCTCTATACAAAGTAGTATAGAAAGGGAAGCATGGTAGGACATAAGAGGATTTACTTGGAACATGATTGGAACATAACAAATGACTTTCAATATCAAGCATGTAAATCATAATGCTAATAGAGTTAGTCATTTCCTTGATGTAGGAACACAAAACACCTTGATATATCACTCCTTATCAAGAAAATTGTTCCTTGTGCAGTAGTTTGTGACAACCTGGTTTTTTGCTCCATCTACTATGCTCTTTCACTTTCTCCAAGTGACCTAGCTCACTCTATATAATTTCAATCGCTATACTTGATTGTGTTGATCACTCGATTTGACCACCTCGATGACTAATTTCATGGTATGAGGCTCTAATTTGAGAAATTAGACTTAAGTATCAAGCCATATCATGTCACCTTATTGCGTCTAATATTGAACCTCGTCCCTATGATCATTTGGATTTATGGTGCATATCATATAGTATAGCTCACAAATCTAAAGACAACAGTGCAAATTTCACGTCAATTGGATCATTATAGCTCATAATATAGTCATTTGAAGTTTGCTACTTGAATCTTGGATTTTAACACCAACTTCTGATCATGTGGGCTAGATGGGCCGACCTGCTATGCGCCCAATTAGTGCGGGACCATCCGCTTGCTGCTGCGCACCCCCGCCTCCTTTCTCCTTCAGGAAACCAACGAAGGGCAGGGAGCAGCTCATCTCCTTCCCCTCCAAATCGGGTAATGGTGGGGGAGCTACAAACCAACGAAGGGCAGGGAGCAGCTCATCTTCTTCCCTTGATCCTTTCCTTCTTCTTTTCTCCCTTCCCCTAGGTCTGGCCTCTCCCTCTCGTTCTTCATTTTGCTGGATGGATGTTGTAGTGGATGTCGCCACCCATGGCGGAGGTCGACGTCGCCCTTGAGCCTTCAACGGTGCGCATCGTGTGGGGTGCTTAATTCCTTTCCCCTTTCTCACAGCTACCGCCGAGGATGAGCAGGGGTCGCTCGGCTGCCACGGTAGATGACCAACTCGTTGCTGGGTACCTCCTCGAAACCGATAGAAGGCTCTTGGGCAGTGATGGGTGAGCAACCACCATCTTCCCCCCTTTCCTGCTCGGAGAGGTGGGGTGGTGATGCCCTGTTTCGCCCCTGTTCCTGACGCTGGGACAGGGGAATCGTAGAAAAGGGGGCCGCTCTTCCCCGCCAGCAGATGAGGGAGGTGGCAAACCGCCGTTGCGGTCACACCGGTGCGAGCGCGACTGCCTGTCGTGGGATGGAGCGATGCCATGCGACTAGAGGCCGGCGCCTTCCAAACAAAACCCCCAGTACCCAGACGCGGGCATGGGTGGTATCAGTGGCCGTTAGATTGGCTATTAGCGGCCTGGATCAAGGCCCAAATGAATTAAAGGTAACACCCCCCCTTTCCTTATAGTTTTTAATTGGAATCTTCAAAAATCAATAACTCACTCATATCTAGGCCAAAATATATGAACCTATATATCAAATCGATCATCTCGATGAGACCTACACTTTGGGCCTCGTCTCAGACTCTAAATCCAAATTTTCTCATCTGATTTCTTGAAAATGCTAACTTTAGTCATGTTTGTGTATATTTAATCCATTATGATGCACAATCTTGCATCTTTAATGACTTTTCACCCTTCTATTCATGAAATCAGTTATATTTGTTCACCTTGAACCATGTTGAGCTCCTAAATTCCCCTTTGGATCAATGGTTGTCCCTAATGCATGTTGTAGCTTGATTATGGACTTTAATACATGATGTGAATTAAAGTGGTATCCTTGTTTCCTTGTGACATCTAGATTTATGTAATTTGGAAAAATATGTACCTATGTGATATCCATGAGCCTTGTATCACCCATGAACCCCCTCGATTCTCTTGTCTAGGTAACATGACATCATATACATGCACATGCCACATACATGCTTAGGCTTGGTTATACTTGATCCAAAATGATATGTTTGACCTCACTTATGCAGCCAGCCATTCTAAACACTTCAAATCAGTAATTTGTTCACTTCTATATGACTCTATGATCAGCCCTCATGCTACGATGACGATTGAAACACTATTTTGGAGCCTATGTGACTTATGTTGTGGTTCTTGTACCTTAATGCTTATGTGAATTCGTGTCTTATGCTCACCCCTCTCAAATAAAGGTTGTCTCTAATACCCTTGAGCCCTTGATGTAGACACCCCACTTAGGTATTACAATGGAACCTAATGATGCAAGTCAAAAATATTGGATAAGGAACTTAAATTATTATGTTGGTACCAACTTAGGCAACAATGCCTAGACCTTGGGGACATCCATCTAGTCTTGAATATGATTCATATGCCTATACCTTGCTGACTCAAGTCACCTCTTATGCTTGGACTTTTTGACTTGATGCCCTATGTCCCTTCTTTTCCTATTATGAGTCCTATGCCTAGTATTGTACCTAAGTGACATTAATATGGTGATGCTCGCACAAAATGCATGTAACCCCAGAATGAAAAAGCTTGAACCCAACCTTCATGATGACCTCTAAATCACTGAAGGACCATGAAACATGCAATTAAGCAACTATGAACCTAACTTCGCCAAAACCCTAAAATAAAGCAAGCTAGGGTTAGTGTAACACCCCTCCCTAGGGTTTCTTACGTAACCAGCGGAAGCACAGCCTAATCCCCAGCATTATCCATAATGTGGGATACTTGGCATATCAAGGAGGGATTGTCACATGCATGATCTCATATCAAGAAATAAACAACACTTGGCATTCTTAGAAATATAGATTCATACATAGAGTTCTCCTTGGAAAGGTAACTACATCAAAGTTTTAAAGGAATGCTAAACATGAACTAGATAATCATGAAAAGATAGGATCTCCATAGATGGACGTCCCACCAGGCAACAACTCCTTAGGTCTTTGAGTCCTTGGTATTCTCAAGGTGATTCCTTCTCCTTATCTCCAACTCCTGCGGACATCTCGTCCCCAGCCATGCAAAGGAAAAACAAACATGGTGAGTAAGCGACATTGGCATGTTATAAAGCGTAAAAATAACATATAAATTGATTTAACATAAACATGAACATGCATTAACATTAATCATTTCTTGGCATATTTTACATGAAGAAAATGACTAGAAGTATATGCTCCTCTCTTAATGCCTCATAAGGAGCCCATAATGCTCGGAAAGCCCATAATTTCTCGGAAAGCCCATAATGCTCGGAAAGCCCATAACAAGGTGCATATAAATCTAAATCAAATTCCCTTAACCATGATCTTTATTAGACTTTACTTATCTTCTTAATAACCTAAACTTAATCTTAATTGGGATTTCTCCCTCTTGATCATAATTGGGATTTCTCCCTCTTAAGCATGGATGGGAATCTCCTCCCTCTTGATCTTGGTTTCATATATCTTAATCATAAATCATAATCTTAATCTGATTTCTACTCTTAGACTTAGATTATAACAATCAACATCCAATAAGCATATACATTGAGTATAAAATGCATAAACATATCATAAGCATTCAATAAATCAAATTTACTATGCCAAAGGCATGGCCCGCTTACTTTGAGATAAATCACCTAAGTCAAACCTAGTTTGACTGGTTAGATCCTTTTAATCACCTGAAATTAACATAATTATCCTTCATCATATATCATTAAACCATAGTTTGTCCATATAAATATTGAGATGTTAAAATAGCAGAACCAGTCGATAAAAACTAGAAAATTGGATTCCTCATCTAAAATCCTTTCCAAAACGTATTTATATTTATTTTTCTGAGGTCGTATGCAAAAGATATGAATTTTGCACTCGAGACCAATCAGAAATTAGGAAACCATAGCGTGACATCATTTAAATCTGTGATTATTTTGATGTAAATAAAAGTTGAAATACCGGAAAAACCCTAGCGTGCGCAACACATGAATTAAAGAAGTGGGGGGTAAAATTGTCATTTGGGCGTGCAAACCACTCGCGGCTGATGAAACAAATCAAATATCGAAATACCTATAGTACCCTTGGGCGATCAGTTAACTGATTGCGCTCGTGGGGGCACCATGGTCATCTCGTGACCTGGATTGCTCCCCTTCGCGTCATGGCAGGAGAGCAGCAACCGACCCTCGACTCCTGGGATCGGGATCGTGAAGCAATGTCCGAAAGGGACAACCAAGAGCACCGTGGACATCCTGGTTTCCACACGAACTCGAAAAGCCCAAGATGGAGTCTCGCGGTGGCTGGGAGCTCCAGCAATGCTCCGCCGCAAAGCAAAACAGGGGAGAGGATGTCGGAAAGCTGATCATGGATGAACAGGGCGGTAAAACACCAACTAAGGGTCGCAGAAGATCCGGAGGAGTCGTGCAAAGCCATGGGCAGCGTTACCTTGGTCGGAGGAGCACCGGAGATGGCCTGGCGGTGAGCGCCGGCAAGGACAGAGATACGGTCTATAGGACATGGCGTTTGGGACCATCGTGAAGAAAAGGGGACACGGGAAAAGACGTGCGAGAGTCTAAGGATGCTTACCGGCCCTTCAATTTGACCCGAGGTGCCGGAGCAGGCTAGGGCGGAGTCAAGGTCGCCGGAAAGGGAAGCCGAGCAGGTTGGGGAGCCTGGGGGATCCAGCGGAGAAATTGAGAGCGGAGGAGAGGCGATATGGGGCTGATGATGCTCTCGGGTGGTTTAAATAAGAAGTAGAGGCACGGTCGTGCCCTCTGCAACTCGGGGAGTCCAAGCCCTAGATTGGGCGTTTCGTCAAGAGAGAGAGAGATGGGAAGCGAGTAATAGCTTGTTGGGTTCGGATTGACCTCGCGGTCTCACTGGTGAAAGAATCAAAGCAAACGATTCATTGTGGAGGGAGAAAGAGATCGACGAAGCAACTGCTGTGAAACGTCTGTTGCTCGTGGGGAACAACGGAGGTAGAAGAAGATATCCGCGCCGTTGGATCTTGATCCAACGGTTGCTGTCGCGCACGCCAGAAAAGTAACGTGTGACTGATTAAAAGAATCGGAACCTTAGGGAAATAAAGGCAATCAATGAAATTGAATTAAATTCTTTGCTAAACAATATTCAAATCTTTCAAAATCGATTTGAATGGTCAAACATGGTCCAAAAGAGTTCAAATTTGAAGCATAGATGTATTAGAGGGACTAGAACATTCCCATTTAATTAGATTTACTGTTTGTATACGTTTTAGGTCTAAAATAGCAAAGACTATTATGTGCATTTAAATGAATATAAATAGTGCATATAAAGTCATTGATTTCTCAAATAAGGATTGCAAAACATAAAAACGTGCCCTAAATATTATTTCTTTTTAATTAACAAAAATGGAGGCCATTAAACAAGAAATAAAATATGTAAATCACTAATTATCATATGAGAGAGAAAATTTGTCATAAAAGCGTTTATCCTCATTTTTCTTAAACAAAAGGGCATAAATATACATGAAAACATTTTCTTTAAAATAAAACAAGGATAAGAGAGCTAGTGAGCATAATAAAATGATTTTTTTGCAAAACTAACATGGGCAAATTACATTTAAGTCCTCAACAATTATCTAATTAGGAAAAGAGCATGTAAAGAATAAAATAATTTGGAAAATTACATAGCAAGATTGGGATGTTAAAATTCTACCCACCTTAAATAAATTTCATCCTCGAAATTTCCTAGAGTTTCTACCCACCTTAAGGGTTTCACATAAACTTGCAAATTTTCCATACAAATTTTATTATAAAAGAAGCATACATAAACAAAGCACTATTATTCAACATAAATTACTTAACTACCCTTACCTTAATCATTTTCCTCTTCTCCATCTGACATTTGCATGGTGAAGAGCCTTGGTTTAACCTTGGGTGGAGGATTAGGGTTCTTAGTTTGGTTGTGGTTGGGATCCTTCTTTGCAAGTTTAGGGCAATTAGGCTTGATATGCCCTTCCTCACCAGAATAGTAGCAAATAGAAGTCCCAAACCTACAAGGACCACCATGATTTCTCTTGCATGTAGGGCATGGGGTTCTCCCATTCTCAGAAGAAGGCTCAGGGGCTTTTCTCTTGTGGTTGGAGGGTGGAGGGGGTTGATGGGGCTGATGGTGACGATTGTTTTGGGGTACCTCCTTCTTATGATTCCTCCCAGGGTGATCCTCCAACTCTAGGGCTGCATCCAAGGCTGATTGCATGGTCCTATGTCCTCTACTGGATAAGGCATAACTTAGATCAGGTTTAATACCTCTAATAAACTTCTTGGCTCTCTTTTTCTCAGTGTACTCAAGACCATACTTTTGGAGCTTACGAAACTTCATGGCATACTCAGTGACAGTCATGTCACCCACTTGCTTAAGGTTGACGAATTTCATCTTCCTTCCTTTCTAACATGGCTTCAGATACATAATGGTCATTGAAGACTTCTACAAACTCGCCCCAAGTATAAGGAGGGTCATCATCTTCCCTAGAGGCTAAGAGGTTTTCCCACCAAGTACGGGTTGCACCCTTGAGCATATGGGTGGCAAATCTAACCCTACTACGTGGGGGACACTCTAAGTCTCTAAAGCAATGCTCCATGTTGCTAAGCCATTCCTCAGCCTTGGTCACCACATCAACTTCATCTTCACCATGGAAAGCATCGGGTCTAATCTTCAAGAAATCTATGAGGGAGATCTCATGTACTCTAGGTGGAGCTCTAGGTTGGAGGGCATTGGTCAAGGATGCTACTAGGGCATCTAGGGTGACTGGTGGAGGGCCGTGGTTCATGTCTTCAGTCTTATCACCACTAGAGGATCCTTGTGAGTGCCTTAACTCACCAACCTTCTCCTTCTTCTTAGGGGCCATCTGAAAGGGTAAACATAACATGATATTAGAACATAATATGAATCTCTAGTGTTGCCTTAGTGGCCATCTATTCCTTGCTCTGATACCATTAATGTAACACCCCTCCCTAGGGTTTCTTACGTAACCAGCGGAAGCACAGCCTAATCCCCAGCATTATCCATAATGTGGGGTACTTGTCATATCAGGGAGGGATTGTCACATGCATGATCTCATATCAAGAAATAAACAACACTTGGCATTCTTAGAAATATAGATTCATACATAGAGTTCTCCTTGGAAAGGTAACTACATCATAGTTCTAAAGGAATGCTAAAAATGAACTAGATAATCATGAAAAGATATGATCTCTATAGATGGACGTCCCACCAGGAAATAACTCCTTAGGTCTTTGAGTCCTTGGTATTCTCAAGGTGATTCCTTCTCCTTAGCTCCAACTCCTGCAGACATCTCGTCCCCAGCCATGCAAAGGAAAAACAAACATGGTGAGTAAGCGGCATTGGCATGTTATAAAGCATAAAAATAGCATATAAATTGATTTAACATAAACATGAACATGCATTAACATTAATCATTTCTTGGCATCTTTTACATGAAGAATTTGACTAGAAGTATATGATCCTCTCTTAATGCCCCATAAGGAGCCCATAATGCTCGGAAAGCCCATAATTGCTCAGAAATCCCATAATGCTCGGAAAGCCCATAACAAGGTGCATATAAATCTAAATCAAATTCCCTTAACCATGATCTTTCTTAGACTTTACTTATCTTCTTAATAACCTAAACTTAATCTTAATTGGGATTTCTCCCTATCATAATTGGGATTTCTCCCTCTTAAGCATGGATGGTAATCTCCTCCCTCTTGATCTTGGTTTCATATATCTTAATGTGATTTCGACTCTTAGACTTAGATTATAACAATCAACATCCAATAAGCATATACATTGAGGAAAAACATGACATTTATCATGACTTGAGTATAAAGGGCATAAACATATCATAAGCATTCAATAAATCAAATTTACTATGCCAAAGGCATGGCCCGCTTACCTTGAGCTAAATCACCTAAGTCAAACATGGTTTGACTGGGTAGATCCTTTTAATCACCTGAAATTAACATAATTATCCTTCATCATATATCATTAAACCCTAGTTTGTCCATATAAATATTGATATGTTAAAACAGCAGAACCAGTTGATAAAAACTAGAAAATCGGATTCCTCATCGAAAATCCTTTCCAAAACGTATTTATTTATATTTTTCTGAGGTCGTATGCAAAAGATATGAATTTTGCACTCGAGACCAATCAGAAATTAGGAAACCATAGCGTGACATCATTTAAATCTGTGATTATTTCGATGTAAATAAAAGTTGAAATACCGGAAAAACCCTAGCGTGCGCAACACATGAATTAAAGAAGTGGGGGTAAAATTGTCATTTGGGCGTGCAAACCACTCGCGGCTGATGAAACAAATCAAATGTCGAAATGCCTATAGTACCCTTGGGCGATCAGTTAACTGATTGCGCTCGTGGGGGCACCATGGTCATCTCATGACCTGGATTGCTCCCCTTCGCGTCATGGCAGGAGAGCAGCAGCCGATCCTCGACTCCTGGGATCGGGATCGTGAAGCAGTGTCCGAAAGGGACAACCAAGAGCACCGTGGACATCCTGGTTGCCACACAAACTCGACAAGCCCAAGATGGAGTCTCGCGGTGGCTGGGAGCTCCAGGAATGCTCCGCCGCAAAGCAAAACAGGGGAGAGGATGTCGGAAACCTGATCATGGATGAACAGGGCGTTAAAACACCAACTAAGGGTCGCAGAAGATCCAGAGGAGTCATGGAAAGCCATGGGCAGCGTTACCTTGGTTGGAGGAGCACCGGAGATGGCCTGGCGGTGAGCGCCGGCAAGGACAGAGATCTGGTCTATAGGACACGGCGACTGGGACCACCGCGAAGAAAAGGGGACACGGGAAAAGACGTGCGAGAGTCTAAGGATGCTTACCGGCCCTTCAATTTGACCCGAGGTGCCGGAGTAGGCTAGGGCAGAGTCAAGGTCGCCAGAAAGGGAAGTCGAGCAGGTCGGGGAGCCTGGGGGATCCAACGGAGAAATTGAGAGCAGAGGAGAGGCGATACGGGGTTGATGATGCTCTCGGGTGGTTTAAATAAGAAGTAGAGGCACGGTCGTGCCCTCTGCAACTCGGGGAGTCCAAGCCCTAGATTGGGCGTTTCGTCAAGAGAGAGAGATGGGGAGCGAGTAATAGCTTGTTGGGTTCGGATTGACCTCGCGGTCTCACTGGTGAAAGAATCAAAGCAAACGATTCATTGTGGAGGGAGAAAGAGATCGACAAAGCAACTGCTGTGAAACGTCTGTTGCTCGCGTGGAACAACAAAGGTAGAAGAAGATATGCGCACCGTTGGATCTTGATCCAACGGTTGCTGTCGCGCGTACCAGAAAAGTAACACGTGACCGATTACAAGAACCAGAACCTTAGGGAAATAAAGGCAATCAATGAAATTGAATTAAATGCTTTGCTAAACAATATTCAAATATTTCAAAATCGATTTGAATGGTCAAACATGGTCCAAAAGAGTTCAAATTTGAAGCATAGGTGTATTAGAGGGTCTAGAAAATTCCCATTTAATTAGATTTACTGTTTGTACACGTTTTAGGTCTAAAATAGCAAAGACTATTATGTGCATTTAAATGAATATAAATAGTGCATATAAAGTCATTGATTTCTCAAATAAGGATTGCAAAACATAAAAACGTGCCCTAAATATTACTTCTTTTTAATTAACAAAAATGGAGGCCATTAAACAAGAAATTAAACATGTAAATCACTAATTATCATATGAGAGAGAAAATTTGTCATAAAAGCGTTTATCCTCATTTTTCTTAAACAAAAGGGCATAAATATACATGAAAACATTTTCTTTAAATAAAACAAGGATAAGAGAGCTAGTGAGCATAATAAAACGATTTTTTTGCAAAACTAACATGGGCAAATTGCATTTAAGTCCTCAACAATTATCTAATTAGGAAAAGAGCATGTAAAGAATAAAATAATTTGGAAAATTACATAACAAGATTGGGATGTTACAGTTAGTGATGAGAATCTAATGTATGTATGTAATGTTATGCTTAACTAGGTGTTGCTTGAGATCTAGATGATCAAGGATAGGATATCAAATTTCTATAATCAGGTATGGGCTTTAATACTTATATGACTATGGCTTTCTTTCTTGAAATGAGATACATATGTATGCTTGTTTATTTGCTCACATATTGCATGTAGTATTCTAGTATGTACTCAATGCTTGTCTTGTATCGTTGTTTTGTAACTTGCAAACATAATATGTAGAAACTACATTATACAATGTTGAAATAGGGTTTTGCTCTATGACTTTAGTCATTGAGAGACCCTCATGAAGAAACAAGGTTAGCTCTTGGTGATGGCCTTGAGGTCCCTCACGTATAAAAGGGTTAGCTAATCTTGAGCACCCCGATAGATCCTTCCAATGGGAAGTTGATCAAAGTCCTTATGAATACATGATATGATGGTATAATTGGAGTGAAATGACATAAAACATGGGCTTTCACTTTGCTAAATACTTAACTTGTTCATTCTTTCTTGTTTACTTCTACAAATCTTTTCAATTATGCAAAGCTTATGTATATGTATCTTATAGCCCTGTACTAGGAACCTCGTGTGCTTGACCCACCTTGTTTCACATATTTTGTAGGTTGAGATATGGCTAGAAGTTGATGGGCTTGGTGAGCTATGTCAGGTGTACGTTTTGTAGGATCCCTAGTATACATGAGCAGTCTGGTAAAATTGTACTCTTGGATATGTAATGGAAAGCTTGTAATAAGACAATGTTGTTTAATATATCTTGTTGAATGTTGAGACTATTGTTGGTGCCTTTATCTTGTTATTTGTTCATGTAGGCTAAGCATTTCATTCTTCCGCATGTTGTCTTTGGTATACATTTGGTTCATGGGATTGGGATTCCAGTTTCGTGACAGATGGCATCAGAGCATGAACAATAACCACACCAAACATGCTCACATGAAACACAAACTAAACATAACCTTACATCTCAACCCTATAAACTTAATAAGGTGTCCTTTATGGACTAAGTTGACATAGCCTCTAGGTTAGAACCTAGATTTATAGAACTAGGTGTAGACTTGTGTAATCCCTAGAACTTTTCTTTTCTCCTCCTTCTGTCCTATAGTATGGGATGTAGGTTCAAGAGGGTGAGAAACGGGATATCTTATTACCACCCTAGACATATTTTCTGGGTACGTGCTTAGGGTATCTACACAAGTGTACACCATGTTCTTGCTAGTTCTCTAAATGCCATGGCACTAGACTGCCTAATGAGTGTGGTAACTCGTTTGGTTTTGGCTTTATTTGAATGGAGTATGGTGGTTTTCAACACCTATTTCAATGTTGGAGAAAACCTATTTTAAGTATTACTATATGTACATATGAAAAATGTTACAACACGCAGAAAGGCAGTGAGTGTCCATGTAGCCCAAGAGAAAGAGAGTTGTAACATCAGTCTAGACAAGAGAGTTTAGATGATAGTGGTAGCCTCTAGAGTTGTCTAGAGTCATGATAAAGGTTGGGCTAGTAAGTAGCCTAGACGACCTATATTGATGATGATGATGATGATGATGATGATGATGATGATGGTGATGGTGATGATGACTATGACAATGTTGATGCAATATTATGAGATGTTTCAAGATGATTAATTGACCGGCCTAAATCGCGCGTCCGAAAAGTGGAGCAGATTTGAAGTAGTCGGACTTTTAAATTTATAACCTGAAACCTTCTAGGCCCCCGCAACTTTGTTTACGGGGTCGAAGTAGATATATGGGGTCGAACACAGGGACAAGGGTGGTAGTGTTGAAAATGCGGAATCGATACGTTACACTCCGAAAAGGGTAAAGAGATGATAAAAGTTCCCCAAGGGAACAGCAGAATCAGATCGATGAAACGAAAGAAAACTATCTCCAACTGGAGCTACGAGGAAAATTAAGGTTTTAAGCATTTATCAGTTTTTAGGAGTTTTCGTGCAACTGAAACAGATAGATAACACTATTTCTATAGCAAGGAACGAAGGAGAAAACTTTGGTAAAACAAGCGACAGTAGAAACATCCTGTAACCCTCCTCTCGAGGTTGCTGGACTTAAGTTAGAGTGGAAAGGTTACTAAAGCAACTCCGATTCCGGGCACTCTCGTACTCCAGTATCTGACCAAATACTAGAGCCACAACACCTCTCTCGAGGCTATTGCAACAGAAAAACACGATTCGGTAGCTAATCAAAACGCGATCCAAGCGTACAAGCTAGAGTTGAGATGTTAAACATAACAATCATCCAACAAAGGTACCAAACATAAAGCAGCAGATAATTAAACTTTTCTAATTCCATTAACATATAAGGGTCTAATTACATTGCATAAGTAAATGAAGTAAATAACTGAAATAAGCAAAGATAAATGTCGCCTTCTTGATTTAGAAGGACGACAGACATCAGCAGACTCTCCAGCCCGATACCGGGCAGGAGCCTCGCTCGATACGCCCGTGTCAGGCGGCACACCCTCTCGAGCGACACGCTCAAGACGGGTAGACGTATCATGTGGGGCACCCTTGCCCGATACGATCGTGTCGGGCGGCACCCTCTCGGGCGACACGCCTTGACTGGCGATACGTATCGGGGTTTGGTATTGTTCGGGCTTAGAGTGTCGCTTTTAGTATCGGTCACTTGTATCGGGTATCCTTGTTGGCCGATATCGGCCTGCAGTGGTGCCCGAGACGACCCTAAGTGAACTATTCCCTCCCTCTCGGGATGGGAAAGTTCTCACCTAGAATTGCCCGGCACACCTCTGAGGCACGATACGCTAGCTCCAAGCT
The DNA here is from genome assembly GCA_963693085.1 of Alisma plantago-aquatica. NCBI lineage: Eukaryota > Viridiplantae > Streptophyta > Magnoliopsida > Alismatales > Alismataceae > Alisma > Alisma plantago-aquatica. The sequence goes on along the minus strand of OY856413.1, from coordinate 1,019,870,452 downwards.
CTTTCCTCTGGTTGCTCTCGCAGGGCTCCGACCCGTCCCATCGGAGTCCTGTAGCTGCTATTTATAGGCAGCGGTTGGGGAAGTTATGGTGCTCTAGACGTCACGTGTCCTTCATCAGCTCTTATTATTGCAGAGTCGGGGATGGCCGATATCAGTATCGCCCGACACAAAGATGTCGGTTGTCGGTCATCGTGACGAGTGACGCCTGCCGGTGGGCAGCCTGTATCGCGCGACACGCTTCAGTTGTCGTGGCGAGCCCAGCTCCCTGTCGGGTAAAAGGTGTATCGCCCGTTAGTTCCTTCTTGTGCGGCATCCTCATGTCGTGTGTCGGTGTATTGTGCTACCCTGTCGGGCAGTGAGCGTATCAGCCGGCTGGTGGGAAGGCCGATGCAGGTGGAACACGTTTGTGGGCCGGGATGGGACTTATTGCTGATAAATGAGTTAAAAATGGGAGAAAACTCTACAAAAGATGATAATTTTGGGTTAAGAGCGTAGCGTGGCCTGTTTATGCAAAAACATATATAAGAAGAGAGGAAAATAGTTTAAAAGGTTGATAACGAAATCAGGGCCAAAACATCACAAAATTTGGTGTTATCAACTCCCCCAAACTTAGCATTTTGATTGTCCTCAATCAAGTTTTAAACTTTTGTTTTGTGACGCTTCTTCTTGACCGATATAGTTTTCAGGCCATGAGTTTGAGCGAGTATTGAGGTGTCTTACTGAGAATACGGCCCGACCACGAACATCAGACTTTATTTTTTCTGCCTTATTTAAGCAAAAAATTTCTCCACAGCTTCGGCAAGACTTGGGTGCATGATTTCGAAGTTAGCTTTCACACCAAATAGCTTTTTGGGAGCAGAAAGTTGTGTGTTGGGTAGGCTAAGGCTTTTTGGGTTTTTCTTGTTTCCCATCAGTCCATCCAGGTCTGGGTCCGTTAGTGGGCAAGTGGTCCCTGCAGTCCAAGCCAGTTGGCTTTAGAGAAGTGATTTCACATCCTACGTACCACTTCCCCGGATCTACCATGCCTAAAGATGGGTATTTTTAGAAAACAAGTGTGTTTATATATCTTTTTTTTCTCTTTCTTTTTATTGGGCACAACTCTCATGCTTTTATTCACTCTCATAAGGCTATTCTCTCTTTTTGGGATTTTGTTGGGTAAGGGAAAACAAGAAGAATATTTTTCGCTGTTTGGGGAGCTTTTTCCTTCTGCATACATGTCTCTTAGCTGTTGCGAGATTATTTTTTTTCGAAATTTTTGGCGTGGAAAGTCGTAGTCTTTTGTTGTTTGAGGCTGCATTATCAGAAATATATAACAAAACTTGCATCCCCTTGGGCACGCAGAAAACAAACTGGCAAGAAGTCGTATCCGGTTTTTACTTATATAGTGTCTTTGTACATATGTATGGAGACAAAATAAGCAAAATTTTTCAAATTTTTTTTATGAGCATGTATATGTACACATGATATAAGAGAAGAATGAAAGAACACAAAGGGTGGAGTTGAAGAAAATTTTATACCTCCCTCACTGGTACATGGGTGCCCCCCAAACTTACTCCACACTCTGTCCCAGAGTAGTGAAGTAGATAGGGTAAGGTAATGTTAACCCAGTGAGGGTTAGTTGGTGATCGCGCCTGCGCCAGATAGAAGCTCCCATACATTCTCCTTATTTGCTGTCGGAGTCGATGTGGTGGAGTTGGTCAGGCCTCTCTTTATTTCCAAAACTATTGGGCATTCCCTTAAACTAGGTAGACTTTTTAAGATACTTCCATTGTGAACATGGACAAAAGGATTGATCATCAATCTCAGTTTCTTTAAACTTTCGTCATCTATTGGACTAGTCAGAGAAGTCCACTAAAGTCCATTTTCTTTCCCAGAGGATGCAACCAGAACAAGTGCAAAGCTCTCAAGAAGGAAGCGCAAGGCTTGTGCATATTATGACGATGATAATCGACATTCAATCGAGAAGCCACTGGAGAAAGACTTCCACTGATTTTCTCTTTTGGAGATGGTCCTAAAGCACCGCAGAAGACAGACTATGATAAGGAAATGGACCTCTCTTGAGGCTACCAAATCAAGAAATTCCGTCCTTGCTCTCTTTTTGGCGGTTGATGGCCCAGCTGCCTCGGGATTCTGGCGTTTCTGTCCGACTGTTGTTGCTTCAACTGCGGCCACAGTGTCGATTCTTCTGCCGTGTTTGTCAACTCGACCGGAGGTTTGCTTTGTACGGGCCATACCTGTTATCAAGTTCATTGATCATTTAAATGTTAGGTAGGAAAGAAAAACTGATATCACGATAAAACTCATCTCGTTGCAAAGTCCGGGTATCGTCCATCAAAAGAACATCCTAGGCGATATAAAACTAGACGATATGGAGAAAAGGTGTGCATCAAAACACGTTGCCCGACACGGGTGTGTCAGGTGATATGGTCACATGAAACAACTGCCTGATAGGTCTTCTTGACTGAAAAATGTGTTGCCCGATATGGCGTATCAGACAAGCGCAAACGGAAGACGCGTCGCGCTCCATACGTGTCGGGCGACACAAGAAAAATCAACTAAATTCGTCAACCCAATACGCTGCGCGTGATATGAAGCCCGTGTTGGGCAAGCAGGTTGTCGGGCTATACCTTTACTCTCTGAAGCTCTCGCCTGACACGAGAGAAAAAGCTAGCTGGCCGACATGCGAGCAAAAGGGGGGGGGTTAGTGCATGATACGGGTAGGCTAAAAGAGTAAATGCAGTAGCCCGACACGGTAAAACCTCTGTACTATATATAGAAATCTCAACCGGGGGTAAAACGGGTAGATCCGGGGCGCGCGTTGGCCGTTGAGACAAGCCATTCCCGAGACGAGCGGTCCCATCCGTCTAATCAAGGGCAATTACTCATCTTGCCCGATACGGGCGCTCGCCGCCCGAGAGTGCCGTCCGTCACGACCCTTGCAATCCCCGATATGCCGTTGCCCGATACGAGTGGTTCTGCGCGCCGGATGAGTTGCTGCCCGATACGATCAGGAAAAGGAGATACATGCCCAATACGCGGCCTGAAAAACTAAAAATAAGGCGAAGGAAAAAGCGATCAATGGGTAAAATATCAATGGCCTAGGGTTAAGTCCCTGACCTCAGATAGTATTACTCCTCAATGCTTCGTAAAACAGAGCGGTGGCCCATAAAACAGAAGAGTCAGTGCGAGTGCGCATGCACTGTCCCGAGCCTTATTACATTCCAAATGTTCATAATGTTTGTTTTGCAAGAAAGTAAATAACGTCCTATTCTAGGAAAAAATTAAAAGCTCGGGCTGCCTCCCGAGGAGCGTTGTAGTTTTCGTCGCCAGCTTGACCGGTTTAGGTCCTTCACTTTTGGCTTTCAACAATATCCATGTCTTGCAAGTTGATCTCTGCCCTCCTAACAAAAGCTTCGTCTTCATAGTACCTCTTCACCCTGTGACCGTTTACTTAAAAGACCTTGGTCGGATCATCTTTGTCGTATAGTTCCATCATTCCTGATGGGTATATCTTTGATACAGTGAACGGTCCCGACCATCTCGTTTGTAACTTTTTTGGAAAAAGACGAATGGAGGATTTAAATAATAAAACTTTATCACCTTCACTTACGTCCTTTCTCTTTAGGTGGGCATCATGCCACACCTTCGTCGTTTGTTTATATATCCTTGAGTTCTCATAAGCATGCATCCTTAATTCTTCAGGCTCTTGTAACTACAAATATCTCTTTTCACCCACTTTCTCTAGATCCATATTAAAGAATTTAATTGCCCAAAGGGCTTTGTGTTCCAGTTCAAGAGGTAGATGACAGGATTTTCCGTAGATCAACTTGTAGGGGGTGGTTCTAATGGGCGTTTTGTAGGCAGTCATGTAGGCCTAAAGTGCGTCGTCAAGCTTTATTGACTAGTCCTTCCTCGTCCGGCTGACAGTCTTTTCCAGAATCTGCTTGATTTGTCTATTTGAAACCTCTACCTGCCCGGAAGTCTGTGGGTGGTAGGGTGTAGCGATCTTGTGCTTAAATCCATACTTTCGTAGGAGTGCTTCAAACTGTCTTTCTCCGAAATGCGACCCACTGTCGCTTATTACAGTGCGTGGTACACCGAACCGAGGAAAAATTGTCTTCTCGAACAGCTTGATCACAGACTTAGCGTCGCACGTTTGGGTTGCAACTGCTTCTACCCATTTCGATACATAATCTACTGCCACTAGAATGTATTGATACCCCCTTGATGGGGAAACGGCCCCATGTAATCAATCCCCCATACATCAAAGATCTCTACTTAAATCTAATTTGCCATCGACATCTCGTTCCTTCACCCTATATTGCCCGTTGACTGGCACTCTTTACAGACCTTTACGAACTGTGCAGCGTTTTTGAATAAGGAGGGACAGTAAAAACCTGATTGTAGCAATTTTGCAGCAGTCCTTTCGCTGCCCAGATGTCCCCCATAAGGGGAGGCATGGCACTCCTTCAGAATGTTCAGGGTTTCTTCTTTGGGAATGGATCTCCTGTACAAGTTATCAGCACATCTTCTGAAAAGGAGATGATCGTCCCAATAGTAATTTTTCACATCCATGAACAGCTTCTTTCTCTGGTGAAAGGTGATGTCAAGGGGCAGTTCTCCACAGGCAAGGTAGTTACACATATCTGCGAACCAGGGTAAGTCCTCTTCCTTGGTTTCCATCAACATTAAATCTTCGTCGGCATAGTTGTCATTGATTGGCAGTTCCCCCTGTCCTTCGGTGACGATCCTTGATAAGTGGTTAGCGACCACATTTTCTGCACCTTTCTTATCGATAATCTCATGGTTGAACTCTTGTAGCAACAAGGCCCACCTCAACAGTTGGGCTTTGTATCTTTCTTTTGCATTAGGTATCTTATGGCCCCGTGATCTGTGTATACTTTGACCTTTGCTCCAATGAGGTACGACCTGAACTTATCAAAGGCGAAGACAATTGCGAGCATCTCTTTTTTAGTAGTTGTATAATTTCCCTGAGCTTCGTCCAACGTGCGACGCGTAGCAGATCACGTTGTGCTTTTTATCCTTTTTCTTCCCCAGGACTTCTCCTACTACATAGTCGCTGGCGTCGCACATAAGCTCGAATGGTAAATCCCAATCTGGAGCTTGGAGGATGGGTGGTGAGACAAGAGCGTTCTTCAAAGCCTGAAAAGTGGTCAGATAGTCATCAGAGAAAACAAATTCAACATCTTTTACCAACAAATTGGACAACAGTTTTGAAATCTTTGAGAAGTCCTTTATGAATCTTCGGTAATAGTCGGTGTGCCCGAGGAAGATCCTCACTCCTGTCACAGACTTTGGTGGAGGAAGCTTGGATATGGCTTCAACCTTGCTGACGTCCACCTCGATGCCACGCTTTGAAACCTTATGTCCCAGATGCCTTCTTGTACCATAAAATGGCACTTCTCCCAGTTTAAAATAAGTCTCTTCTCCTTGCATCGTTGCAGAACCAACGAGAGGTTTTTCAGGTAGGTATCGAAGTCTTTTCCATAGACAGAAAAATCGTCCATGAAAACTTCCACAATATCCTCCAGAGAATCCGAGAACATTGATATCATGCATCGTTGAAACGTGGCGGGAGCATTGCAGAGTCCGAAGGGCATCCTTCTGAAGGCGTAGGTGTCATAGAGGCAGGTAAAGGTTGTCTTTTCTTAGTCATCCGACAGGATGGGGACCTGATAAAATCCTAAAAAACCATCCAAGAAACAGAAAAAGTCATGATGCACTAATATTTCAAGAACTTGATCAATAAAAGGTAGCGGATAATGATCCTTTTTTGTAGCTTGATTTAGCTTCCTGTAATCAATGCACATTCTCCATCCTGTGACGGTCCTAACCGCCACCTCATCACCTTTTTCTCCTTTTACCATTGTCATACCGTCCTTCTTGGGTACTACGTGGATCGGGCTTACCCAGTTACTATCGCTGATTGGGTAAATGATCCCCGCATCCCTCAACTTTATTACCTCTTTCTTGACGACTTCCTTCAGCATCTGATTCAGCTTCCTCTGGGGTTGAGCCAGAGGTTTGGCGGATTCCTCCAGATTGATGTGATGCATACATAAAGCAGGGCTAAGGCCTTTTATGTCTTCTGCTGAGTATCCTATAGCCCGCCGGTGGAGTCTTAACTCCTCAAGAAGTCTGTCCAACGGGTTCTTCAAAAGATTGGCGTTGACGATGACAAGGTTCCTTTCTTCTTGATCTAGGAATTCGTATTTCAACCCTTCAGGTAACGGCTTCAATTCGGGCTTGGCCCTGTATGTCTTTTCTTGCGGCGCCCCCTCAAGAGAGGCATACTTGACATATTCCACCACCTCATCCTCGTTGCTTCAATCTTCATCGGACAGGTTAAGAAAGCTGAGACACTCCGCAACTTCTGGACTTTCGAAGTCAGAATCTTGACTGCTTATTGCCCTCACAAGGGGGTCTACCATTCGGATGTCTTCTTCTATATCCTCGCAGAACTGGTCGTAGCTATCCGCAAAGCAAGCAAACTCTGGTACGGAAGGTCCTCTCATTACATCCTTCACCTTGAAGTCTAAGTGGTCGTTTCCGACCCTCAGAGTGATTATCCCTTTAGAAACATCGATCAACGCCCTTCTCAAATTGGCACATCTTCAACAACGCCGACATGTCTTTTGAAGGTATGATATGCTAGCTCAATCCTCATATTAGTTCTAACCATATCGGTTAAACCTAATCTTTGCGCGAAGCTTAGGGGCATGAGGCTGATGCTATCCCCTAAGTCGGTAAGACCTTTTCGTTCGACGTTATCTCCGATGGTGAAAGGGATTGTGAAAGCCCCATGATCTTTCTTTTTGTTGGGCAGATCCGGTTTTACGAAAGCAGAGGATACAGCTGCTAGATGCACAGTTTCAATTCTTCCTCCTCTTCTCTTCTTAGTAATTAGATCTTTGAGAAACTTGGCATAAGTTGGCATCTCTTCTAAGGCGTCCAAAAAGGGAACTTCAAGATAAAGTTTCTTGATTGATTCCATGAACTTCTAGTGGTGCTTCTTCAGGTTTGCCTTTATCAGCTTGTATGGAAAAGGTAGCCTGGGAGTGTAAGGGCTTCTCCCACTAGGTAGCTCCTCAAAGGATCTCTGTTCAGGCTCTCTGGCATCAGCTTGTTGATTTTCATCTTCTGTGGGATTCACACCCACAGTCCTCGATTCAGGTTCTAGTCTGGCCTCCTCATTACGCTCCACTGTCCTCCCGGATCTTAGCACTGCCATTCTGGCAGTTTTGGGGCTAAAGAGTATCTTTCTTGAAGGGTTCTTCATCAAAACGGCCATCTGGGCCAACTGTTGATCGACCTAGCGTTGGCGCGTCTGCAAATTTGCCATCTAGAACTGCATGGAGTTTAGAACTCCTGGATTGGGAGGCGCACTCTACGCCAGCTGGTTAATGATTGTATCTTGTCTCTTTATAAAAGCAAATAACTGTCCAACCAAGTTTGGTTGGTGTGAAACCTCGTCTTGGCCTTGACCTGTGTTCGAGAGAGGTCTAGCCCTCCCTTGGTGTTCACCTTCAGAAAGAGGTTGTTCAACACGAGGCATGTTTGATGGTGATGGTGCTCAGTTGAGCAGAATGCCTTTCTTCTGAGTAACTGAAATAGCACGAAAAATCAAGTTAGAAAATATGTTATTAATAATACGAGTTATTCATTTCAGGTAAAGAATAATAATAATGATGAAAAAGAAGAAAAAAAGAGAGTGTTGTCAAGCTCATTTCTAAGCTTGAGGCACAGAAGTTTAGTTAGTGGATTCGGGTTCGTCAACAGTACCGTTTTGCCTTGTCCCCGGCAACGGTGACAAAAAGTTGACCGGCCTAAATCGCGTGTCCGAAAAGTGGAGCGGATTTGAAGTTGTCGGACTTTTAAATTTATAACCCGAAACCTTCTAGGCCCCCGCAACTTTCTTTACGGGGTCGAAGTAGATATACGCGGTCGAACATAGGGACAAGGGTGGTAGTGTTGAGAACGCAGAATCGACACATTACACTCCGGCAAGGGTAAAGAGATGATAAAAGTTCCCCAAGGGAACAACAGGATCAGATCGATGAAATGAAAGAAAACTATCTCCAACTGGAGCTACGAGGAAAATTAAGGTTTTAATTATTTATCAGTTTTTAGGGGTTTTCGTGCATCGGAAACAGAGAGATAACACTATTGCTATAGCAAGGAACGAACGAGAAAACTTCGGCAAAACAAGCGGCAGTAGAAACATCCTGTACCCCTCCTCTCAAAGCGGGTACCTCTAACTAAGCATCAACACCCCTCTCGAGGTTGCTGGACCTTAAGTTAGAGTGGAAAGGTTACTAACGCAACTCCGATTCTGGGCACTCTCGTACTCCAGTATCGGACCAAACACTAGAGCCACAACACCTCTCTCGAGGCTGTTGCAACGGAAAAACATGATTCGGTAGCTAATCGAAACGCGATCCAAGCGTATAAGCTAGAGTTCAGATGTTAAACATAGAAATCATCCAGCAAAGGTACCAAACATAAAGTACCAGATAATTAAACTCTTCTAATTCCATTAACATATAAGGGTCTGATTACATTGCATAAGTAAATGAAGAAAATAACTGAAATAAGCAAAGATAAATGTCGCCTTCTTGATTTAGAAGGACGACAGACATCAGCAGACTTTCCATCCTGATACCGGGCAGGAGCCTCGCCCGATACGCCCGTGTCGGGCGGCACACCCTCTCGAGCGACACGCTCATGACGGGTAGACGTATCGTGCGGGGCGCCCTTGCCCGATACGATCGTGTCAGGCAACACCCTCTCGGGCGACACGCCTTGACTGGCGATACGTATCAGGGTTCGGTATCGTTCAAGCTTAGAGTGTCACTTTTAGTATCAGTCACTTGTATCGGGTATCCTTGTTGGCCGATATTGGCCTGCAGTGGTGCCCGGGATGACCCTAAGTGAACCATTCCCTCCCTCTCGAGATGGGGAAGTGCTCACCTAGAATCCCCCGGCACACCTCTGAGGCATGATACGCTAGCTCCAAGCTCTTTCCTCTGGTAGCTCTCGCAGGGTTCCGACCCGTCCCATCAGAGTCATGTAGCTGCTATTTATAGGCAGCGATTGGGGAAGTTATGGTGCTCCGGACGCCACGTGTCCTTCATCAGCTCTTATTATCGCGGAGTCGGGGATGGCCGATATCGGTATCGCCCGGTACAAGGATGTCAGCTGTCGGTCATCGTGACGAGTGGCGCCTGTCGGTGGGTAGCCTGTATCGCACGACACGCTTCAGTTGTCGTGGTGAGCCCAGCTCCCTGTCGGGTAAAAGGCGTATCGCCCGTTAGTTCCTTCTTGCGCGGCATCCTCATGTCGTGCGTCGGTGTATTGTGCTACCATGTCGGGCAGTGAGCGTATCGGTTGGCTGGTGGGAAGGCCGATGCAGGTGGAACATGTTTGTGGGCCTGGACGGGACTTATTGCTGATAAATGAGTTAAAAATGGGAGAAAACTCTACAACAGATGATAATTTTGGGTTAAGAGCATAGCGTGGCCTGTTTATGCAAAAACATATATAAGAAGAGAGGAAAACAGTTTAAAAGGGCAGTTTTGATAACGAAATAAGGGCCAAAAACATCACAAAATTTGGTGTTATCATTCATGTTACGTGTGCTGATATAATATGAGTTTGACCATGCAACCTAGATAGACCTAGCACCATGTATGGTACACATGACTTGGTCGATGTGCTAAAGATAGCTAGTGGGTTGACATTGTTGCTTGTGTATAGTCTTGTAGGTGTTGAGATACATTACGTGATACATGGTTTGAGACCGTCACATGCCTCAATCTCTTTACAAAGGAAGACCTCTAGCATGGGAGATACAAAAAGGGTGACCTCTTGATATGAGTCTTCCCGCCACGGGAGAAGGTCATAATACCTAAACTCCAAAATATGTGAAATGTTGGAAAATATGCACGATGAAATACATGATGATGAATCCTTAGATAGAATACTCCTAAGTATATGAGTTGAGTCACCTAGAGTGTGATTCCCTAAAAAATGTTGAACCCTAGATTTCCTACGAAAAGATCTAACCCTAGAGGAAGAGGAATTGAACATATGATGCTTGCTATATAGGTGAGGGTGATGTCCCAAGACCCTAAGATGACGTACATGACATGTGATCTCCATGATGAGCCTCATACTTGGGTTAGTGATATGATGTAAATGAATCTTGTGGCTTCTCTCATTTGGTATGTTGGGTAAAAACTTAGTATGGGCAGATGTTAGTGGTTAGCATGTTTAGCATTGACATAGATATGTCTTAGCTTGAGTGGCTTGAGCTTGTGGAGCTCTTTCTAGATGCAAGTGAGATATGAAACCTCGATGTCGATGATAACGTTGTCCCTAATATGATGAATGATACATGAAATAATCTCACTTAAGTTGAAAACTTGATATATGTGTGACGTGCCGCTCTCATAAGCTAGATCTAATATGAAACTACCCCATAAATGAAAGGTGTAAATTTGAAATCATGAACTTGATATGATAACATTTTGAGATCTTAGCTTGAACGATCATGATCACATACTTAATTCCATACCTAAAAATGAAAAATATTGAACTTGATATGACGACACTCTTAGCATCATAACTCGAATAAACATGAATAAATTACTTCATTTCAGATCTAAAATGAGAAACGATGAATATAATTTGGGATAATCAGTAAAATTTTGAAAAAAAAACTAAAACATGCATGAAAATTAGTATAATGATGAAATATACACATTCAATGACGATCTCATTTGGAAGTCATGATTTTGAACATGCTTGTTTGAGATTTGATAACATAGATTTTGATGATTCACCATGGACTCATATGAAGATATGAACAAAAACCCTAATGTAAAGATACTAAAGGATGGGCAAATCCCAAAGCCATGATAATGTCATAATATGATGGAACACTGAGTAATATGTATATAATTGATATGAATACACCTGTGATGTTGATAACCTAAGTGTGCATCCCATTATGGGAATGCCTTGATAACCATGATAGAATACCTAGACCCGATGGATATTCACTTGACTCCTAACTATGACATTGGATGAATTTTGATGATAAAATTTCTTGTAAGGAAGGATGTGACAACCTAATTTTTTTCTCCATCTATACTGTGATGCTGATAACCTAAGTGTGCATCCCATTGTGGGAATGCCTTGACAACCATGATAGAATACCTAGACCCGATGGATATTCACTTGACTCCTAACTATGACATTGGATGAATTTTGAGGATAACATTTCTTGTAAGGAGGGAAGGATGTGACAACCTGGTTTTTTTCTCCATCTATTATACTCTTTCTCTTTCTCCAAGAGACCTATATCACTCTATATGATTTCAATCGCTATACTTGAGTGTGTTGATCACCCAATTTGACCACCTCGATGAATAATTTCATGGTATGAGGCTCTAATTTGAGAAATTGGACTAAGTATCAAGCCATATCATGTCACCTTATTGCATCTAATATTGAACCTCATCCCTATGATCTTTTGGATTTATGGTGCATATCATATAGTATAGCTCACAAATCTGAAGACAACAGTGCAAATTTCACGTCAATTGGATCATTATAGCTCATGATATAATAATTTGAAATTTGCTACTTAAATCTTGGATTTTAACACCAATTTCTGATCATGTGGGCTAGATGGGCCGACCTGCTATGTGCCCAGTCAGTGCGGGGCCATCCTCTTGCTGTTGCACATCCCCGCCTCCTTTCTCCTTCTGGAAACCAACGAAGGTTAGGGAGCAACTCATCTCCTTCCCCTCCAAATCGGGTAATGGTGGGGGAGATACAAACCCTACTTGTGGCGCCATTTATAACCCATCATTCTTCCCTTGATCCATTCCTTCTTCTTTTCTTCCTTCCCATAGGTCTGGCTGCCGATCCTCTTTCTCCATCTCGTTCTTCATTTTGCTGGATGCATGTTGTAGTGGATGTCGCCGCCCATGGTGGAGGTCGACGTCGCCCTTGAGCTTTCAACGATGTGCGTCGTGTGGTGCGCTTAATTCCTTTCCCCTCTCTCACGCTGCACCTCACAACTGTTGCTGAGGATGAGCAGGTGTTGCTCGGATGCTACGGTAGATGAGATGACCAACTCATTTTTGGGGTACCTCCTCGAAATCAATCGAAGGCTCTTGGGCAGCGATGGGCGAGCAACCACCATCTTCCCTCCTTTCCTGCTCGGACCCCTGGTGGGGGTTTGTCGGAGAGGTGGGGCGGTAATGCCCTATTTCGCCACTGTTCCTGATGCTGGGACAGGGGAATCGTATAAAAGGAGGCCGTTCTTCCCAACCAGCGGATGAGAGAGGTGGCAAACATCCGTTTGCGGTCACACCAGCAAGCGCGGCTGCCTATCGAGGGATGGAGCGATGCCGGACGACTAGAGGTCGACGCCTTCCAAACAAAACCCCCAGTACCCAGACGCGGGCAGGGGTGGCATGCGTGGCGGTTAGATTGGCTATTAGCGGCCTGGATCAAAGCCCAAATGAATTAAAGTTAATACCCCCCTTTCCCTATAGTTTTCAATTGGAATCTTCTAAAATCTATAACTCACTCATCTCTAGGTCAAAATATATGAACCTATATATCAAATCAATTCTCTCGATGAGACCTACACATTGGGCATGGCCCCAGGCTCTAAATCCAACATTTTATCCTTTGATTTCTTGAAAATGCTAACTGTAGTCATGTTTGTGTATATTTAATCCATTATGATGAACAATCTTGTATCTTTAATGACTTTTTACCCTTCTATTCATTAAATCAGTTGGATTTGCTTACCTTGAACCATAACTTCTCTACATGATCATACACTAAAGTGCACATTATACAAGTAAAGACCTTGATTTTAGAAAATGTATTGATTTCTAGGAAACTCCTAGATCATGAAGAGATCGTATAATCTGACAAAGTGTCATATTATAAAGTATTGTGATCTTTGATTTACTCTAAGAATAAACAAGATGGAAAATTCTTCCTTGGAGAATAATATGTGTTATTCATCTTGGATAATACATTGATTACATGATCATGGTTAGTATCAGTAATCTAAGATGTAATCATGATAATTTTAATGATCATATATCATAAAATGTCACATCATTAATATATATGTATCATAATAATCTTCATCTTTGAATTTACTTGATCTCATGGAAGTGGTTAAAAATAGACAACTAACAATAAGAATTATCTGTATAAAATGTGTCAATCAGAATTTCCTATTTAGTCAAGCTTATGAAAATTTTGGTTAGCCATCTTGTTCAGGGTTAGACCATTACTCACATATATGTCTCTAAGATTTCATTAATAGACGCAATTAACCCTAATCTAAGGGTTTCTATTATTTCTAGTAGGTAGTCGAAATCTTAAAACCTTTTCTATTTATTCCTTATTAAACTAGCTTTTACAAATAGTTGTGTACTCCAAGTAAATTGGCTTTTACATATATTGTCACTTAGCAACTTTTGTGAGTTCTGTAGATTTTTGATAACTTTTGGACTTATCACATGTAAAAAAAACAAATTTTCTGTCATCTTTGTAAAAATCAGAATAATACCCAAAACATTCTAACATGTGAGACCACATGTTGAGGTTCCCAAAGTTGGTGAAGCCACGTGGCTTGGGGCTCAAACAATAAACACTTCAATAACTAAGGAAAATTGTGACAGAAATACAAATTTCCCCATGGAGGAATTATGCAAATTAATGTCAAATAATGGTAAATTGAGAATACACGATCGTATTGAAACCTTTAATCAAAACATGATGGAAGTGGAATCTAAATCTTGATACATGAAATTTGATATGTGAAATTATGGTACTAGTTCTAAATGAGGGTTCCATTAGGCTCTCTAGCCTCCTCCATCACAATTACTAAAAGTAAGGGCTATGAGGTGGTCATAAAACAAAGAGCTAGATATTGAATGATTGCACATGAGGATGATACAAATATGCTAAAAACAACCAAACTAGAAGCTTATATGAGATTTCAATCATCATTTATAGGTAAATATAGAGGAAGAAAGACAGTATGGGGACACGAAGCAAGTATAACAATGTTAACAAATAACAATAGAAGAAAATATGAACAAGAGAAAAGAAGTATTTACCTTTGAATTAGTATAATTGATGGATACTCTATGAGGGTTTATAGAAGAGATGGATTCTTGGTGGGACTTGTGAAGATTGTAGGCACTTAAGAATAGTAGCATGAAGAATCATCAATTTTGGGTAGGGAGAGGGGAAGTTAAAAAGGGATTTACCATGATAATTGAAGAGAAAGTTATATTGGGATTTTTTTATGGAGGTGTAGTGATGGATTTGGTAGGGTTATGTAGTCAGTTGTCATAGTTATGTGTGGAGATGGCTTTGGAGAAAGTATAAGAGCTTAGATTGGGTGGAACTCAAATAGGAAACAAATAATTACTTTTATGGGTTGATTTTGCTTGGAAAAATAAGAGGAAGAAAAATAGCTTAGAATCATGCAAGGAGATGAAGTAGAAGGAGACAATTATGATTGGAGGTTGTGTTGTCATTGTGGAGTCCTATCCGTATAAGATTAGAGAGAGGATGATGAGCTATCAGAGCTAGATTTTTCCAAAACATAGAACATATAAGTAAAAAAAATGCAACTTAATGGAGAATCTACTGTTGTGGATGGACAACAATGATACACAAGGAAGACAATCAAGAAAATTTATAAAAATCTCAAAAATCATAAGTTTTAGACAAATTGAGAACTTTTTTGTTGTTGTTTGACTTTTCATTCTATTTTATGTGAGTTTTTTCTTTTTTTTTTTAAAATGGGATATAATGCATCCTAGACAAATTAGGTTCCTAAAAGATTATTATCCACTTAGTGAGTCTTTGACTTGAAAACATATCTAATTTGCTTCTTAGAGTCCTAGTTCTATTTTCACTATCAACACTTTTTGACCAATTGAAATTTCAGTTTATATTGTGAAGTTAGTTATGACTGTCTAGTACTAAATAAAATATTGTAAGGAAACCTGCCCGAGACATGGTCACTAATGGACCAACACCAACCAAGCAACTCACCTCTCATTAGAAACCGGTATATTGGAGGGAACATTTAAATCACATATTATGTCGTCCTATTTGACGACATTAATTCAATCTAAAAGTGCACAACCAAAAGGTTCCATCCAAGATCCTTTCATAGGGGTTTCTTGTACAATAAAGTTTGATTAGCTTTATTATAAGAGGATTCCTGGTCAAATTTTAATTCTAAATCAATATGCATCATTAACGGCCTAACATGCATTGGATTTTGCCTAGCTAAACCCTAACTTAGCTACTACATAAACGATCAACATGGAAATATGGTTATAATATTAAGTAGATAATGAAAACTTTAACTAGAAGGGTCAAACAAGTTGCCTGACTAACTTATATTTTCCAGCTAAGAAAAGTACCGGTCTCAGACACCACCATTTAGTTACTCTGCTCTTGTTATTTGTCTTCTTATGTCAAACAATATAGATATTTCATATTACTATTCATGGTAGTTGTTAAACACTAAAATGATCAGTGTTTTCCACACTTACAATAACATTCTCCCACACCTAAAAATGTGATAAAAGTCAATTACGATGATCAAAAGTTTGACAAAATGAAGAGTGGAAATTTCTCCACAGTTTTTAACATTAAATAGTTCACTTTCTTGTCTAACAATAAAATGATTCCACTTAATATGTTAGAAAAAATAATGTTCTATTTTCACACTTGATAGCGGGATAAATTTTTGCACTCTTGAAGGTACAAAAAATTATACAGTACGGATATAGAGCACACCTCTTCCACTAGAATTTACATCTAGACCTCGATTGACGCAAACATAGATACTAGTACATAACCAACCTTTAGTGTCGGTTATTTAAGGCCTTTAGCGTCGGTTTTAATGTGACACCTATGTGGGCGCCGCTAAAAGGACAACCGTTAGGCCTCGGTTTCCAAACCGACGCCACAACCCTTCGCGCGCCACTGAAAACGTGCCAGCATGAGGGTATTGTTGGTATGTATGCCCTGAGAGCCAATCATGGGATGATTGGTGGGATACATTAAGATTGATTTGATAAACAACAAAGGCAAGCTTCCAATTCTTTCTGGTTCAATCATGTGAGATAGTGATAGAACAGATTGAATGTCTAGAGAATGACAGTACTCAATGACGTATTCTTTCAGGTTAAGGACCTGAACGATGAGATCATACGGATGCTAAGAGTTTGTACATTCTTGTTATGTCCCTAGTCGGATGTCATTGTGGAAGGTAGATAGACAACAATGACACACAAGACTAGATTGTGGTGTTGGTTGATGACAGAATCTCATTAGTCATGATATAGAGATATCAAACCAAACACATAGGTACTTGTTAGAGAACAAGTGCACCAGACAGACCCACCGTGAGTTTGACACATGGAACCATGACATGGTAGTCACAGTCAGTACTCACAGTGATGGTGGTGAGTGTGATTCTTAGATCTGAGATCACTGCACTCAACACATGTCGTTGGGCACACTTTGACATCATCAAACGCAGTCCTGAAACATGGGTTGTTATAAAGGTGATGATTGGGTGGCTTTGACACATGGGGCTTTTGAGGGGTGAGTGATAGATATGGGATTTGTCCCTCCTGAGGGAGTTTGATATCCATAGCTACTTGATGAGTAGGATTGAGAAAGGCGTGCACGCATGTGTGAATCAGTATGTGATACTGATGTCATACATATCTCTTCCAACTCTACTCTGAGATCAAGAAAGTGAATGAACGTAGACATGATGACTGTTCCATGCCTTGAGTTCATTCGGGATATCAGTGACAAAGGAATTATACATTCACTGTAACACCATTCACGGATTGTAGGATTGAAAGTTGTTCTCCAACTTTCTACTTTCACTTGGGTAGCACTGATGTGTGACTAGGCACCGCTCTTTGCTTGTGAAGTCATAAGTGTTATGGACTTTCACTGCCAACGTGAAATGGACCTGCAGGGTCACACACATAGGATTTAACCTGGAAGAGGAGTTTTGTCCACAAGCAATGTTTAGATTGATTACTAAAGGAGTTTAGTAGTTCAATTAAACACTCAATTGATTGATAGCTCAATATCATAATGTTCAAGGTGTTGGACATATTGATTGGAGTATCGGATTGATTGAAATCTCAATTGACAGATTCTGCACAACCTGCACTCCCAACCGATCGGTTCAAGTGTTGAACCGGTCGGCTGAGGTTGCTGAACCGGTCAGCTCAAATGTTGAACCGATCGGCTCAAGTACAGGGTGAAACGAGTGGTTCAAATGTTGAACCGATCGGTTCAACTGGTGCAACTGAGCAAGTTGGGAAAGTAGGATTGGTGAGAATTTTCCTTTCATTTCAAATTGCCCAATTTGATTGGGAATAGGATTGGTATTTGATACCAATTAGAAACAAAAGAAGGAAAGTCAATCGGGAACCGACCAGGACCACCAACCGACCGGTTCACTTGTGAATCGACCGGTTGAGGTGTCCCAAACGATCAGTTGAGGTGTCAACCGATCAATTCAGGTCCCCAACTGACCGGTTCACTTGTGAACCGATCGGTTCAGGCTGCGAGTTGGTTGCTTTTGTGGAAAATATTGAACCCTTCTACTCCTGCTTTTAGTCCCGCATTGCCCGGGATAGAGAACCCTGTCCCATGACCCTCCTATATATATAGGGGTATTGGGGGCTTCTCAAAGTACAACTCAGTGCAATCAGTTGCTCTACAAAGTTGTCGTTCTCTCTGGTTTTGGTAACCAAGAGAGAGCCCGAGCAAGTGCTTCTCGCAAAGGAAGGTGCAACAAGGGAAGGACAACTGCAGTTGAAACTGGAAGCAGGAGAGTGTGTTGGCGACTAGTACGTCAACAGGAGGGTGCGACTCCTTCCACTTCCTTGTGGGACAAGGAGTGTCGAGTTTCAGGTGGTCCGTGTGGACTACTTCAGAGGCGGGAGGTTTCTACTGCTCAGGAGGACAACTGTCATCCGACAGTCCGGTACGAGTAGGAGTCGTCAGTCCCGGTGTGACCAGGAGTTGCACAGACACCGTTGAAGATCGGATTTGAAGACTGCGCAAGGCGCAAGGTATTGTCGCCAAGCAAGCCTTGGGACAAGGTATGATTCCACAAACCATCCTTTCCTATTATATAGACGTTGACGCGTTTCCTTGTTCAGGGTTTGGGGAGGAAAATTTTGTTTCTGCTGCCTTTTCCGCCTCTCCTAAAACCCAACAGTGGTATCAGATCCACGTCAACTGCTCTATATTTTAGGAATATCGATATGATCGATTTTGGTTTGTCACCTTTATTTATTGCATACGATGCGAATAAAATTAGCTTTATGCATGTACAATCCTAAATCCACAAATCCCAAATTACATATATGATATGTATTATTAATGCACTCGATACGCGTCACCCTTAAACGAGTTTTGTGGTGGATGTATAGCGTGATTATGGCCAATAAACCCTATCTGTGATTGGTTGTGTGTGGTTGCTTGCATCTCGGTCTGCGCACCGATCTTCATTCTCCTATTCCTGATGTAACTCAAAATAATTCGAGATTCTTTCCTACCTTTGCTCCCCCGAATGTAACTCGGGGTTTCCCTTTTAAAGCAATGTAATATTAGAATAGATTTTATTTCCTGTTATGTCAAAGACCGGAGGACATTGAGACGACAGCTGAGACGACCAGTTCAAGGCGTGAACTGATCGGTTGACGTTCTAGATGATCGGTTCAAGGAGTGAACTGATCGGTTGATGACCGGTTCGAGGGGCAAGACGAGTGGGTGGCGGCCATGATGAGATGCACGACGTCCAGGCGAACCGATCGGTTGGAGGAGCCAACCGATCGACTGGTGGCACCAGACGACCGACCAGAGAGAGAAGATCATTCATGAGATGAGTTGATCAACTCGGATGGCAAGGCACAAAGTTCATCTTATAAATGTTGCATGTGATGTAGACCTAGATGACCGTGATTCCTCTTGGCTCGAGGAATCACATTAGGAAGGCCATAATCATCGCTTTTTATTGTTTGTGCATGTTTTCTGTGGGATATAGCTTGTATATGATACATACTATGTATTGTGGTGATTGGATATGTATATGTATATAAAAAAACCAAATCCCCCATTAAAATATTTAGTTTTAGATGTCTTCCAAATGTGACACACGTGAAAAGCTTGATCGACCAAGTGTGGGCACACCGAAGCGTGGTGCACCGTCTATCTCGTGGAAGCGTGAAGGATGAATATGTGGGTCTGCCCAAGCAGGGTGCATATTCATCGTGTTTGCTTTGGGTCGGACTTAACAAGGTGACCTAGATAGGATCTTGCACCTTGAGGCATGGAGATGATCATGGCAAGGTGTTGCATATGACATCTTATCAAGAGTTGCATATGATGCAATTGGCAAAAGTTGCCTACCTGAGAGATCTATGTTGTGGGTGACAGCCCTAGCTGGTCCATGACTTAGAGGATTTCAAGATCTTGCCCACTAGAAGGTTGTACGCTGCAATCTTCCGAATTGATGGTGAGGGCTATCAATTTGAAGTAAAATAGTGGGAGCGATAATTAAATAAAGGCCTAATTATATCGTCAATTTTCAAATCAATAAAATAAGTCAAAAATGAGTTTTTGGACTAAAATTGCATATTTCCTTTTGTAGTACAAATGACAACAAACAACAACAACTTTTCTTTGCGATCGGTCCTTGACAAGGACAAGCTGAATGGGACGAACTTCCATGAATGGTATCGGACATTGAGAATTGTTCTCACTCAAGAGCGTAAGCTCTATGTCCTGGATACTCCAATTCCAGAGGAACCCGCTCCTAATGCACCAAAGGCAAAAAGGGATGCTTACAAGAAGCATGCTGATGATGCCATTGATGCAAAGTGCTTGATGTTATGTTCTATGAACCATGAGTTGCAGAGACAGCATGAGAACATGGGTGTCATTGAGATGATTCAGCATCTCAGGAACATGTATGAAGATCAGGCACGACAAGAGAGATACAATGTTTCTAGGGCGCTGTTCAAGTGCATCATGACAGAAGGAGATCCAGTTGGTCCTCACACACTCAAGATGATTGGGTATGTGGAGAACCTACAGAGACTGGGATTTCCACTGAGCCAAGAGTTGGCTACTGACGTGATACTGCAATTTACAATCGTTGCCAGAATCCTACAGTCAGTTTGTGATGAACTACAACATGAACAACTTTGATAGGCCACTGTCAGAGTTGTTGGGCATGTTGAGGACAGCCGAGATATAGATGAAGAAGGACAAGCCTAAGCCTGTGATGGTGATCACGAGCAAGAAAGGCAAGTCCAAGCACAAGGGCAAGGGCAAAGCTAAGAAAGGTTCTGATGCTAGCCAGGAGTCCAAGCCGTCTTCAGCTCTCAAGGCCAAGGGAGGCATGACCAAGAAAGGAAATTGCCACCATTGTCAAAAGCCAGGACATTGGAAAAGGAATCGTCCTCTCTATCTGGAAGAACAAAAGAAGAAGGAGGCGTCTAAAGTCTCTACTTAAAGGTGTCATGAAAGTAAACTTGTAACACTTTTTGAGGTATATGATACCAAGATGTAAAGTGTAAAGCACTCATAATTGGGGCAAGTGTTCCCGCCATAGATAGGAGTACTTTAGTTTATTTTCAGCCTATAAGGCATGTAATACAGTTATGAACTGCTATTTCCTTTTGCTAATAGATAGAAACACTTTATTTTTGCATATTGTATGACAATGATGGCAATTAATAAAGTTGAGTTTTCAATCTTAAAGATATGATCTTTGTGGCAATGCCTTGTTTATCTTGTGGTATTTGATATGCATAAGATAAAATGATACCTAAAAGTTATAGATAACTCAAACAATCAAATTAGAATCAATCATGACAAATTCATTTCTAGTTTCCATATGATGGATAAATCTAGACTCTTTTGGTTAAAGAACCAGTAAGAGACATGAATATCTTAGACGTGATTAATCACTCTTCACTAAAGGTAGTGGGAGAATGATTATCCTATTAGGTATAATACATGTGATGTATTTACATACCTATTGGAATAAATGCTAATACTTCTAATGGTGTTTAGAGAAATACCAATATGAATATCTTGAAGTGTTCAAGATTATCATAAAAGAAGTATAAATTTGGTAAAGTGTTAATTCTTGATGAGATCAATGAATGAAATACTTGGACCAAATGTTTGAGATCCTTATGAGTGATTATGATAATGTATCATAGTGAACTCATGATTAAGGCATGATGATGTCTAAATCAAGAAGGAATCATACTCTAAAGAGTTAGAGAATGATTATCGAATAACTAAATTCTTCTTAATAAAAGAATACCCCACACTAATAAAAGGAATTAAGAATCACAAGGGTTGTGAGTTCTTATATACTTAACAGATACACCTCAATTATCTATGTGATAAGTTGTTCATGTGATGAGTCAACTATCTAGATGAATATGAGGAACCAAATTTTGAGTTATGGTTCATCACCATTACATCCTAAGTGACATCCATGTGAACCATAAGGTATGACCTTGATGGTAGCACCCATTGGATAAAATCCATAAGTGCAAATGAATCTTAAGTGTTAAGATACATGGATAACACTTTGAGAAGGATGATTCTTGTTGTTTGTAACTTAATGACTAAGACATTTGGCATATGCATACTAAAACCGCATTCCTATGAGGAATAAAACAAGGATGTGTACGTGACACAACCTATAAGGTTTATGAATCAATTAATGCAAATGAAGTCTATAAGTTACAATGGACTAATCAATGCGATTGATTAAGTATAAGCAACTCAGAATTGGATCATTACTTTGATGATATAGTCAAAGGGTTTGACTGATATGTCAAAGACAAAGAAGGGATCTGTGATTTAGTGGGAGCGTATTCACATTTCACATGTTGATGAGAAATGGAAATGTTCTAGAGTGGAAATCCAAAAGTGGAAATTATCTTTAAGGAAGATAGAGATGTTTCCTATGTGATAGGAATAGAGATCTATAGAGATAGTTCTCGGAAAAATCTCTTGACCTGAAAAGAGAGAACATACATTGGCAATCTGTACTGAAGTGTTCAGTATGCACAAATTCAGTGGGAGAAAACTTGTCCATGCTACATGGAGTTAGTATCCCAAGGCCAAGTGTCCAATTCTTATGAAGAATGGGAACACTAAGAATAGATATGGATCTATCATGTATGTAATCATCCCATTATCTTGCATGTATGGACATGACAAGAATAAAATGCATTCATCATCTTATATGTACGACATGACAATATGATGTGCTCATCCTGATAACTCGTATGTAAGACATGACTAGTGGATGGATGTCTACTTCCAGTAAGGGTTACTGGAATACCATGAGAACTTGATAAGTGCTTGTGAAGTACTAGTTCTATGGAGATAAGGAAGAGTTCGATGTAAAGAGTTACATTGATGTGAACTTCCGAAAGGACAGAAAATTAATCGCAAAATATACATAGGATGTATAAAAGGTGAAAGTTTGTTGATAATTGGAAATGTTCCAATAAAACCATTTAAAAGGAAATGTCGAGTATCTATATGTTAGAGAACACCAATGGATACTATATGGATCTGGAAGTTCATGAGATGAACTTATGGATATTCCGCTCATTGATGACAAGTATGGAATCCTTGATCATGCAATGTGGCTAAAGGTTAGCAAAGGAATACTAGATCACATATTACGACAAATCCATCTCATACGTGTGACGTACTATGAAGAGATGTGAGACATGCAATTTATACTGACTTTTGGCAAGGTGTTGCCATTACTCACTATATTAGCACTAGAGCACAGTAACATGTGGGACATGTTTGAAGATCACTATGAATATGATTCAAGGGTGATTGGCTCGCAGTGCAAGTGGGAGTCTGTTGTTATGTATCTCCTGAGAGCCAATCATGGGATGATTAGAGGGATACATTAAGATTGATTTGATAAACAACAAAGGCAAGCTTCCAATTCTTTCTGGTTCAATCATGTGAGATAGTGATAGAACAGATTGAATGTCTAGAGAATGACAATACTCAATGACGTATGCTTTCAGGTTAAGGACTTGAACGATGAGATCATACAGATGCTAAGAGTTTGTCATTCTTGTTATGTCCCTAGTCGGATGTCATTGTGGAAGGTAGATAGACAACAATTACACACAAGACTAGATTGTGGTGTTGGTTGATGACAGAATCTCATTAGTCATGATATAGAGATATCAAACCAAACACATAGGTACTTGTTAGAGAACAAGTTAATGTGTATTTTACTACGCGCTTAAACGCAAGTATACACGTCGAGTAATATAGGCCTTTGTGAGGCCCGATTCGAACTCAGGGACACGTGAATTATTGGAGACTTCTACTAACTAATCGCAATCAGCTAGGCCGAATAACAAAGTAAGGTTTGTTGTCGAAATTAAAAGAAACTAAAATGAAACAATGAAAACAATTGATTAAAGGTTAATTTAATCAATTCAAAAGGATATCTTTAGGATTGCGGTTTCGCCGCGGGTCAACATTGTATTAGGTTTTATATAAATCCTCACTCTTCTCTCTCTATCCGGGTAGTGGCCTGAAAACAGAATTACCCACTATCGTGGTGTAATTCACTACTTAGGTTTAGGTTGATTCCACCATCGTAGTAATCATTCCCCTAAACTAAGCACATTTAAAACGATCTCTCAGTTCCCACCATTAATTTTACAACTCCTTTGTCAAGGGTTTTATTGATTAATGTAGGTTTCGTCTCTTTTCAACCGTTAATCCTTCTGTCGAAGTGATTAAGGGCATTAGGTTATTATTATGGTGATCAAGCATAACAATATATTGAGAACACGAAACTATAACACGAATTTGAGAGAGAAAATATGAATTATCAATATAAAATTGTCATACAATGCATTCCCGGGCTACTGCCGGTCCTAAAGATGGAGGGTTTTAGCCTCTCATGTTCATCTCGCACGAATACATGGTAGAAATAGGGGAATTCATAAGAAAAACGTGAAACAAGTGGGAAAACCCCTGAACGGAGAAGAACCGGTAGATCCTTGGCGTAGAATACGAGCTTCCCCGCCTGTCGGTGGTGGAATTCGTCTTCGGCAGCGTCCGAATCACCCGAGATGAGCTTCTGGCCTCCGTTCTCCTTTTTCTCCTTCCTCGGCACTCGTGCAATGCAAAATGAGATCATCCCCTCGTCTGGGCGGCCGTCATTAGGTATAAGTCCCTAATTAGGTCGTCAAATAACTCCAGCCATCCGATCGAGATCAAAACGAATCCAACGCATATCTGTCGGCGTCGATACCATCGACGCGGGTTGATGGTATCGACCCAGCGTATTAGCGGCAGCTTTCTTTTCTTTTCGTCTGAGCGCCTGTGGTCATCTCGATACCATCGACTTGGGTCGATGGTATCGACGGATTCCTCGCCAGCAATCTGAAGGGATCTCGATACCATCGAATTGAGTGTCGATGGTATCGACTCTGTGCTGCTCCTCTCGGATGGCAACCTGTAGCTTGGTCGATGGTATCGACTTCCGTCGATGGTATCGACGGAAGCAAATACTTGTTTTTCCTAAAATTTCACAATAAGACCAAGTAAATCCACACAAATTATGATAATATGATAAATAATGCTCAAAATGGTAAAACAAAGGGGATTTGACATAGAATGATGGCAAAGACCGAAATGAGTGAATTATGCAATATTGTCCATAAAAATGAGTAATTAGAGCACAAAACACATATGAAAAAGGTCTATAAATGTGACTCAAAATCATCGCATCAAACTCCCCTAAGCTTAAACATTGCTCGCCCTCGAGCAACTGATCCTTAGAATAGAATTGCAGATGTCAACTAAAAATCAATACACCAACCCAACATCCCATGTGACTCCCACTGAACGTTCTCAAACCGGTCTTCTCTAACCACACAACAGTAATTACCCTAAAGGCGACACTAATTATCAATAAGAGAAATTATCCTTCAAACCAATGAACACTATCACATAAGGCAGTTAACATAATAAAATTCGCCGATTCAGCATTGGTGCATCTTGTGATCGCCTACACTACATTGCTCGCCCTAACTACCATCTACATGGAAGCAGTTCTCCTGATAATCATTAATGAGGAGAAATTCACGGTGGCCTACCAATCCGAGCAACGGGTGGATGGAATGGGTGGTTCATGGAAGAACTTGGAAGTATTACACAGTTTCAATATGCATAAAACAAAATGTCCTACGTGATGCAAATGCACAATAAAAATGCCCTAATGCCTAATTTGGGTGAAATGATGCATGCCCTAACCTTCCACCTCAAAATGAGATGGAAATCTACTGAAGCCACATCATGTACTCAGTTTTCCTGTAATGCGAGTGATATCATGTTCCTTTCTCCCTCTTGTTCCATTTCCTTCTAAATTCTCTTTCTTTTTTTTCTTTTCTCAATTTTTTCAGATTTTCAGAAATTTTTTTTCTTCTCCTTTTTTTTCTTCTTGTAGCCCACATATCCATAATTGCTTAGAGATACATGTATTGGGCTGTTTTATTCATGATTGGAAATCTTTGCAATATTTCGAAGGTATGGAACAATTTAGATCACTTTTGAGGAAAAATCGAGATACATGATGTACTTTATGCATGATAAACATGAAAGTCATGAGTGCAACTACATGGCATGCACCTAAAGGTGATGTGCATGAATCCCTATATTTTTCTCTTTTTATGCAAAAGTATGGAAAGTATCAATGCAATACCTATCTAAATGCTATGCACACAAGAAAGAATTAAAACTGTACTTTACTTCCAATTCTTAGGTGGATTATGGAAAAATGAAGTGGAATGATCACAAGATTAGATGACTGAACCTTAGAAGGGTATTATGTGTCTCTCCCTACTGACATGTGTAGTGATTCAAAGGGTTCTCTCTCTTATATCCAATTAAGGTCTCATTACCATTTGGTTAGGTTAGGCTCAAACAACCGTTACTATCCACTTTTCATGAGTCAAAGGGAGTATAGGTGTGACATATTGTTTTAAAGTTGACATAATCAATCATTTTCATCGGACAAGTTCCCCAAGGACAACCAAGTCAAGCTATCCAAAAGACACAAAAAATTTTAAATTCCCTTAAATTTCCCATGAATACACAGCGAGATGACAACTTTTACGACATCCACAGTTACACTAGATAGATGTGGATCCTAAACAAAAACTAAAAATGCAAGAACAAATAGCAAAGCAAAAACTAAAAACAAATAAAAGAAAAGATAGAGATGTTCCAGCTACCCCCCTAAGCTTGAATTCGACTATGGCCTCATAGTCAAAAACAATCTTAAGAGTGGAACAGAGATACCCTGATCAATCTTGTGGAGGCAGAGGCGGGTACTGCGGGGCCGTAGGATCCCAAGAAGGATACTCCCCCTGGAAGCTCGGATCGTAATGGGTCCTCGGCGGAGGCTGTGGATAGCCTCCAAAGTAGCTCTGACTCCAGTAATGGTCGTAAAAGGGCTCCTGTTGCATCTCCATCCTTTGCAACCGATTGTGTATCTACTGTTGGTTGTCGAGGAGGAGACGTTCATTCTCGAACATCGCCCTTTGGTTGTCAAGTAACCGGTTCGTAGTATCCTGAATACCGGTATACATTTCTAGATGCTGCTGCTGTGTCTGATGTATGTCCTGCAGCATCGTGTACATTCCCTGCATTGAGTAGACATCCTCGCCTGGCTGCGAGGGCTGTGGTGATGGCGGCTGGGGCTGTGATGATGAAGACGCACCCGGATGCATCCTAGGACGCTTCCGTGGTGCTACTCATGTGCGAAGAGGTGTGAAAGCCTCCTCTTCCTCCTCAGCCTCGCCTTCTTGTTCGTCATCACCACCTTCTTCTTCATCGGACTCGACGGCTATGATCGGCCACCGGAAGTGCTGGGCTCCCTCGATGTGGAAGACGGCGTCCGGCAGTGCGCATTCCTGGTAAGCGTGGTTGACGTGGCAGTGTGCGTACGCCAACCCATCCCGGAGAAGGATAAGGTTTGAACGGTGCAGATGTTGCACGTTCACCTTACTCGTGGAAATCGGAGTCATGGACTGGAGATTCAGCCCCAAGTACATCGCCAATTTGGTGATGAGCCCACCAAAATGGATCGGAGCCTTCCTTGTGCTCCTCTTCACCGCCAGGATGCACTGCAGAAAGAACGCACCCCAGTTGCATTCTTGTCGCTTCAGGAGCATGTAGAGGAAGAAAAGATCGCTCTCCTGAAACTTGCTCAATGCCAAATCACTCCGAGCAAAGAACGTAAGGCTCAACATCCGGTGTAGGACCCGGACGAAGGGATGCTCGAAGTCCGCTACCGCAGCATTGTGGTAGCTCACTGTCTTTCCCGCCGGCACTGTGACTAGCTCGGCGAAGATCTTGTCGTAGTCAGTGCAGGAATCTGGGCGTCGATGATCATGTTGGGAGTGGTTCCAGTTAAAGATGTTGTTGAACTGCTGAAGAGTGATGTTGTAGTTGATGTTGAACAGCCGGAAGGACACCCTCCCCTTGATCCACTCACGGTCCGACGCCACCACGTCGTTGGGTACGACGCAGACGTCGAGGGACGCCATAAACTCCGCCACCAATTCCTTGTAGGTGGGCCATTCGCCGAAGAACGGCTGCCCATCCGCATGGCGCTCCAGCTTGCCTGGCCTTATGCTGGTGTGGCGTGCTTGACCCTTCAGCACATAGGCCAAGTTGGCCTCGAATCCCAGATCACGGATCATTCCCCGGTCTACATATCGGGTCGGCTCGATCTTCCGCTTCATGATCTCCTCATAGACCTTCTTCACCTCCGCGGAAGGGTGAGCCAGGCGCGGACGTGAGACTGAAGCAGTAGGGGGTGGAACAAACTCCACAATCTCGTGCGAGGATGATGATCTGGCGGCGTGCGCCATTGTTGCAAGAAAGATGGGATTAGAAGAAGAGAGCTCGGGGAAGATGGAGAAGTGATTCTCCGCTCGGTGAAGATCCCTGCTCGATGTCGCTTCTCTTCAGTCTTGGATGGCTCGGGGGAGTGCTCGGCGCAAAGGAGGACGTTTGCTCTGAAGTTGTGACGTCAAATGACATTGCAAGTCTCCTTAAATAGACTTGGCCGGTGCTACTGTCGACCCGTCGATACCATCGACGCGGGTCGATGGTATCGACACGTCTCGATGCTATCCGCCTCCCTCGCGAGTATCGACGGCTGACGTTTTATGGATCGGGAAATCCGGATTGATGACCTGTCGATACCATCGACGCAAGTCGATAGTATCGAAGCAGCACCCGGATCGCTGACGTGGACTCGTGATCGTCGTCGATGCCTTGGCGCGGATCGGTGACATGGATGTCGATACCATCAACGAGGGTCGATGGTATCGACTTGCTTTTATTGCGACACCGCCACTTCTTCAATTTAACCTGTGATCATGTCGATACCATCGACGAGGCCGTCGATGGTATCGAGTTGACTGAGCAAAAATCTTCTGAACTTCTCCAGAGATCTCGATGGTATCGACTGGAATGTATTTTTATTGCGACCTGCCTGTAGGTATGTCGATACCATCGACGGTGGCGTCGATAGTATCGACTCAGTGCGATTTTTGCAGCTGTCAACCTGAACCCATGTCGATACCATCGACGAGTGTGTCGATGGTATCGACCCTGCCTGTGCCTGCACATTGAACAAATGGATCAAGGTATCTTCTTTACACTAAAATTAAATGAAATAAAAGCAATCTATGACTAAAATTAACCTATCCTAATGTACCAATGGTTGGGTTGCCTCCCAACAAGCGCCCTTATTTAACGTCTTAGGCTAGACGGTGTGACAATCATCATCTTTTCACCTTGGGAACTGCACTTAGAGGATCATTCGGTAATTTGAATTCAACACAATCTCCTCCAATGCCCAAAGACAAAGTACCTCTCCCTAAGGCAGTCACGACATCTGCTGTTGCTTGAAATGGTCTTCCTAGAAGAATTTCATAGCTTTCGAGCGGTGGCATATCAATAACAACAAAATCCACCGGGAATATGAATCTATCCACTTTGACTAGAACATCTTCACATACTCCATAGGGTCTCACGGTAGACCCATCTGCCAATTCAATTGTTGCGGCTGACCTATTTATCTCTTTTAACCCCAGCTTTTGAAATGTCGCCAAAGGCATGAGATTTATGCTAGTGCCAGAATCACATTGCGCTTTAGGAAAATGTTGACCACCTATTGAGCACGGTATGTAAAAACCTCCTGGGTCTTTTCTCTTCTTTGGTGAACTCCCGTGAATCATAGAGCTCACCGTCTCATTCATCCAATAAATTTCACCGTCTTTTATCCGCCTCTTCTTAGTGATGATTTCCTTGATGAACCTCCCATAAGCGGGTACTTTATCAATCATCTCCACTAATGGAATATTGATGTGTAGTTTTCGAAATATCTCCAGGAATTTCTTAAAATGACGATGCTCTTTCTTCGACTTAGAATTGGCCGGATCTGAAACATCAGCTGCATCAACACGCCTGTGAGGTGGCACATAAGCGCTTTTCGGGGGTATCTCCCCTAAGCTTGCTTCAATCACTCCCTCGGACGTGGTCTTTGGCAAGACAACCTCAATGGTCGCAGCTTGTTGTGGTTTCTCTCTCACGTTCGCTGTCTCCACACGTACACAAACAACCTGCAATTCATCTTCTTGCTTACATGGAGATACAATATTCACAACTCTTTGTGATTTTCTGAAGAACGGGTTTCCGCCCGGCAATCCATAGTACGTGCGTGGATATGGTATCACCGGTGTTGCATTCACATTGAAAGTCATTTTTCTTTCTTCTACAACTTCTTGCACCTGAGATTCCTCCTCAGTGCTTACCACATACATGTACTTGACTTGATGGTGTGCCTGAGCCACATTTGCATTCTCGGCTGGTTTCTGTTGATTGGCATGCTTGATGGCCGCCACTTCACTCGAAATCTGCACCACGGTGGTTTCTAATGCCTACATTTGTGCTCCATGGCTTTGCAGTGTCTGCCCAAACTTGGTTAGAATATCACCTTGAGACTACAATTGTTTACCAAACATGGCCATCATCTCTTGGTTTTGCTGGACCATTTGACTTAGTAATTCGTTGTTCTTATCCTCAGCTCTCTGCAGTGACTTGGCATCCGGATCCTGCAGAAAATTATTTGGATCCTTCCATGAAAACTTTTTATCCTTCCTCCATGCATAGTCATTGTTTCTATAGCCCTGTTGTTGCATGAATTTCGCTTGGGCCTCCTCATCTTCAGATGCATCTTCCTTAGTTAGCAACTTCTTAGCTAGAAGATCTAACTTATCATTTAGCTCCCTAACTATTCTGGATTCACCAGCAGCCTTGGCCTGTTCCACTGCACCTCTGTCGCCCCATGACTGTTTCCTAGCCATGTTCTTTAATATCTCCCAACATCTGGTATCCGTATTATTCAGAAAGAATCCGGATCCGGCTGAATCAAGATTACTTCTATCATGCTCGGAGAGAGCAAAATAAAAGATTTTCACTTGTGTTTCCCTGTCCAGCCCATGATGTGGGCACCTCCTCAACATAACCTGGAATTGCTCCCAGGTATCAGAATATGTCTCACCCGCCTGTTGGGTGAAATTGTGAATCTTCCTAATCATGTCGTTGGTCTTCTCAGGAGGGAAAAACCTCTCGAAGAAAACTTCCACCATATGATCCCAAGACTCCACGAACTCATCGTCTAGATTATTTAGCCACTCTCTTGTTGCTCCCGCCAAGGAACTTGGGAAAAGCTTGAGATACAATGCATCTTGTGGAAACCTGTCTATTTTTACCATGTCGCAGTTTTCAATGAACTGGCTGATGTGTGCAACTGGGTCCTCATTCTTCAGCCCGTGAAATGCATTTGATTTTACCAAGTTAATCAATGCCAGATCAATCTTATATGTTGGTATGTTGACCGCCTGCTTCTTCATAGGCCCCTTTGAAGCTGATGAAGAAGACGCTTTGATCTTCTCCCATATTTTCTGTGGTTCGGCCATTTCTTCTGCTTGCTCTTGCTCAGATTCAGAATCTATGTCGCTTTGGTGATCTTTCTCGTAATAATCCTCGTCCTCTGGTCCCAGAGGTGGAACCTCAGGTATGCAATTCGCGTAGTCTGCGCTACGTGTATGCACCATGCAAAGTACCTGAAATAAGAAAATCGGGGTTCAATAGTATGCTTTGAACGAGTAAACACAATTATAGAGAAATTTAAGAATATTTAAAATTGTTTCAAAATAAAAAAAAAATGTGGCCTAGAGTGGCCGCTCTTAGCACTCAAAGTGCCAATAATTTGCCGTATCCCCGGCAACGGCGCCAAAAACTTAACGTGTATTTTACTACGCGCTTAAATGCAAGTATACGCGTCGAGTAATATAGGCCTTTGTGAGGCCCGAGTCGAACTCAGGGACACGTGAATTATTGGAGACTTCTACTAAGTAATCGCAATCAGCTAGGCCAAATAACAAAGTAAGGTTTGTTGTCAAAATTAAAAGAAAATAAAATGAAACAATGAAAACAATTGATTAAAGGTTAATTTAATCAATTCAAAAGGATATCTTTAGGATTGCAGTTTCGCCGCGGGTCAACATTGTATAAGGTTTTATATAAATCCTCACTCTTCTCTCTCTATCCGGGTAGTGGCCTGAAAACAGATACCCACTGTCGTGGTGTAATTCACTACTTAGGTTTAGGTTGATTCCACCGTCGTAGTAATCATTCCCCTAAACTAAGCGCATTAAAAACGATCTCTCAGTTCCCACCATTAATTTTACAACTCCTTTGTCAAGGGTTTTATTGATTAATGTAGGTTTCGTCTCTTTTCAACCGTTAATCCTTCTGTCGAAGTGATTAAGGGCATTAGGTTATTATTATGGTGATCAAGCATAACAATATATTGAGAACACGAAACTATACCACGAATTTGAGAGAGAAAATATGAATTATCAATATAAAATTGTCATACAATGCATTTCCGGGCTACTGTCGGTCCTAAAGATGGAGGGTTTTAGCCTCTCATGTTCATCTCGCACGGATACATGGTAGAAATAGGGGAATTCATACGAAAAACGTGAAACAAGTGGGAAAACCCCTAAACGGAGAAGAACCGGTAGATCCTTGGCGTAGAATACGAGCTTCCCCGCCTGTCGGTGGTGGAATTCGTCTTCGGCAGCGTCCGAATCACCTGGGATGAGCTTCTGGCCTCCGTTCTCCTTTTTCTCCTTCCTCGGCACTCGTGCAATGCAAAATGAGATCATCCCCTCGTCTGGGCGGCCGTCATTAGGTATAAGTCCCTAATTAGGTCGTCAAATAACTCCAGCCGTCCGATCGAGATCAAAATGAATCCAACACATATCTGCCGGCGTCGATATCATCGACGCGGGTCGATGGTATCGACCCAGCGTATTAGCGGCAGCTTTCTTTTCTTTTCGTCTGAGCGCCTGTGGTCATCTCGATACCATCGACTTGGGTCGATGGTATCGAAGGATTCCTCGCCAGCAATCTGAAGGGATCTCGATACCATCGACTTGAGTGTCGATGGTATCGACTCTATGCTGCTCCTCTCGGCTGGCAACCTGTGGCTTGGTCGATGGTATCGACTTCCGCCGATGGTATCGACGGAAGCAAATACTTGTTTTTCCTGAAATTTCACAATAAGACCAAGTAAATCCACACAAATTATGATAATATGATAAATAATGCTCAAAATGGTAAAACAAAGGGGATTTGACATAGAATGATGGCAAAGACCGAAATGAGTGAATTATGCAATATTGTCCATAAAAATGAGTAATTAGAGCACAAAACACATATGAAAAAGGTCTATAAATGAGACTCAAAATCATCGCATCAAACTCCCCTAAGCTTAAACATTGCTCGCCCTCGAGCAACTGATCCTTAGAGTAGAATTGCAGATGTCAACTAGAAATCAATACACCAACCCAACATCCCATGTGACTCCCACTGAACGTTCTCAAACCGGCCTTCTCTAACCACACAACAGTAATTACCCTAAAGGCGACACTAATCATCAATAAGAGAAATTATCCTTCAAACCGATGAACACTATCACATAAGGCAGTTAACATAATAAAATTCGCCGATTCAGCATTGGTGCATCTTGTGATCGCCTACACTACATTGCTCGCCCTAACTACCATCTACATGGAAGCAGTTCTCCTGATAATCATTAATGAGGAGAAATTCACGGTGGCCTACCAATCCGAGCAACGGGTGGATGGAATGGGTGGTTCATGGAAGAACTTGGAAGTATTACACAGTTTCAATATGCATAAAACAAAATGTCCTACGTGATGCAAATGCACAATAAAAATGCCCTAATGCCTAATTTGGGTGAAATGATGCATGCCCTAACCTTCCACCTCAAAATGAGATGGAAATCTACTGAAGCCACATCATGTACTCAGTTTTCCTGTAATGCGAGTGATATCATGTTCCTTTCTCCCTCTTGTTCCATTTCCTTCTAAATTCTCTTTTTTTTTTCTTTTCTCAATTTTTTCAGATTTTCAGAAATTTTTTTTTCTTCTCCTTTTTTTTTCTTGTAGCCCACATATCCATAATTGCTTAGAGATACATGTATTGGGCTGTTTTATTCATGATTGAAAATCTTTGCAATATTTCGAAGGTATGGAACAGTTTAGATCACTTTTGAGGAAAAATCGAGATACATGATGTACTTTATGCATGATAAACATGAAAGTCATGAGTGCAACTACATGGCATGCACCTAAAGGTGATGTGCATGAATCCCTATATTTTTCTCTTTTTATGCAAAAGTATGGAAAATATCAATGCAATACCTATCTAAATGCTATGCACACAAGAAAGAATTAAAACTGTACTTTACTTCCAATTCTTAGGTGGATTATGGAAAAATGAAGTGGAATGATCACAAGATTAGATGACTGAACCTTAGAAGGGTATTATGTGTCTCTCCCTACTGACATGTGTAGTGATTCAAAGGGTTCTCTCTCTTATATCCAATTAAGGTCTCATTACCATTTGGTTAGGTTAGGCTGAAACAACCGTTACTATCCACTTTTCATGAGTCAAAGGGAGTATAGGTGTGACATATTGTTTTAATGTTGACATAATCAATCATTTTCATCGGACAAGTTCCCCAAGGACAACCAAGTCAAGCTATCCAAAAGACACAAAAAATTTTAAATTCCCTTAAATTTCCCATGAATACACAGCGAGATGACAACTTTTACGACATCCACAGTTACACTAGATAGATGTGGATCCTAAACAAAAACTAAAAATGCAAGAACAAATAGCAAAGAAAAAACTAAAAACAAACAAAAGAAAAGATAGAGATGTTCCAGCTACCCCCCTAAGCTTGAATTCGACTATGGCCTCATAGTCAAAAACAATCTTAAGAGTGGAACAGAGATACCCTGATCCATCTTGTGGAGGCGGAGGCGGGTACTGCGGGGCCGTAGGATCCCAAGAAGGATACTCCCCCTGGAAGCTCGGATCGTAATGGGTCCTCGGCGGAGGCTGTGGATAGCCTCCAAAGTAGCTCTGACTCCAGTAATGGTCGTAAAAGGGCTCCTATTGCATCTCCATCCTTTGCAACCGATTGTGTATCTACTGTTGGTTGTCGAGGAGGAGACGTTCATTCTCAAACATCGCCCTTTGGTTGTCAAGTAACCGGTTCGTAGTATCCTAAATACCGGTATACATTTCTAGATGCTGCTGCTGTGTCTGATGTATGTCCTGCAGCATCGTGTACATTCCTTACATTGAGTAGACATCCTCGCCTGGCTGCGAGGGCTGTGGTGATGGCGGCTGGGGCTGTGATGATGAAGACGCACCCGGATGCATCCTGCTGTGTCTGATGTATTTTACTACGCGCTTAAACGCAAGTATACGCGTCGAGTAATATAGGCCTTTGTGAGGCCCGAGTCGAACTCAGGGACACGTGAATTATTGGAGACTTCTACTAACTAATCGCAATCAGCTAGGCCGAATAACAAAGTAAGGTTTGTTGTCGAAATTAAAAG
The DNA here is from genome assembly GCA_963693085.1 of Alisma plantago-aquatica. Lineage (NCBI taxonomy): Eukaryota > Viridiplantae > Streptophyta > Magnoliopsida > Alismatales > Alismataceae > Alisma > Alisma plantago-aquatica. Next base: position 1,019,835,206 of record OY856413.1, on the reverse strand, counting down.
AAAATAAAATGAAACAATGAAAACAATTGATTAAAGGTTAATTTAATCAATTCAAAAGGATATCTTTAGGATTGCGGTTTCGCCGCGGGTCAACATTGTATTAGGTTTTATATAAATCCTCACTCTTCTCTCTCTATCCGGGTAGTGGCCTGAAAACAGAATTACCCACTGTCGTGGTGTAATTCACTACTTAGGTTTAGGTTGATTCCACCGTCGTAGTAATCATTCCCCTAAACTAAGCGCATTAAAAACGATCTCTCAGTTCCCACCATTAATTTTACAACTCCTTTGTCAAGGGTTTTATTGATTAATGTAGGTTTCGTCTCTTTTCAACTGTTAATCCTTCTGTCGAAGTGATTAAGGGCATTAGGTTATTATTATGGTGATCAAGCATAACAATATATTGAGAACACGAAACTATACCACGAATTTGAGAGAGAAAATATGAATTATCAATATAAAATTGTCATACAATGCATTCCCGGGCTACTCCCGGTCCTAAAGATGGAGGGTTTTAGCCTCTCATGTTCATCTCGCACGAATACATGGTAGAAATAGGGGAATTCATAAGAAAAACGTGAAACAAGTGGGAAAACCCCTAAACGGAGAAGAACCGGTAGATCCTTGGCGTAGAATACGAGCTTCCCCACCTGTCGGTGGTGGAATTCGTCTTCGGCAGCGTCCGAATCACCCGGGATGAGCTTCTGACCTCCGTTCTCCTTTTTCTCCTTCCTCGACACTCGTGCAATGCAAAATGAGATCATCCCCTCGTCTGGGCGGCCGTCATTAGGTATAAGTCCCTAATTAGGTCGTCAAATAACTCCAGCCGTCCGATCGAGATCAAAACAAATCCAACGCATATCTGCCGGCGTCGATACCATCGACTTGGGTCGATGGTATCGACGGATTCCTCGCCAGCAATCTGAAGGGATCTCGATACCATCGACTTGAGTGTCGATGGTATCGAATCTGTGCTGCTCCTCTCAGCTGGCAACCTATGGCTTGGTCGATGGTATCGACTTCCGTCGATGGTATCGACGGAAGCAAATACTTGTTTTTCCTGAAATTTCACAATAAGACCAAGTAAATCCACACAAATTATGATAATATGATAAATAATGCTCAAAATGGTAAAACAAAGGGGATTTGACATAGAATGATGGCAAAGACCGAAATGAGTGAATTATGCAATATTGTCCATAAAAATGAGTAATTAGAGCACAAAACACATATGAAAAAGGTCTATAAATGCGACTCAAAATCATCGCATCACAAGTGTACCGGACAGACCCACCATGAGTTTGACACATGGAACCATGACATGGTAGTCACAGTCAATACTCACAGTGATGGTGGTGAGTGTGATTCTTAGATCTGAGATCACTGCACTCAACACATGTCGTTGGGCACACTTTGACATCATCAAACGCTGTCCTGAAACATGGGTTGTTATAAAGGTGATGATTGGGTGGCTTTAACACATGGGGCTTTTGAGGGGTGAGTGATAGATATGGGATTTGTCCCTCCTGAGGGAGTTTGATATCCATGGCCACTTGATGAGTAGGATTGAGAAAGGCGTGCACGCATGTGTGACAGTATGTGACACTGATGTCATACATATCTCTTCCAATCTACTCTGAGATCAAGAAAGTGAATGAACGTTGACAGGATGACTGTTCCATGCCTTGAGTTCATTCGGGATATCAGTGACAAAAGAATTATACATTTACTGGAACACCATTCACGGATTGTAGGATTGAAAGTTGTTCTCCAACTTTCTACTTTCACTTGGGTAGCACTGATGTGTGACTAGGCACCGCTCTTTGCTTATGAAGTCATAAGTGTTAAGGACTTTCACTGCCAATGTGAAATGGACCTGCAGGGTCACACACATACGATTTAACATGGAAGAGCAGTTTTGTCCACAAGCAATGTTTAGATTGATTACTAAAGGAGTTTAGTTTTTCAATTAAACACTCAATTGATTGATAGCACAATATCATAATGTTCAAGGTGTTGGACATATTGATTGGAGTATCAGATTGATTGAAATCGCAATTGACTAATTCTGCACAACCTGCACTTCCAACCGATCGGTTCAAGTGTTGAACCGGTCGGCTGAGGTTGCTGAACCGGCCGGCTCAAATGTTGAACCAATCGGCTCAAGTCAAGGGTGAAATGAGCGGTTCAAATGTTGAACCGATCGGTTCAACTGGTGCAACCGAGCAAGTTGGGAAAGTAGAATTGGTGAGTATTTTCCTTTCGTTTCAAATTGCCAAATTTGATTGGGAATAGGATTGGTATTTGATACCAATTAGAAACAAAAGAAGGAAAGTCAATCGGGAACCGACCAGGACCACCAACCGACCGGTTCACTTGTGAACCGACCAGTTGAGGTGTCCCAAACGATCGATTGAGGTGTCAACCGATCGGTTCAGGCTGTGAGTTGGTTGCTTTTGTGGAAAATCTCGAACCCTTCTACTCCTGCTTTTAGTCCCGCATTGCCCGGGATAGAGAACCCTGTCCCATGACCCTCCTATATATATAGGGGTATTGGGGGCTTCTCAAAGTACAACAACTCAGTGCAATTTGATTGCTCTGCAAAGTTGTCGTTCTCTCTAGTTTTGGTAACCAAGAGAGAGCCCGAGCAAGTGCTTCCCGCAAAGGGAGGTGCAGGAAGGGAAGGACAACTGCAGTTGCAACTGGAGGCAGGAGAGTGTGTTGGCGACTAGTACGTCAACAGGAGGGTGGGACTCCTTCCACTTCCTTGTGGGACAAGGAGTGTGGAGTTCCAGGTGGTCCGTGTGGACTACTTCAGAGGCAGGAGGTTTCTGCCGCTCAGGAGGACAACTGTCATCTGACAATCTGGTACGAGTAGGAGTCGTCAGTCCCGGTGTGACCAGGAGCTGCACAGACACCGTCGAAGACCAGATTTGAAGACCGCGCAAGGCGTGAGGTATTGTCGCCAAGCAAGCCTTGGGACAAGGTATGATTCCACAAACCATCCTTTCCTATTATATAGACGTTGACGCATTTCCTTGTTCCGGGGTTGGGGAGGAAAATTTTGTTTCCGCTGCCTTCTCTGCCTCCCCTAAAACCCAACAGGTATAGGTGCTGGTTATTAGTTTTGAAACCGACGCCATAAACCTTCGAGTCACTGAAAGGGCGCCATCTGGGGCACTATCAACGTCGGTTTATTAGTGATAACTGACACCATCTCACCTACTGCCACGGTCATGCTGGCGGTACGGCCGTGTCGTCTGGCCCGCTGCCACGACTGTGCTGGCCACAACGACTGTGGTGTCTGGCCTCATTAAGGAAATCGACGTCGGTTACTTGTATGGAAACCGACGCCAGAACCATTAGTGTCGGTTTATTATTGATAACCGACATCACATCACATGCATTAGGCGTAAGTTATAATTATTTATCTGACGTTGTAATCATTTGTCGTCAGTTTTAAACAAATAACCTACGCATATTTCATGTTTTTTTTCTTATCAGTCTGCAGGCCTGCTGTGGCTGGTCGCAGGATGAGAAACCTACAGTTCAATTATGAACTGCTGGTTTTAAGACATCCATTGATATCAGCCAACAACAAGCCACAAACCTACAAAATTAACAACATTAATTTTCACACATTTAGCAACCTGCAGTTCCATTCGATTTTCACACATGTAGAAACATTCATGTAGCAATTTGCAGTTCCATTCATTCACATTCACACATGTAGAAACATTCATATAGCAAACAACAGTTTCATTCATTTTCACATTCACATATGTATAAACATTCAGACACATGTAGAAACATTCAGACATGTAGAAACATTCACACATATTATAATTCAGAAATTCATTTACAAAATATCATTCTTTAGTCATTATTCGCTATCAACATCCCAATTATATTTTAAAACCCCAACTACTTGTATGGCTGTTGCCCATTCTTCTCTTACATCATTTAATTCTTTCGTCATATAGGGAGCATGTACATCTGGTAAGGCCTTTCCTGTAGTGTGTTCAATTTTAAACACCTGCAAAGAAAATGATGTATATATATAATTAATAATATATAAATAAAATTGATATATTTTATATTATCTAATGAGACTATATATAATACCTCAGGAATGGTATCGATGTCCACTGCAGCATATTTGATAATCATGTGCATAAATCGCATCACTTAATATGCACATGGCCATCCGTTGTTTTGTGTAGCACACTATAAATTGAAACATACAAAATATTAAAAAATACAACTAATTAAGCATTGTTCACATAAATAATATATACATTGCAGTCGGGAACTTACTTCCATGTTCTTCCAAATTATTGGCTGGTTCTTTTTCCTGGGGACCTTTCCTCCAGCCTTTTTGAACTCATCTAAACCCCTACATGTTAATGTAACACAGTACATTGTATAATTAAATAGTAATGTAATAACATATGTTAACAGATATGAAAATGAAATATTTCTCACCGGAATAATACCATTTTCATTGTGTGTCCATATTTTGAATTCAATTTAGTCCCCTTAGGATCTAGATAATATACAGTGAACGTCTCGGGGAAAATAACTAGTAACTCCCAATGCATACCATAAGTGGTAAAAAAGTTAAAATTAATAACTCAAAATCCACAATAAAAATGTAATTTTCTTAAGTCCAAATTATAAGCAAAGTAAACTTACTCCACATTGAATGGAGCAATTATCACTATCTTGTTATTTTGAGAAAAATTTGTAAAAGCATCACAACAATATTGTTGAACTGACAGAGGGTCTTTAGCTACTAGATTAATCAAAGATGGAATAAAAAATCCTACATGTTCGAATGAAAAATCTGCACATATCTTGTCTAAGTAGCTGCAAAACATGTATTACGTATGCATTAATAAATAAGAAACCAGATCACCAGATCCTACACAAGGTATATGGATATATAAAGAAGATCTCACCTTATCCATAGCTCTATCACAGATGTATTCAACCAATCATATCGAAACAACTCCAAAATATCTTGTATAAATAGTTTACTTTCGTATGATTGACCTGCAACATCCACATCTATAGAAACAGTTAAAGGGCAATTTATATCATGTTCGCCTAACCATATTGTCATACCCCTACAATTAGGACCTAACGGGATAGGTAGGTCCTGTGGAACCCAACTTGGTAATGTAGGAGGTGGAGGTAGAGGCCTAGATGCTCTGGGTGTCTTCTTTTTAACCTGTATATATATAATTTTATATCAATTGACATCATATACACACACTAAAAATTTAACGTAATGTAAATTTACCATACAGTTTCAGTATAGAGGACATCCACTTTTGGCCACAATATCACTCCGCCTTTTGCCTCACCAAGCGTTTCACAATCTGGGTAGACATATGGAAATGGAAGATCCATCCAATTGGGGAATATATGTACCAGGTTCACATGAACCCAACCAGCTGGTAATGGAGACCCATGAAACATTTCCCCTGGTAGGGATGGGTAAGCCGATGCCTATGCAATGACAAATTCTTTACTTTTTAGATGGCATGGCTTCAACCCCTACAAATTTTTGTGTAAAGAATGTTATATACATATATACATATCATCTTGAAAACATATCATCTTGAAAAGACTAGTTACTATGTCATAAAAATACTTACAGCAGATGTGCTAGGTGTTGGGTCTAAAAGATTACTCCCAACCTCTATAGTAGGAGTAGAGCAGGACACCATAGGTACTGTCTGCTGAGTGGCAGTCAGAGATGCCTGCTACTTGTTGGTATGTATGCCCTGAGAGCCAATCATGGGATGATTGGTGGGATACATTAAGATTTATTTGATAAACATCAAAGGTAAGCTTCCAATTCTTTCTGGTTCAGTCATATGCGATAGTGATAGAACAGATTGAATGTCTAAAGAATGACAGTACTCAATGACGTATGCTTTCAGGTTGAGGACCTGAACGATGAGATCATACAGATGCTAAGAGTTTGTACATTCTTGTTATGTCCCTAGTCGGATGTCATTGTGGAAGGTAGATAGACATCAATGACACACAAGACTAGATTGTGGTGTTGGTTGATGACAGAATCTCATTAGTCATGATATAGAGATGTCAAACCAAACACATAGGTACTTGTTAGAGAACAAGTGTACCGGACAGACCCACCGTGAGTTTGACACATAGGGCCATGAGATGGTAGTCACAGTCAGTACTCATAGTGATGGTGATGAGTGTGATTCTTAGACCTAAAATCACTACACTCAACACATGTCATTGGGCACACTTTGACATCATCAAACACAGTCTTGAAACATGGGTTGTTATAAAGGTGATGATTGGGTGGCTTTGACACATGGGGCTTTTGAGGGGTGAGTGATAGATATGGGATTTGTCCCTCCTGAGGGAGTTTGATATCCATGGACACTTGATGAGTAGGATTGAGAAAGGCGTGCACGCATGTGTGAATCAGTATGTGATATTGATGTCATACATATCTCTTTCAGTCTACTCTGAGATCAAGAAAGTGAATGAACATTGACAGGATGACTGTTCCATGCCTCGAGTTCATTTGGGATATCAGTGACGAAGGAATTATACACTCGCTGTAACACCATTCATGGATTGTAGGATGAAAGTTGTTCTCCAACTTTCTACTTTCACTTGGGTAGCACTGATGTGTGACTAGGCACCGCTCTTTGCTTGTGAAGTCATAAGTGTTATGGACTTTCACTGCCAACGTGAAATGGACCTGCAGGGTCACACACAAAGGATTTAACCTGGAAGAGGAGTTTTGTCCACAAGCAACGTTTAGATTGATTACTAAAGGAGTTTAGTAGTTAAATTAAACACTCAATTGATTGATAGCTCAATATCATAATGTTCAAGGTGTTGGACATATTGATTGGAGTATCATATTGATTGAAATCGCCATTGACTAATTCTGCACAACCTGCACTCCCAACCGATCGGTTCAAGGGTTGAACCGGTCGGTTGAGGTTGCTGAACCGGTCGGCTCAAGCCCAGGGTGAACCAATTGCTTCAAGTGTTGAAACGATTGATTAAACTGGTGCAACCGAGCAACTTGGGAAAATAGGATTGGTGAGAATTTTCCTTATGTTTCAATTTCCCAATTTGATTGGGAATAGGATTGGTATTCGATACCAATTAGAAATAAAAGAAGGAAAGTCAATTTGAGTTGGATCAGGACCATGAACCGATCGGTTCAGGAAACCAACCGATCGGTTGAGGGCCCCAAACGACCGGTTCAAGTCCCAGCCGATCGGCTCAAACTCCGAGTTGGTTGCTTTTTGTGGAAAATCTAGAACCCTTCTACTCCTGCTTTTAGTCCCGCATTGCCCGGGATAGAGAACCCTATCCCATGAGCCTCCTATATATAGGGGTATTGGGGGCTTCTCAAAGAACAACAACTCAGTGCAAGTTGATTGCTCTGCAAAGTTGTCGTTCTCTCTGGTTTTGGTAACCAAGAGAGAGCCTGAGCAAGTGCTTCCTGCAAAAGGAGGTGTAGTAAGGGAAGGACAACTGCAGTTGCAATTGACAGCAGGAGAGTGTGTTGGCGACTAGTACGCCAACAGGAGGGTGCGACTCCTTCCACTTCCTTATAGGACAAGGAGTGTGGAGTTCCAGGTGGTCCGTGTGGACTACTACAGAGGCGGGAGGTTACTGCCGCTTAGGAGGACAACTATCATCCGATAGTCCGGTTCGAGTAGGAGTTGTCAGTCCCGGTGTGACCAGGATCTGCACAGACACCGTCGAAGACTGGAGTTGAATACCGCGCATTGCGCGAGGTATTGTCGCCGAGCAAGGCTCGGGACAAGGTATGATTCCACAAACCATCCTTTCCTATTATATAGACGTTGACGCGTTTCCTTGTTCCGGGTTTAGGGGAGAAAATTTTTGTTTCCACTGCCTTCTGTGCCTCCCCTAAAACCCAACAGTGGTATCAGAGCCACGTCAACTGTTCTATATTTTAGGAATATCGATATGATCGATTTTGGGTTGTCTCCTTTATTTATTGCATACGATGCGAATAAAATTGGCTTTATGCATGTCCAATCCTAAATCCACAAATCCCAAATTACATATATGATATGTATTATTAATGCAGTTGATATGCGTCGCCCTTAAATGAGTTTTGTGGTGGATGTATAGCGTGATTATGGCCCATAGACCCTATCTGTGATTGGTTGTGTGTGGTTGCTTGCATCTCGGTCTGCGCACCGATCTTACCTATCTCCTATTCCTGATGTAACTCGAAATAATTTGAGATTCTTTCCTACCTTTGCTCCCCCTGAATGTAACTCAGGGTTTCCCTTTTAAGCAATGTAATATTAGGATAGATTTTATTTCCTATTACGTCAAAGACCGGAGGACATCAAGACGATTGCTCAGACGATCGATTCAAGGAGTGAACCGATCGATTGATGACCGGTTCGAGGAGTGAGACGAGTGGGTGGCGGACATGAAGAGATGCACGATGACCAGGGCAACCAATCAGTTGGAGGAGCCAACCGATCGGCTAGTGGCACCCAGAAAATCGGGCCAGACTGAGCAAGACGTTCATGTGATGAATTGATCTACTCCAAAGGCAAAGCACAGAAGTTCATCTTGTACAGGTTGCATGTGATGTAGACCTAGATGACCGTGATTCCTCTTGGCTCGAGGAATCACATTAGGATGGCCATAATCATTGCTTTTTCGTTTGTGCATGTTTTCTGTGGGATATAGCATGTATATGATACGTACTATGTATTGTGGTGATTGGATATGTATATGTATATAAAAACCGAATCCCTCATTAAATATTAAGTTTTAGATGCCTTCCAAATGCGACACATGTGAAAAGCTTGATCGACCAAGTGTGGGCACGCCCTAGCGTGGTGCACCGTCTATCTCGTGGAAGCGTGAAGGATGAATGTGTGGGTCTACCCTAGTAGGGTGCATATTCATCGTGTTTGCTTTGGGTCGGACTTAACAAGGTGATCTAGATGGGATCTAGTACCTTGAGGCATGTAGATGATCATGGCAAGGAGTTGCATATGACATCTTATCAAGAGTTGCATATGATGCAATTGGCAAAAGTTGCCTACCTGAGAGATCTATGTTGTGGGTGACAGCCCTAGCTGGTCCATGACTTTGAGGATTTCAGGATCTTGCCCACTAGAAGGTTGTACGCTGCAATCTTCCGAATTGATGGTGAGGGCTATCAATTTGAAGTAAAATAGTGGGAGCGATAATTAATTAAAGGCCTAATTATATCGTCAATTTTCAAATCAATCAAATAAGTCAAAAATGAGTTTTTGGACTAAAATTGCATATTTCCTTTTGTAGTACAAATGACAACAAACAACAACAACTTTTCTTTGCAATCGGTCCTTGACAAGGACAAACTTAATGGGACGAACTTCCACGACTGGTATCGGACATTGAGAATTGTTCTCACTCAAGAGCGTAAGCTCTATGTCTTGGATACTCCCATTCCAGAGGAACCCGCTCCTAATGCACCAAAGGCAGAAAGGGATGCTTACAAGAAGCATGCTGATGATGCCATTGATGCAAAGTGCTTGATGTTATGTTCAATGAACCATGAGTTGCAAAGACAACATGAGAACATGGGTGTCATAGAGATGATTCAGCATCTCAGGAACATGTATGAAGATCAAGCACGGCAAGAGAGATACAATGTTTCTAGGGCGCTGTTCAAGTGCATCATGACAGAAGGAGATCCAGTTGGTCCTCACACACTCAAGATGATTGGGTATGTGGAGAACCTGCAGAGACTGGGATTTCCACTGAGGCAAGAGTTGGCTACTGACGTGATACTGTTGCCAGAATCTTACAGTCAGTTTGTGATGAACTACAACATGAACAACTTTGATAGGCCACTGTCAGAGTTGTTGGGCATGTTGAGGACAGCCGAGTTACAGATGAAGAAGGACAAGCCTAAGTCCGTGATGGTGATCACAAGCAAGAAAGGCAAGTCCAAGCGCAAGGGCAAGGGAAAAGCTAAGAAAGGTTCTGAAGCTAGCCAGGAGTCCGAGCCATCTTCAGCTCTCAAGGCCAAGGGAGGCGTGACCAAGAAAGGAAATTTCCACCATTGTCAAAAGCCGGGACATTGGAAAAGGAATTGTCCTCTCTATCTGGAAGAACAAAAGAAGAAGGAGGCGACTGAAGCCTCTACTTAAAGGTGTCATGAAAGTAAACTTGTAATAATTTTTGAGGTATATGATACCAAAATGTAAAGTGTAAAGCACTCAATAAATGGGGCAAGTGTTGCCTTCATAGATAGGAGTACTTTAGTTTATTTTCAGCCTATAAGGCATGTAATACAGTTATGAACTGCTATTTCATATTTGCCAATAGATAGAAACACTTTATTTTTGCATATTGTATGACAATGATGGCAATTGATAAAGTTGAGTTTTCAATCTTAAAGATATGATCTTTGTGGCAATGCCTTGTTTATCTTGTGGTATTCGATATGCATGAGATAAAATGATACCTAAAGGTTATAGATAACTCAAACAATCAAATTAGCATCAATCATGAGAAATTCATTTCTAGTTTCCATATGATGGATAAATCTAGACTCTTTTGGTTAGAGAACCATTAAGAGACATGAATATCTTGGACATGATTAATCAATCTTCACTAAAGGTAGTGGGAGAATGATTATCCTAATAGGTATAATACATGTGATGTATTTACATACCTATTGGAACAAATGCTAATACTTCTAATGGTGTTTAGAGAAATACCAATATGAATATCTTGAAGTGTTCAAGATTATCATAGATGAAGTAAAAATTTGGTAAAGTATTAATTCTTGATGGGATCAATGGATGAAATACCTGGACCAAATGTTTGAGATCCTTGTGAGTGATTATGATAGTGTATCATAGTGAAACTCATGATTGAGGCATGATGATGTCTAAATCAAGAAGGAATCATACTCTAAGGAGTTGGAGAATGATTATCGAATAACTGAATTCTTCTTAATAAAAGAATACCCCACACTAATAAAAGAAATTAAGAATCACAAGGGTTGTGAGTTCTTATATCCTTAACGGATACACCTCAATTATCTATGTGATGAGTTGTTCATGCAATGAGTCAACCATCTAGATGAATATATGGAATCCAATTTTGAGTTATGGTTTATGACCATTACATCCTAAATGACATCCATGTCAACCATAAGGTATGACCTTGATGGTAGCACTCATTGGATGAATCCATAAGTGCAAATGAGTCTTAAGTGTTAAGACACATGGATGACATTTTGAGAAGGATTATGCTTGTTGATTGCAACTTAATGACTAATGCATTTGGCATATGGATGCTAAAACCGCATTCCTATGAGGAATATAACAAGGATGTGTATGTGACACAACCTATAAGGTTTATGAATCCACTAATGCAAATGAACTCTATAAGTTACAATGGACTAATCAATGTGATTGATTCAGTACAAGAAATTCAAGAACTAGATCTTTACTTTGATGATATAGTCAAAGGGTTTGACTGATATGTCAAAGATAAAGAAGGGATCTGTGATTTAGTGGGAGCGTATTCAAATTTCACATGTTGATGTGAAATGGAGATGTTCTAGAATGGAAATCCAAAAGTGGAAATTATCTTTAAGGAAGATAGAGATGTTTCCTATATGATAGGAATAGAGATCTATAGAGATAGTTCTCAAAAATCTCTTGACCTGGAAAAGAGAGAGCATACATTGGCAATCTGTACTGAAGTGTTCAGTATGCACAGATTCAGTGGGAGAAAACATTCCATGCTACATGGAGTTGGTATCCCAAGGCCAAGTGTCCAATTATTGTGAAGAATGGGAACACTAAGAATAGATATGGATCTATCATGTATGTAATCATCCCATTATCTTGCATGTATGGACATGGCAAGAATAAAATGCATTCATCATCTTGTATGTACGACATGACAATATGATGTGCTCATCACTCGTATGTGGGACATGACGAGTGGATGTCTGTCTACTTCCAGTAAGGGTTACTGGAATACCATGAGAACTTGATAAGTATTTATGAAGTACTAGTTCTATGGAGATAAGGAAGAGTTCGATGTAAAGAGTTACATTGATGCGAACTTTCGAAAGGACAGAAAATTAATCGCAAAATATACATAGGATGTATAAAAGTGAAAGTTTGTTGATAATTGGAAATGTTCCAATAAAATCATTTGAAAGGAAATGCCGAGTATCTATGTGTTAGAGAACAACAATAGATAGTGTATGGATCTGGAAGTTCACGAGATGAACTTATAGATATTCCACTCATTGATGACAAGTATGGAATCCTTGATCATGCAATGAGGCTAAAGGTTAGCACATGAATACAAGATCGCATATTACGAGAACTCCATCTCATACGTGTGACGTACAGCGAAGAGATGTGAGACATGCAATTTATACTGACTTTGGCAAGGTGTTGCCATTACTCACAATAATGGCACTAGAGCACAGTGACATGTGGGACATGTTTGAAGATCACTATGAATATGATTCAATGGTGATTGGCTCGCAGTGCAAGTGGGAGTCTGTTGGTATGTATGCCCTGAGAGCCAATCATGGGATGATTGGTGGGATACATTAAGATTGATTTGACAAACATCAAAGGCAAGCTTCCAATTCTTTCTGGTTCAGTCATATGAGATAGTGATAGAACAGATTGAATGTCTAAAGAATGACAGTACTCAATGACGTATGCTTTCAGGTTGAGGACCTGAACGATGAGATCATACAGATGCTAAGAGTTTGTACATTCTTGTTATGTCCCTAGTCGGATGTCATTGTGGAAGGTAGATAGACAACAATGACACACAAGACTAGATTGTGGTGTTGGTTGATGACAGAATCTCATTAGTCATGATATAGAGATGTCAAACCAAACACATAGGTACTTGTTAGAGAACAAGTGTACCAGACAGACCCACCGTGAGTTTTACACATGGGGCCATGAGATGGTAGTCACAGTTCGTACTCATAGTGATGGTGGTGAGTGTGATTCTTAGATCTGAAATCACTACACTCAACACATGTCGTTGGGCACACTTTGACATCATCAAATGCAGTCCTGAAACATGGGTTGTTATAAAGGTGATGATTGGGTGGCTTTGACACATGGGGCTTTTGAGGGGTGAGTGATAGATATGGGATTTGTCCCTCCTGAGGGAGTTTGATATCCATGGCCACTTGATGAGTAGGATTGAGAAAGGCGTGCACGCATGTGTGAATCAGTATGTGATATTGATGTCATACATATCTCTTCCAGTCTACTCTGAGATTAAGAAAGTGAATGAACATTGACAGGATGACTGTTCCATGCCTCGAGTTCATTCGGGATATCAGTGACAATAGAATTATACACTCACTGTAACACCATTCACGGATTGTAGGATGAAAGTTGTTCTCCAACTTTCTACTTTCACTTGGGTAGCACTGATGTGTGACTAGGCACCGCTCTTTGCTTGTGAAGTCATAAGTGTTATGGACTTTCACTGCCAATGTGAAATGGACCTGCAGGGTCACACACAAAGGATTTAACCTGGAAGAGGAGTTTTGTCCACAAGCAACATTTAGATTGATTACTAAAGGAGTTTAGTAGTTCAATTAAACACTCAATTGATTGATAGCTTAATATCATAATGTTCAAGGTGTTGGACATATTGATTGGAGTATCGGATTGATTGAAATCGCCATTGACTGATTCTGCACAACCTTCACTCCCAACCGATCAGTTCAAGGGTTGAACCGATCGGCTGAGGTTGCTGAACCGGTCGGCTCAAGCCCAGGGTGAACCGATTGCTTCAAGTGTTGAAACGATTGATTAAACTGGTGCAACCGAGCAACTTGGGAAAATAGGATTGGTGAGAATTTTCCTTATGTTTCAATTTCCCAATTTGATTGGGAATAGGATTGGTATTTGATACCAATTAGAAACAAAAGAAGGAAAGTCAATTTGAGTTGGATCAGGACCATGAAACGATCGGTTCAGGGCACCAACCGATCGGTTGGGGGTCCCAAATGACCGGTTCAAGTCCCAGCCGATCGGCTCAAGCTCCGAGTTGGTTGCTTTTTGTGGAAAATCTCAAACCCTTCTACTCCTGCTTTTAGTCCTGCATTGCCCGGGACAGAGAACCCTGTCCCATGACCCTCATATATATATAGGGGTATTGGGGGCTTCTCAAAGAACAACAACTCAGTGCAATTTGATTGCTCTGCAAAGTTGTCGTTCTCTCTGGTTTTGGTAACCAAGAGAGAGCCCGAGCAAGTGCTTCCTACAAAAGGAGGTGCAACAAGGGAAGGACAACTGCAGTTGCAATTGACAGCAGGAGAGTGTGTTGGTGACTACTATGTCAACAGGAGGGTGCGACTCCTTCCACTTCCTTATGGGACAAGGAGTGTGGAGTTCCAGGTGGTCCGTGTGGACTACTACAGAGGCGGGAGGTTACTGCCGCTTAGGAGGACAACTGTCATCCGACAGTCCGGTTCGAGTAGGAGTTGTCAGTCCTGGTGTGACCAGGAGCTGCACAGACGTCGTCGAAGACCGGAGTTGAAGACCGCGCATTACGCAAGGTATTGTCGCCGAGCAAGCCTCGGGACAAGGTATGATTCCACAAACCATCCTTTCCTATTATATAGACGTTGACGCATTTCCTTGTTCCGGGTTTAGGGGAGAAAATTTTTGTTTCCGCTGCCTTCTCTGCCTCCCCTAAAACCCAACACTACTTGCTCATTGCTTCTTTGATTTTCCTATCAACTATCTTATCTACCTATACATGGATAAAAGAAACGTTAGCTTCTGATTATTGAATTCTCTTTTACAGTAACATTATAAAGAAAGAATAGTTTACCTCTTCTTGTGAAATTCTTTCTTTTGGGACATGTTTGCGCTGGGATGGCCCAAAGAACGCTTTGATGCCCACACCAGCGCCTGCAGCCCTAACACGTCCAAGATGCTCTGGGTTACCCAGAGCAACTACTAATTCATCCCTTGTGCCCTCAGGGATGAACTTGCCTTGTTTTCTCAGCTCGTGCATCTCCCGCTAATCGCCAAAATAAAAATTTGTAATTAAGTAAACACGACAAATAATCAATATTCAAACGATTGCTCTATGAGTTATATTTTACCATTTTTGCAGCCGCCTTAGCAGTTGCAGGCTTCCTTATTTCTCCCTTCTTATTTTACCTCCCAGCTATCCAGACATCATGGTGAGGCAGAGGTGTGGTACCTATAGTACAAGACTCCTGAGTAGCAGCAGATTGAGTAGTAGGCTCAGCCTGTAGTCTTTGGCAAATGCCTGCATACCCCTTTGGACGCATTGTGTGGTCATGCACATTCAGTGCACACCTTGCTTTTTGCACCTCACTGAGGGCCTAGTTAGTAAGCACATTAATGATTTGGTTAGTAACACTAAATGTTAATCTTGAATAGGTGAATACAACGTATATTAATTAAATTGGGAGTGACGCCTAATACCTTGAATTCATCAGTTGTCTTGAAGCAACAAACACATCCCATTCTTCTTGGTCCAGGAAGTTCCACTATTCAGTGGATGTCTTCTTCCTCCTATCACCTTCTTTTATGTATTCTCGGGTGAGATTTGTCCTATAGTTCCTTAGGACTCTCCCACAGTGTTGCATCACACATTTACGATGCAGCTTTTCATCCAATTCAAATATACTCTGCAAAATAAAATTGCTATTAACTAGTATCCAAAAAATAGTAATCTACAAAATAGAATTGCAAATTAATAATAACTCACGCATAAATCCTTCCATATTACGTCTTTATTCCCATTAGGAACTTTATGCCAAGAATCTATCTTACAACCGCAATGGCTACGAGCAACATACCCAAGATATGAAACAAACAAATTGCGATTCACTCCAATTGCATTTCCTGCATTATCAAAATCCACAACAAGTTTGGGTCCATTGCCCCTTTGCGCTATTAACTACTTCATCATAGTGATGCCCCTTCTCTTGTCAACTTTTTGGTGCTGCTCATCAAGTGCCTCAAGTGCTTTAGAGGGTACATGTGCATCATCAACCTAAGATTTGACAAAATAAACACACTTACAAGATATAACTATAAATGGACATATAGATATAAATATATGATATATTTTTAAAACTTACATTGTGAGGCGGCACATTGATGTCCTCACCCTCACGGTAATCATCAACACGGTCATCAGGAGAATGCTCAGCCATCTGAAAGTTCACATTCACATTGTAAAGTTCATATTATAAAGTAATTCACATTGTAAAGCTCACATTGTAAAGTTCACATTCACATTTTAAAGTAATTCACATTGTAAAGTTCACATTGTAAAGTAATTCACATTGTAAATTTCAAATTCACATTGTAAAGTAATTCACATTATAAAGTTTACATTTAGAAAAATAAAACATATAAAAATATAAACATGCCTCTAATATTGTGATTTTTTATCAATTAACAATCCTTCATTGTGATCTCCGCGCACATAGAAGTCTTCATTTACTTCAATATTTGCTGGTGTTGGCAACCCAACTGAGAATGGATTGGAGTCATCATACTTAGCATAGTACTCTTCTTCATCTATAGGATCTTCAATGAACTATCTTTTACCATGAAGAACAACCAACCATTTATTATTTGCAGGATCATCGATATGCTGAAAAGTCATTAATAGTGCAAAACAACATAGCATGCAAATGAAATGTCTCTCTTCATAAAGCATCATAGGTCATCACACCTTCACCTCAAAGTTTATTTAAGTCATCAACCAGAGGTTCAAGATAAACATCGATATCATTTCCAGGTTGTTTAGGGCCCGATATCAACAACGAATGTATTATGTACTTATTTTTCATACACAGCCAGAGAGGAAGATTGTATATAACAAGCATGACTGGCCAAGTGCTATGTTGGCTGCTCAATGTCCTGTACGGATTCATCCCATCTGTACAAAGCCCAAGTCTTAGATTCCTGACTTCTTCACCAAATTCAGGGTACAATAAATCAATCTTCTTCCACTGTGGGGAATCAGACGTATGTCATAGGATCCCATCATTATTTTTCTTAACATCTGCATTCCACGTCAAATTCTTCGCATCTATCGGATTGGCAAACAAGCGTTGAAACCGTGATATTATAGGTTGATACCACATCACCATGGTAGGAGAACCAGTTTTGGACTCCCCCGAAGTCATCAATTTATACCGTGACACACCACATTTTGGACAATCTTTCAAATCCACATAGTCCTTTTGAAATAATACACAATCATTTGGGCATGCGTGTATCTTCTTGGCATCCATTTCCATTAGGCACAACAATTTCTTTACCTGGTATGTTGAGATTGACAACTCGTTTCCTTCAGGAAGCATTTCTTTCAACAAAGACAACAATAACGTGAATCTTTTGTCGCTCCATCTATTGTTAGCTTTCAGCTTATACAATCTCAACACAGCGGTAAGCTTCGTAAACTTAGTACAACTTGTGTATAACGATATCTCAGCATCATGCACAATGTTTCTAAAAATGGGAGGTGGATCGGTGTGCTCTACCCTACAACTATCCAGCATGGCATCAACGATGTCTACTGGAACTGGTTCATTCACATCTACGTCATCGGAGGCAATTTCTTCTTCCACACAAGCACTGCTATCGACATCCACTAGTTTCAAGTTTGAAATCTCTCCATGCCAGTGTCATTTTATATAGCCTTGTATAATCCCGTTGCACATGACATGACTTTTGATTTCGTCACCAGTGCTGACTTTCAAGTTGTTACCGCAATGCCTACATGGACAGTAGAACCTATCTCCAGGTTGTTTCCTATGTTCCTCAACAAATCTAATAAACTGGTCAGGACCAGAAATAAACTCTGGGGTGCAGCGATTGCGAATGGACATCCATGATCTATCCATTCTATGATCAAAGAGAAAACAAGTATATATTACAACAAGATTAGGGTCTAGGATTAGAGTTTTTGCATGGTTAAAACTTTAGGACAACAAATATTTGTGTTGTCATTCTTATATATAATAAATGTGTACCACCTATCCCATTCTTGAACACCTAATCTCACTAGTTAGTGTATAATGTGTATTGGGTTTTCAAGAAAATTTCAGCAGCATTTCCCCCCTGTTCTCTAAGTACATATGTACTTACAAAACAAACAGGAAAATGCTGCCGAAATTTTCTTGAAAACCAAATACACATTATACACTTACATCCTAAGTGAGATTAGGTGTTCAAGAACAGTCCCAAACCGGGGACTATCCAAGATTTACACCTAATGAGTAAATCTTGAACGAGTTTCTAGGCCAACAAATATATGTGTTGTCATTCTTATATATAATAAATGTGTACCACCTATCCCATTCTTGAACACCTAATCTCACTAGTATAAGTGTATAATGTGTATTGGGTTTTCAAGAAAATTTCGGCAGCATTTCCCCACTGTTCTCCAAGTACATATGTACTTAGAGAACAAACGGGAAAATGATACTGAAATTTTCTTGAAAACCCATTACACATTATACACTTACATCCTAAGTGAGATTAGGTGTTCAAGAACAGTCCCAAACTGGGGACTATCCAAGATTTACTCCTAATGAGTAAGTCTTGGACGGGTTCCTAAGCTAATGAGTACATATCCACTACATGTATTTGCTCACTTACATTGCATCACTCACAATTATAGCATTATTAAATAATAAATCCAGAATTCAATAGTTTCAAATATGCAATAATTCACAATTAGAGTGATAATATTCACTTTGTACAAACATACATGGCATAATTTAGGCACAATAGTAGGTGTGGTCATTGACCCGATTCAACATTATAAGAATAATTTTAGAAGAGTAATAATATTTCCCAATTGAGAGTATATGAATTGTCCAACAATTGAAACAAGAACAAGGTATTGTAAAAATTGCCTCATTATGGGAAAAATTAGTCATAATAATGTCCAATCATGTTTAAATCAAACAAAATATCACATGGGTCTGAGCAAAAATTAATATCTCAAAGATTAATATCACCTACGCACGAGATTATGCTAGAGTTAATATTATGTCTTCTGCAATCATTTAATCTAAAAACCACTCCCTTTAAAAAATCCTACTGTTTCGATGATCACACTCGTATACATATCTGATCTACTAGCGGTTTAAGGATTGACTTAATAAATGAATTTGCTCACACCCTACCACTGTCAAGAAGAAATAGTAGCAACAATAGTGACACAACAAAAATGCTCCCCACCACCATCAAGTCAGCTCACCACCACAAGGGAGAAGAGGAGGAAGAAGGTACATCGAACGGCGGCGACGACCAGTAGGTGCGAGAGCAGCGAGCAGGCGAGGAGCTCCAGAGAGCGGCGGCGCCATCCAGTAGGTGCAGAGTAGGCGTGACGAGCAGAGAGGGCGGGCAAGCAGCTGATCGAGCTAGGGCGGCGGCCGACGAGGAGCTCCAGAGAGCGGCGACGCCGACCAGCAGGTGTAGAGCAGGCACATCGAGTAGAGAGGGCAAGCGAGCAGCTGATCGAGCTAGGGTGGCGTCCGGTGAGTAGAGAGGGCCTTTGTGGCGGTGGCCGGCCTGGAGCGCAGCGGCCGGAGGACCAGCAAACGACGACGGTGGAGGCAAGCGGCACCACATGAGCGGTGAGCAGAAGAATCGTTGTTGGACCCTAAACCCTCAATCGAGATGAATGAAACAGAGAAAGGGCAAGAGTCTGGCTCGCGCGGGTGTTTTTAGTTTAACAATAGGCGTCGGTTCTTCAAAAAAACCGACACATAAAACTAAAGGCGTCAGTTCTCCAAACACACTAACACCTATTCTCAATGATAGTCGTCGGTTTTTACTAGAAAAAAACCGACGTCTATCAACATATGCCAATTAAAAAAATTGTTCTCGATTAATGACCATAGTCGTCGGTTTCTTTCGAAAAACGACGCTCAAAGGGTGTGAAAAATTTCCCGGAAAAAATACGGGAAAACACATAAGCGTCGGTCATTGTAGTAAAACCGACGACCAAAATGTGCCCAATTTCTGTCTCGCAAATAACCTTTCGTCGTCGATTTAATAGTTAATAACCGACACCATATGTTAAATTTTGGAGGTAATGTTTTCACTAGAAATTTTAGATTTGGCGGTTAATTTTAGGCGTCAGTTTATTATTAGGAAACCGACAGTGAATAAAAGTGATACCCGTGTCTGGTCGCCCTTCACAGATAGATGTCGATTTTTTTAATTAAACCGAAGCTTTATGTTTTAGGTGTCAGTGTATTTATACAATCGACGCCTTTAAAAGTGACGTTATAAGCCATTTCTGTAGTAGTGAGAATACAAAGTGACCATATCGTATTGTATAGAGAAAATTTTGGTATAACACCAGAAGTTGAAAGTTTTTAGGATGAATAAGAGGATAAAAATATACAAGTAGTTGTTGTTAATGATAGAAGTCTTGAAGAACACTACCAATTTTAAATTGAAATCATACCAATAAAATTATTAAATAATATTGGAGATATATTAATTATTGTATGTCATTTTTTTGTATAAGTTATATTTATACCTTTATATAATACTTATGTTCCATGTATTTATACATCCTATAGTGAGCATTGTCAAATTTACAAGTGTTTATAAACAACTACTTAAATATGATATGTATTTTTAGATTAAACAATATTGATAATATTTATTACAATACTTACATTATACATGCATAGTGATAATTGTGCTTGTACGAATTATTATGTCGCTCTCTCTCTCTCTATCCACTATTTCTCTATTTGTATTTAATACACCTTCTATCTCTATCTACTACTTCTCTCTTTATATTTAATACACCCCCTCTCTCCATCCACTTCTCATGCTTTTTATTTATTGTACTTTTTCTCTCCATGAACTACCTTTTATTAAATTTATCACTCCATCTCTCTATCCACTACCTCTTTATATCTATTAATTACAACCACTTTTTCCATCCACTATCTTGAAAATACTTATTATAAGACCAGTCCTATTATATATAAGATCCAATAGGAACGCGTAATAGTGCTTAGTTTGTGTTTCTCTCTCCTTATTTTTTTAGGGGGTGGGGTTTTGAAGAAGAGAGAGGAGGAGATGTTGCAATATGATTGGTTGTCCTATAAAAAAACTATAAGACTAGTCCTATAGTAAGTTTTTTGCACTATCTCCCTCTCTTTTTCATTCCACACTCTCTATCACTGACAATTATTACTCTTATCTCTCCACAACCACAAACTTATTATGACCACTTTCAAAATCGAGACACACAATATAATTGTGCTTTGCGTATTGTAGGGTGTTAGTTTTGGTTGATGAGGTGTTATATAAATAACTAATGAACGTACACGTGCACATGCACGTGACATATAAAATTTGTTAAAAATGTGCTGGGAGAGGACTCGTCCGTGAAATGGTCCCTACGGTAAAAGATATTTGTGTTGATTGTTTGAAAGGAGAGAATCAAGGAACCGTTTTTGTGAGATGGAGAGAGAAATACAAAATTAAAGATAATAAAAGTTAATAGGAGAGTGTGAGAATAAATATTTGTAAGAGCAAAATTCCTTGAAAAAGGGAGAGAAAAGAGTGAATCAAGGAGAGCGCAATATCAAACTCACTCTTTTTATAGTAGTATAGATTATCTAAAATTATATGGTGCAAGAATGCACAATCAAAAAGCACGATGATGCGAACATTTATGGATATTGACGGTTTGTATATGCTGAACACGCCCATGACTGCATATGCGATGCAAATCTAAGCACACAAGAATCTGCACTCATTCCCATGCCAACATAGATGATCAATTCAAGAAACTCCAGTGTGCGGAGAGGAAACCACACATATGTAGATCGGTTTATATAAGGACATAAGAACTATCCAGATGCGCATATGAGCATTTCACATTTGACATGCAATACAATAAAAACGTTACATAAAATTGCAAATGACATTATATAATCATTGATTATTCAACTTGGAAATGATATCATGGAAAAAAGAAACACTATGCAATTGTTAGAAACTTACCAAAAGATTAGGGAGAACTGCCGTTAATTTGGATCCCACAGTATACTTGTTAATGTACTCGCTTAAGGGTGCCTAAGCGGCCTTGCTTTGGGAGTGTCGCTTCATTTCAGGCAGTACATGGCGCACGCCTTAGCGACTGAGCAGCCGCCTTGGTGCCTTGAGCACTGCTGTTGGCCCAGTTTAAATTGGTCGGCATCTTTTAGGATTTAGCTAAAAATGCAAATACCCCACACTGACCACCGACTACCCGACTCGCAGCACTCTCCCCAACAACACCCTGGACCTCGATAGAACCCTGGACACTCCTGTGTGCTGCTTTCATCTACCTCGGAAGATGTCGCTGCCCTGCTGATTCCGTGTAGCACTCTCTTCAACAACACCTTGGACCTCGATAGAACCCTAGACACCCTGTGGTGCTGCTTCCATCTACATCAGAAGGTATGGCTGCCCTGCTGACCCCTAAAGGGGAGAAGGTCAGGTTCCAGCCCATTTGTGGCGAGGAAGGAGGCCTCCTTACTTCTTACTTGGCGGCCGTCAGGAGTACCACATGCCAACACCTGAGCAGACACCGAGTTGTAGGTAAGTTCTTTTCTTTTTTGCGATATCTTCTCCTAACCTTTTTCTCTTTCTTTTTGTTCCTGTTGATCGACCCCCAATCCCTCCTTACTAGATTTCTTGTCCCTCTCTATTGTTCTTCCGCTCAACCACATACAGACGCTTCCTGTAGCTACCTGTGGCAGCTCTCTGCTTGCTTAATGCATGTACTAAAATGTTTTTCTTCTTATTTTTATTTTCTTTTTAAAAGATATCACATGTGCACCGGTGTGTCTGACTTTGTAGAAACGGCAACAATGATTGACTATCACTTGCCTCCCTCTCAATTTCTCTTCATTGTAATATATCTGCAACTGCTGAAAATGCCACTGTTTGACACTACTCTAGTGTGCAACTTGCGCCTCTCCCTCCGACAAGTGTTTTCTCCCTTTTGGCCTTTGTATTTAAAATGTACTTTTAAAATCTTTGATAATTTCTTCTTTAATTTTTTTTGAGTATGATATATGAATGATTGTTATAGTTGTTTCATATTTAGTATTTGTTTATTTGATATAAACTACCTTGACTATGCATTGGTTTAGGATTGTTTAGTACACATTTCACACATTTTAAACCACTAAAACCATTAAAAAACATAATATAAAAATACATGTATATCACCAAAATTATTAAATTCATGGGATGGTTAGGCGGCACCTAGTCACGACTACTACTACCCACAAGGCACTTAGTTGAAAATATGGTTATCAACACAGACCCAGACCGGCCGGTCGAATCTGGAACCAATCAGACTAACGGTTTGGTCGACCCCCAAACCCAAAAAAAGGCTAAAGTAGGCAAAAAACTGGTGAGCCAGTCGGTTGAGAAGCTAAACCAGTGAGGTGGTCCGGTTTTGAACAACCAACCGGTTGTTTCTAGTAGGAATTTTTCCTCCCCACACCTGACACACGTGCCTCCAGGGAGAAATAACTTGATGCTCCCAACCCCCTACTGTCAGGTATTGTTGATTCCTTCTCATATCATCTACTACTATTCTTCTATTCCAGTTCACTTTGTTTGCTCCTCGCATTTTTCTGCTCCTTCCCTTTCTATGACTCTTCCTCATCTCCTTCAGCTCATCCTCGCCTTTTCTCACAGATGTTCTTTTATTCCTCTTCTTCTATGCCTCTTCCTCCTCCTTTTCTTTTAATTTCTCTCCTTCTTCCTTGCACAAATCCCTTCTTTCTCTTCTGACCCCTTGTTACCTATTTTTGTTCTTCTTGTTCTCACTACTACAGAAATGGCTTATAGCGTCACATTTACAGGCGTCAGTTGTATACAAGAAACCGACACATAAATCCTACAACGTCGGTTGAATACAAAAACCGACATCTATCTATGAAGAGCGGCCAAACACAAGTTTTTAATTTAGTGTCGGTTCCTTAATAAGCAACCGACGCCTAAAATTGACCGCCAAATCTAAATTTTCCAATAGAAAAAAATTACCTCTATAAATTAACATACGTCGTCGGTTATTAACTAATTAACCGATGACTAAAGATTTTTCACGAGACAGAAATTGGGCACATTGTTATCGTCAGTTTTCTTACAATAACCGACACGATGTGTTTTCACACACTGTCCCCGTGAAACTTTCACCCCCCCTTTGATGTCGGTTTTTTACGGCAGCCGACGCTGATTGTTTTAAGCATCGGCTGTTTTAAATAACCGACTCCTATTGTTAGCTTAATACACCCACGCAAGCCAAGCTCTTCCCCCTTTCCCTGTTTCATCGACTCCACACTTAGGTCTGGCGATCGATTCCCTGCTCCGGCCGCCTCTCACTGCTCCTCTGCTCATTGCCGCCGCCGCTGTTCCACTACTACAGAAATAGCTTATAACATCACATTTAGAGACGTCAGTTATTACCGAAAATCGATGCCTAAACCCTACAACGTCGGCTAATTACAGAGACCGACATCTATATTTGAAGACCGACCAGACACGTGTATCACTTTTTATTTAGCGTCGGCTCCCTAAGATGAACCGACGCTTAAAATAGCCCATCAAATCCATTTTTTTGAGCGAAAAAATTTACCCCACATACATCGTCGGTTTGTTACCTAATAACCGACGCCTAACGATGAAAAAAATTACCTCCAAAGTTTCAATATGGTCACCGGTTTTTGTGGAAAAATCGACGCTGATAAGGTTTCGCGCGCCGTCCCCGTGAAATTTTTTAGGGTTAAGATTGTCCAATGAACGTCAGTTTTTTCTGGCAACCGACGGTGATGGATATTAGGTGTCAGTTTCTAAGAAAAGCGACGCCTTTGTTAACTTTATAGCCCCCGGAGAAACAAACTCTTCCCCATTCTCAGTTTCATCGTGAAATTAGCCCCCACAGCTGTTGTTCGCCTCTCGACGCCGCCGTGCCTGTGGTCATGCTCCAGCCTGCTCCTGTGGTCGACGCCACCTGTTCCTGTGTCCGTCGTCATCGTCGTCGCCGCTGCCCCCTGCTCTCTTCTTCCTCCCGCCTGCTACTCCTCACACCGCCACCACCGTCCCCTGCTCTCTTCTTCCTCCCGCCCACTGCTCCTCACACTGCCGCCGCCACTGACAGGGTCGCTGCTAGCTGCTCTCTTCTTACTCCACGCCGCTGACAGGTAGGCCCGCTTGCTCGTTTTGTTCCCGCTGACATGTATGGACGTCCTATAGGGACACCGGGGGTGGCTGAAATATGCCACATCTTCTTCTTCCTGCACCCTCCTTACCAAATGGATAAAAGCAAGGGCACGACCATGTGACTGGCCACGACTATGGGCTGCCACTCGGTCATGGCCTTGCTTTTATCCATTTGGTAAGGAGAGAGCAGGAAGAAGAAGATACATTTGCAATTGAATACTAATGCTTGACCTAATTCTATAAATTTTGATGCACGTTGAAATTAGATATTAAAACCCTAATGTTAAAATCCTAATACACATTTCACCATAATCTTGTATTAACTATATTGCTGAAATCTTGTGATCAATCTATCTAAGATATTAAAACCCTAATGTTAAATTTCTGATTTTGTAGTGATGTGTCACCCTAACATCTACATGAATCCCTATTCTATGATGTAGATTGATGATAATGCATGAGCTAGTTTGAAATTTTGAAATCAATTATGAATCTCTCCATCCCTAGCTTATACTAATTTATGTGTAATCTTTATCTTGATGATGAACATGCATGGACACTCGAAATGTTGAAATCAATGTTATAGAATATGATACCTAGATTAAATGATG
Source organism: Alisma plantago-aquatica (assembly GCA_963693085.1). Taxonomy (NCBI): domain Eukaryota; kingdom Viridiplantae; phylum Streptophyta; class Magnoliopsida; order Alismatales; family Alismataceae; genus Alisma; species Alisma plantago-aquatica. The sequence continues at coordinate 1,019,809,258 of OY856413.1, read as the reverse complement.
TTACATGAAACCTAGGATATGAATGATGACAATAGGATTGTAGGTATTGGAATGACAACATATATGTATTTGTTGTCCTAGAAACCCGTCCAAGATATACTCATTAGGAGTAAATCTTAGATAGTGCCCGGTTTGGGATGGTTCTTGAACACCTAATCTCACTTAGGATGTAAGTGTATAATGTGTATTGGGTTTCAAGAAAATTTTGATAGCATTTTCCCATTTTTTCTCTAAGTACATATGTACTTGGAGAACAGCGGAGAATTAATGCTGTCGAAATTTTCTTGAAATCTCAATACAAATTATATAATTACTAGTGATGAGATTAGGTGTTCAAGAATGGGATAGGTGGTACCCATTTATTATATATAAGAATGACAATACATGTATTTGTTGGCTTAGAAACCCGTCCAAGATATACTCATTAGGAGTAAATCTTGGATAGTCTCTGGTTTGGGACTGTACTTGAACACTTAATCTCACTTAGGATGTTTTAACCATTAATTATATATAAGACCTTAAACCCTAAAGTTTTAACCATAAACTCTAATCTGTTAACCCTAGACCCTAATCTTGTTGTAATATATACTTGTTTTCTCTTTGATCATAGAATGGATAGATCATGGATGTCCATTCATAATCGATGCACCCCGGTGTTTATTTTTGGTCTTGATCAATTTATTAGATTTTCCGAGGAACATAGGAAACAACCTGGAGATAGGTTCTACTGTCCATGTAGGCATTGCAGTAACAACTTGAAAGTCAGCACTGGTGATGAAATCAGAAGTCATGTCATGTGCAACGGGATTGTACAAGGCTATAAAGAATGGCACTGGCATGGAGAGATTTCAAATCCAAAAACAGTGGATGTCGATAGCAGTGCTTGTGTGGAAGAAGAAATTGCCTCCGATGACGTAGATGTGAACGGACCCGTTCCAGTAGACATCGTTGATGCGATGCTTGATAGTTGTGGGGTAGAGCACACCGATCCGCCTCCCATGTTTAGAAACATTGTGCATGATGTTGAGATACCGTTATACACAGGTTGTACTAAGTTTACGAAGATTAGTGCTGTTTTGAAATTGTATAAGCTGAAAGCTAACAATAGATGGAGCGACAAAAGCTTCACGTCATTGTTGTCTTTATTGAAAGAAATGCTTCCTAGAGGAAACGAGCTGCCAATATCAACATACCAGGTAATGAAATTGTTGTGCCGAATGGGAATGGAGGCCAAGAAGATACACACATGCCTGAATGATTGTGTATTATTTCAAAAGGACTATGTGAATTTGAAAGATTGTCCAAAATGTGGTGCATCACGGTATAAATTGACGACTTCGGGGGAGTCCAAAACTGGTTCTCCTGCCAAAGTGATGTGGTATCTACCTATAATATCACAGTTTCAAGGCTTGTTTGCCAATACGATAGATGCGAAGAATTTGAGGTGGCATGTAGATGTTAAGAAAAATAATGATGGGATCCTACGACATGCGTCTGATTCCCCACAGTGGCAGAAGATTGATCTATTTTACCCTAAATTTGGTGAAGAAGTCAGGAATCTAAGACTTGGGCTTTGTACAGATAGGATGAATCTGTACGAGACATTGAGCAGCCAACATAGCACTTGGCCAGTCATGTTTGTTATATACAATATTCCTCCCTGGTTGTGTATGAAAAATAAGTATGTTATGTTGTCGTTGTTGATATCGGGCCCTAAACAACCTGGAAATGATATCGATGTTTATCTTGAACCTCTGATTGATGACTTAAAGAAACTCTGGGGTGAAGGTGTGATGACCTATGATGCTTCACGAAGAGAGACATTTCGTTTGCACGCTATGTTGTTTTGCACTATTAATGACTTTCCAACATATGGGAATTTGTCTAGATATAGTGTCAAAGGAGCTAAAGCGTGTCCTATATGTGAAGAGAACAATGATTCAACAAGACTAAAACATGGCGGAAAGACTATATATCTTAGTCATCAAAGGTTTCTTCCAAAATTCCATCCGTATCATAGGAAGCACAAAGCATTCAATGGATGGAATGAGGAACGAAGTGCACCTAAACCTATACCAGGGGAGGTTGTTTATGAATGAGTAAAAGACTTTGTCAATGAATTTGGTAAGAGATCACAATGTACTATGGCCACACAGAGTGACAAATCTTTATTTAAGAAGAAGTCAATATTTTGGGATTTTCCTTATTGGAGTTCTTTGACAGTCAGGCATTGTATCGATGTCATGTACATTGAGAAAAATGTTTGTGATAGAGTCATTGGTACTTTATGGAATATACCAGGTAAGACTAAAGATGGGATAAAATCCAGACTGGACCTATATGAAATGGGAATAAGGTCAGAATTAACAGAATTACATGAAATGGGAATGTAGAGAACACACTTACCTCCTGCTTGTTACACGTTGTCTAGAAAGGAGAAGAAAGCTTTTTGTGAATGCTTGGTAAATGTTAAGGTGCCACATGGTTACTCATCCAACATCTGTAGATTGGTATCAATGAAAGATCTGAAGGTAATAGGTCTTAAATCTCATGATTGTCACACTCTAATGCAACAAATATTGCCCGTGGCAATTTGATCTATATTGCTGAAGCATGTAAGGTTTGCAATCATCAGACTTTGTTTCTTTTTCAACAGTCTGTGCAACAAAGTTATTGGCCCTGATACTCTTGATAATTTGCAAAGAGAAGTGGTTGTTACCCTATGTCATCTTGAGATGTATTTCCCTCCTTCGTTCTTTGATATCATGGTACATATTGTTGTCCACTTGACTAGGGAAGTGAAAATGTTGAGACCCATTTTCTTTCATTGGATGTATCCCTTTGAACGATAAATGAGTATTTTTAAAAGTGATGTTCGAAACCGTTATCGGCCTAAAGGGAGTATTATTGAGTGTTATGTGGAGAGAGAGGTTATAGATTTTTGCAATGATTTTCTGAGTGGTAATGACACTCCTGTTAATGACAAGAATATTGAGGAGCAGTTTGGCAAAGGAATTTTGGGATCACGGGTGAAAGTAATCAGCCGTGAGTAGTTGGAACAAGGTCACTTGTATATTTTACACCACATGGACGAAGTGAGTGTTTATATCGAGGAACATAATAATTTAATCAAGAGACAATATCCTTGAGCCAATTCAATGTGCCTTGCTAGAGAGCATAACAAGACATTTATTAAGTGGTTTGAAGATAAAGTCTTACATCAACTATCTCAAACACTAGATGATATTACTGAAACTATCAAATGCCTCACCTTTAAACCAAAATTGAATGTTATGTCTTATGAGGGGTATGACATTAATGGATTCACATATTACACAAAGCACCAAGATGATAAGAGTGTCGTGCAAACAGTGGGGTCACCCTTCAAGCGTCGACTATGTTTTTTACAAGTGCAAAGGATAAGAGTCCATGTGAAGATAAAATGTCATATTACAGTGTCATTGAAGACATATGGGAGTTTGACTATATAGATTTTAGAATTTTGCTCTTCAAATGTAATTGGGTTGATAACACCAAAGGAGTTATAGTGGATGAATTGGGTTTCACTTTAGTGAACTTTGAAAAGATTGGAGAGAAGGGTGAACCATTCATATTGGCATCATAGGTGAAACAAGTATTTTATATCGATGATCCTGTAAATGATAAATGGTCGGATGTTCTTCATGGTAAAAGACAGTTCATTGAAGATCCTATAGATGAAGAAGAGTAATATGATAAGTATGATGACTCCATTCCATTCTCAGTTGGGTTGCCAACACCACAAAATATTGAAGCTAATGATGACTTGTACATGCGCGGAGATCACAATGAAGGATTGTTAATTGATAAAAGATCGCAATATGAAAGGCACGCATGTTTATATATTTTTATATGTTTCATTTTTATATGTTTCATTTTTCAATGTTTCATTTGTATATATGAACTATACAATGTTTCATTATTTTCTAGTTATGTCAAATATAAAATGTTTGATTTTTTAATGACATTTTCAGATGGCTGAGCATGGGCATGATGACCGTGATGTCCATGATGAGCATGGTGAGGATACCAATGCGCTGCCTCACAATGTAAGTTTTTAAAAATATATCATATATTTCTATCTATATGTCCATTTATAGTTATATACTGTAAGTGTGTTTATTTTGTCAAATTTTAGGTTGATGATGCACATGTACCCTCTGAAGCACTTGAGGCACTTGATGAGCAGTACCAAAAAGTTGACAAGAGAAGGGGCATCAGTATGATGAAGAAGTTAAAAACGCTAAGGGGCAATGGACCCAAACTGGCTGTGGATATTGATACTGCAGGAAATGCAATTGGAGTGAACCACAATTTGTGTGTTTCATATTTTGGGGTTGTCACTCGTAGTCATTGTGGTTGTAAGATAGATTCTTGGCATAAAGTTCCTAAGGGGACTAAAGACTTAATATGGAAGGATTTATGCATGAGTTATTATTATTTGCAATTCTATTTTGTAGATTACTAATTTTTTGGATACTAGTTAATAGCAATTCTATTTTGCAGAGTATATTTGCTTTGGATGAAAAGTTGCATCGTAAATGCGTGATGAAACACTGTGGGAGGATCCTAAGGAACTATAGGACAAATCTCACCCGAGAATACATAAAAGATGGTGAGAAGAGGAAGAAGTCAGCCACTAATCAGTGGAACTACCTGGACCCAGAAGAATGGGACGTGTTTGTTGTTACAAGAAAAACTGATGAAAGGTATTAGGCGTCACACTCAATTTAATTAATATACGTTGTATTCACCTATTCAAGATTAACCTTTAGTGTTACTAACCAAATCAATGTGCATACTAACTAGGTTACCAGTGAGGCGCAAAGAGTAAGGCGTGCACTGAATGTGCATGACCACACAATGGGTCCAAAGGGCTATGCAGGCGTTCACCAAAGACTACAGGCTGAGTCTACTGCTCAGTCTGCTACTACTCAGGAGTCCTCTACTATAGGTACTGCAACTCTACCTCGCCATGATGTCTGGATATCTGGGAGGCAAAATAAAAAGGGAGAAATAACAAAACCGACAACTGTTGAGGTGACTGCAAAAATGGTAAAATACAACTCTTAGAGCAATCGTTCAAATATTGATTATTTGTGGTGTTTACTTACCGATTTCAGTTGATGACGATTAGCGGGAGCTACACGAGCTGAGGAAACAAGGCAAGTTCATCCCCGAGGGCACAAGGGATGAATTGATAGTTGCTCTGGGTAACCCAGAGCATCCTGGACGTTTAGGGGTGCATGCGCTGGTGTGGGAATCAAAGCGTTTTTTGGGCCATCCCAATGTAAACATGTCCCAAAAGTGGGAATTTAACAAGAAGAGGTAACCTATTCTTTTTTTAGAATGTTACTGTAAAAGGGAAATTCAATAATCAGAAGCTAACGTTTCTTTTATCCATGTATAAGTAGATAAGGTAGTTGATAGGAGAGTCAATGAACTAGTTGATAAGAGAGTCAAGGAAGCAGTTGATAAGACACTCCATGAAGCAATGAGCAAGTGGCAGGCATATCAGACTGCCTTTCAGACAATACCTATGGTGTCCCACTCTTCTCCTACTGCAGAGGTTGGGAGTAATCATGTAGACCCATTACCTAGCACATCCGTTGTAAGTATTTTTATGACATAGTAGCTAGTCTTTTCAAGATGATATATTTTCAAGATGATATGTATATATGTATATAACATTCTTTACATAAATTTATAGGGGTTGAAGCCATGCCATCTAAAAAGTAAATAATATGTCGTTGCAGATGCGTCGACTTACCCACCCCTTCTAGGGGAAATGTTTCATGGGTCTCCATTACCAGATGGTTGGGTTCGTGTGAGCCCGCTACATATATTCCCTAGTTGTATGGATCTTCCATTACCATATGCCCACCCAGATTGTGAAACGTTTGGTGAGGCAGAAGGCGGAGTGATATTGTGGCCCAAAACGGATGTCGTCTATACTGAAATTGTATAGTAAATTTACATTACGTTAAATTGTTAGTGTGTATATATGAGGTCAATTGATCTGAAATTATATATACATGTTAAAAGGAAGACACCCAGATCATCTAGGCCTCCACCTCCACCTCCTACATTACCAAGTTGGGTTGCACATGACCTACCTATCCCGTTAGGTCCTAATTGTAGGGGTGTGGCAGTATGGTTAGGCGAACATGATATAAATTGTCCTATATATATTTCTATAGATGTGGATGTTGTAGGTCAATCATATGAAAACAAACTATTTATACAAGATATTTTGGAGTTGTTTCGCTATGATTGGCTGAATACATCTGTGATAGAGCTATGGATAAGGTGAGATCTTATTTATACATCCATATACCTTGTGTAGGATCCGGTGATATGGTTTCTTATATATTAATGCATACGTAATACATGTTTTGTAGCTACTTAGACAAGATATGTGCATATTTTTCATTTGAAAATGTAGGATTTTTTGTTCCATCTTTGATTAGTCTAGTAGCTAAAGACCCTTCGTCAATTCAACAATACTGCTATAATGCTTTTACAAATTTTGGTTAAAATAAGAAGACAGTGATAATAGCTCCATTCATTGTGGAGTAAGTTTACTTTGATTATAATTTGGACTTAAGAAAATTATATTTTTATTGTGGATTACGAGTTATTAATTTTTAACTTGTTTACCTCAAGGGGTACGCATTGGGAGTTACTAGTTATTATCCCCGTGACATTCACTGTCTATTATCTAGATCCTAAGGGGACTAAATTGAATCCAAAATATGGACATGCAATGAAAATTGCATTATTTCGGTGAGAAATATTTCATTTTTATATCCGTTAACATATATTATTACATTACTATTTAATTATGCACTTTTCTGTGTTACATTAACATGTAGGGGTTTACATGAGTTCAAAAAGGCTGGAGGAAAGGTCCCCAGGAAAAAGAACCAGCCAACAATTTGGGAGAATGTAGAAGTAAGTTCCCGACTCCAATGTATATATTATTTATGTGAACTGTGCTTAGTTGTATTTTTTAATATTTTTTATGTTTCAATTTATAGTGTTCTACACAAGACAACGGTTGGGCATGCACATACTATGTGATGCAATTTATGCACATGATTATCAAATATGCCGCAGTGGATATCGATACCATACATGAGGTATTATATATAGTCTCATTAAACATATAATATAAAATATATCAATCTTATTTATATATTATTAATTATATATATACATCATTCTCTTTGGAGGTGTTTAAAACTGACCCCACTACAGGTAAGGCCTTATTAGATGTACATGCTCCCTATACGACAGAAGAATTAAATGATGTAAGAGAAGAATGGGAAAAAGCCATACAAGTAGTGGAGGTTTTAAAATATAATTGGGATGTTGATAGCGATAATGACTAAAGAATGATATTTTATAAATGAATTTTTCTGAATTGTCATATGTGTGAATGTTTCTACATGTGTCTGAATGTTCATACATGTATGAATGTGAAAATGAATGGAATTGTAGGTTGCTACATGAATGTTTCTACATGTGTCTGAATGTTTCTATATGTGTGAATGTGAAAATTGAATGGTACTGCAGGTTGCTAAATGTGTGAAAATGAATCTTGTTAATTTTTAGGTTTGTGGCCTGTTGTTAGCTGATATCAATGGATGTTGTAAACCTATAGTTCAGAACTGAACTGCAGGTTTCTACATCCTGCTAACCAGCCACAGCAGGCCTACAACCTGACAAGAAAAAAATCAAAACATAGGCGTCGGTTATTAGTATGAAACTGACAATAAAGACATGCATCGTCAGTTCTTAGCAAAAAACCGACGTCTAATTGGCTAGGTGCCACAGACGTACTGGGAAGCACGACCGTGGTAGGGGTCTTCATGGCACCAGGGATATGGTGTCAGTTATTAGTAAAAAACCAACGTCTATGGTGGGGGGAAGGGTAATGGCGTCAGTTAACAATAAGAAACTAACACTGATGGTCTCCTAGATGAAGCCCTTTTTGTGGCGCGAATGATTATGACGTCTGTTTCAGTACTAATAACCGACGCCTATAGAGCTCTTACAGGCGCGTTTTGGGTGGCGCGAAGGGTTCTGGTGTCGGTGTCCCTACTTATAACCGATGCCTATAGTAGCCCCTACTGGCATGTTTTTGGTGGCGCGATGGGTTATGGCGTCGGTTTGAAAACCGACGCCTTAGGGTTCACCTTTTTAGCGTCACCCACATATGTGTCACTTTTAAACCGTCTCCAAAGGCCTTAAATAACCGACACCAAAGGTCGTCTCTATACTAGTGTTCGTTGCTCCATTCGCCGCCGTTTGTTGCTCCGACCGCCACTATTCGTTGCTCCGACACCTTCTCCTCTGCTCTCCGCTGCCTAATTTTGCTTGCCTTATCCTGCTCACCGCCGACCGCCTGCTAGCTGCTCTTGGTCACCACCGCCACAACGAAGGTACCATTCTTCCTCCTCTTCTTCCTCCGCCGACAACCATTGGCTGGCCCCCTACCCTCAGGGTGCAGACAATGGGTGAGGGATGCTAACATTGGATCTTAGCCCAATGGTAATATTTATACAAATCAGTAATTTTTATACATGTTTGAGTACATTAGGGTTCTAATCTACCCTTTTGTCCTATATTTGATGCTAATTGTGCATATATGCTGAGTTTGGGACTTTAGTGATGGACTTTGTCCTAAGTTTCTATTTTTTAATCTAATATGAACTCTAGTCTCATCTATCCATGTTGCCTGTAGTTTATAACATTGCATTGTGAATTATTGCATGTTTGAAACTATTGAATTCTTGATTTATTATTTAATAATGCTCTATAGATTAGGTACTTATCATGTCTATTAAAATCCTATAGTAGAGACATATGTAAAATTAAATTAGAGCATCAATAAATCATCAATGAAACCTAGATGTGACATTAGAATGACATTCTCTCGGGTGATGGGTTCATGATATATAAGTAATGAGACCTCAATTCAATGGGGAACTTTGTCCTTGTGATTTACATACTCTAACAAGATATGGAATGTGTTTGAACCTTGATCTAATATCCAAATTGTAAGTGATGCAATGTAAGTGAGCAAATACATGTAGTGGTGGTGAAATCTTGTCTATGTTCTTTTATAATTCTTTTATCTTATTTTTAATCTTTTCTTTTATTTTATTTACTTCCTTCCATAACTTAGTTATATAAAAAGATAGTCAACTCGATCCAACCTTGTTAATCACTTTTTCTTAATTGGAGTAAAATCCAAATTGGCCTTAAGAAAAAATGTCCTTGGGTTCGATCCCAAAAAATTAATGTGATCAAACCCACCTACTTATGAGTGGTGTTATATTTTGTTGGCCTAGAAACTCGTCCAAGATTTACTCATTAGGATAATCTTGGATAGTCCCCAGTTTGGGACTGTTCCTAAACACCTAATCTCACTTAGGATGTAAGTATATAATGTGTATTTGGTTTTTAAGAAAATTTCGGTAGCACTTCCCCGTTTGTTCTCTAAGTACATATGTACTTGGATAACAACGGAGAAATGCTGCCAAAATTTTCTTGAAAACCCAATGCACATTATACACTTACTAGTGAGATTAGGTATTCAAGAATGGATAGGTGGTACACATTTATTATATATAAGACCTTAAACCCTAAAGTTTTAACCATAAACCCTAATCTTTTAACCCTAGACCCGAATCTTGTTCTAATATATACTTGTTTTCTCTTTGATCATAGAATGGATAGATCATGGATGTCCATTCCAAATAGATGCACCCCAGAGTTTATTTCGGGTCTTGATCATTTTATTAGATTTTCTGAGGAACATAGGAAACAACCTGGAGATAGGTTCTACTGTCCATGTAGGCATTGCGGTAACAACTTGAAAGTCAACACTGGTGACGAAATCAAAAGTCATGTCATGTGCAATAGGATTATATAAGGCTATACAGAATGGCACTGGCATGGAGAGATTTCAAACCTGAAATCAGTGGATGTCAATAGCAGTGCTTGTGTGGAAGAAGAAATTGCCTCCGATGATGTAGATGTGAACGAACCAATTTCAGCAGACATCGTTGATGCAATGCTGGATAGTGGTGGGGTAGAGCACACCGATCCACCTCCCATGTTTAGAAACATTGTGCATGATGCTGAGATACCATTATAGACATGTTGTAAGTTGACGAAGCTTAGAGCTGTGTTGAGATTGTATAAGCTGAAAGCTAACAATAGATGGAGCGACAAAAGCTACACGTCATTGTTGTCTTTGTTGAAAGAAATTCTTCCTGAAGGAAACGAGCTGCCAATCTCAACATACCGGTTAAAGAAATTGTTGTGCCCAATGGGAATGGAGGCCAAGAAGATACACACATGCCTGAATGATTGTGTATTATTTCAAAAGGACTATGTGGATTTGCAAGATTGTCCCAAATGTGGTGCGTCAAGGTATAAATTGACGACTTTGGGGGATTCTAAAACTGGTTCTCCTACCAAGGTGATGTGGTATCTACCTATAATACCACGGTTTCAACACTTGTTTGCCAATCCGATAGATGTGAAGAATTTGAGGTGGCATACAGATATTAAGAAAAATAATGATGGGATCCTACGACATGTGTCTGATTCCCCACAATGGAAGAAGATTGATTTATTGTACCTTGAATTCAGTGAAAAAGTCAGGAATCTAAGAATTGGACTTTGTATAGATGGAATAAATCCGTACGGGACATTGAGCAGTCAACATAACACTTGGCCAGTTATGCTTGTTATATACAATCTTCCTCCCTGGTTGTGTATGAAAAACAAGTACGTTATGCTATCATTGTTGATATTGGGCCCTAAGCAACCTGGAAATGATATCGATGTTTATCTTGAACCTCAGATTGATGACTTGAAGAAACTCTGGGGTGAAGGTGTGATGACCTATGATGCTTCACGAAGAGAGACATTTTGTTTGCATGCTATGTTGTTTTGCATTGTGAATGACTTTCCAGCATATGTGAATTTGTCTGGATATAGTGTTAAAGGATCTAAAGCATGTCCTATATGTGAAGAGAACACTGATTCAATATGATTAAAACACGAAGGCAAGACTGTATATCTTGGTCATTGAAGGTTTCTTTCAAAATTCCATCTGTATCGTAGGTTGCGCAAAGCATTCAATGGACATAATTAGTTATGGAGTGCACCTAAACCTATACCAGGGGAGGATGTTTATGAAAGATTAAAAGACTTTGCCAATGAATTTGGTAAGAGATCACAATGTACAATGGCCACATAGAGTGATAAATCTTTATTCAAGAAGAAGTCAATATTTTGGGACCTTACTTATTGGAGTTATTTGGCAGTCAGACATTGTATCGATGTCATGCACATTGAGAAAAATGTCTGTGATAGCGTCATCAGTACTCTGTTGAATATACCAAGTAAGAGTAAAGATGTGATAAAATCTAGAATGGACCTACATGAAATGGGAATAAGGACAGAATTAATAGAAGTAGTTAGTAGTGATCGGAGAACATACTTACCTTCCACTTGTTACACATTGTCGAGAAAGGAGAAGAAAGCGTTTTGTGAATTCTTGGTAAATGTTAAGGTTCCACAGGGTTACTCATCTAACATCTGTACATTGGTATCAATGAAAGATCTGAAGTTGATAGGTCTTAAATATCATGATTGTCACACTCTAATGCAACAAATATTGCCCGTGACAATTCAATCTATATTGCTGAAGTGTGTAAGGTTTGCAATCACCAGACTTTGTTTCTTTTTCAATAGTCTGTGCAGCAAAGTTATTGACCATGATACTCTCGATAAATTGCAAAGAAAAGCAGTTGTTACCCTATGTCAGCTTGAGATGTATTTTCCTCCATCGTTCTTTGATATCATGGTACATCTTGTTGTCCACTTGACTAGGGAAGTGAAAATGTTGGGACCAATTTTCTTGCATTAGATGTATCCCTTTGAATGATACATGAGCGTTTTTAAAGGTGATGCTCAAAACTATTATCGGCCTGAAGGGAGTATTATTGAGGGTTATGTGGCGAGAGAGGTTATGGATTTTTGCAATGACTTTCTGAGTGCTAATGACGCTCCTGTTAATGACAAGAATATTGAGGAGCATTTGGGCAAATGAATTTTGGGATCACAGATGAAAGTAATAAGCCGTGAGTAGCTGGAACAAGGTCACTTGTATATTTTACACAACATCGACGAAGTGAGTGTTAATATCGAGGAACATACCAACTTCATCAAGAGACAATATCTTTGAGCCAATTCAATGTGGCTTGCTAGAGAGCATAAAAATACATTTATTAAGTGGTTTGAAGATAAAGTCTTACATCAACTATCTCAAACATCAGACAATCTTACTGAAACTATCAAATGCCTTGCTTTTAAACCAAAATTAAATGCTATGTCTTATGAAGGGTTTGAAATAAATGGATTCTCATATTACACAAAGCGTCAAGATGATAAGAGTGTTGTCCAAACAGTGGGGTCACCCTTCAAGCGTCTTCATTGTTTTTTGCAAGTGCAAAGGATAAGAGTCCACGTGAAGCTAAAATGTCATATTACAGTGTCATTGAAGACATATGGGAGTTTGACTATATAGATTTTAGAATTTTCCTCTTTAAATGTAATTGGATTGATAACACCAAAGGAGTTATAGTGGATGAATTGGGTTTTACATTAGTGAACTTTGAAAAGATTGGCGAGAAGTGTGAACCATTCATATTGGCATCACAGGAGAAACAAGTATTTTTCCTACAAATGATAAATGGTCGGTTGTTTTTCATGGTAAAAGACAGTTCAATGAAGATCCTATAGATGAAGAAGAGTACTATGATAAGTATGATGACTCCATTCCATTCTCATTTGGGTTGCCAACAACACCAAATATTGAAGCTAATGATGACTTGTATGTGCATGAAGATCACAATGAAGGATTGTTAATTGATAAAAGATCGTAATATTAGAAGCATGCATGTTTATATTTTTTATATGTTTTATTTTTCTGAATGTGAACTTTACAATGTGAATGTGAATACAATGTGAATTACTTTACAATGTGAATGTGAACTTTACAATGTGAAGTTTACAACTTTACACTGTGAACTTTACAATGTGAATGTGAACTTTCAGATGGATGAGCATTCTCCTGATGACCGTGCTGATGATTACCGTGAGGGTGAGGACGTCAATGCACCGCCTCACAATGTAAGTTTTAAAAATATATCCCTGAGGTTTCTATCTATATGTTCATTTATAGTTATATCATGTAAGTGTGTTTTTTTTGTCAAATTTTAGGTTGGTGATGTACCCCCTGAAGAAATTGGGGCACTATATGAGAAGCAAATTTTTTTTGAGAAAGTGAGGGACATCACAATGATGAACAAATTACTACAGAAAAGGGACAATGGACCCAAACTAGCTGTGGATTTTGATCATGCCGGAAATCCATTTGGAGTGAACCACAACTCATTTATTTCATATCTTGGGGTTCTTACTCATAGCCATTGTAGTCCTATTTTTGAATCATGACATAAAGTTTCTAAGGGGAAGAAAGACTTAGTATGGAAAGAACTATGCGTGAGTTATTATTATTTGCAATTCTATTTTTGTAGATTACAAACTTTTAGGATACTAGTTAACAACAATTATATTTTGCAGAGTATATTTGATCTGGATGGAAAGTTGCATCGTAAATGCGTGATGTAATGCTGTGGGAGGGTCCTACCGAACTATAAGACAAATATCACCCGAGATTACATACATGATGCTGAGAAAAGGTTCTTGATTGATTTCCAATTCTAGACATTGATCACTTTTTGACTAACTCTACACTAATAATTTTTGTTTGTATTCTCTTTAAAAAATAAATTTAGGTAGAAGACAGCCACTGAGCAATGGAACTACCTAGACACCAAAGATTGGGAGGATTTTGTTACCCAAATAAAAATGGATGAATTCAAGGTATTGAGCGTAACTCCCAATTTAATTAATATACATTCTTATGTATTCATCTATTCAAGATTAACCTTTAGTGTTACTAACCAAATCAATGTGCTTACTAACAAGGCTATCGACGATGCGCAAAGAGCAAGGCGTGCACTGAATGTGCATGACCACACAATGGGTCCAAGAGTCTATGCAAGCGTTCGCCAAAGACTACAAGCTGAGTCTACTTCTCAGTCTGCTGCTACTCAAGAGTCATCTACTATTGGTCCCACACCTCTGCCTCGCCATGCTATGTGGATAGCTGGGAGGAGAAACAAGAACGGAGATATAACGAAGCCCGCAACTGCTGAGGCGACTGCAAAAATGGTAAAATTCAACTCTTAGAGCAATCAATCGATATTGATTATTGTTATATTTACTTACCAATTTCTGTTGATGTCGATTAGCGGGAGCTGCACGAGTAGAGGAAGGAAGGTAAGTTCACCCCTGAGGGCACAAGGGATGAATTGATAGTTTCTCTGGGTAACCCAGAGAATCCTGGACGTGTTAGGGGTGAAGGAACTGGTGTGGGCATCAAAGCGTTCTTTGGGCCATCACAACGCAAACCAGTCCTAAGAGCGGGACTTTCACAAGATGTGGTAACTTTCTTTTTTTAGAATGTTATTGCAAAAGAGAATTCAATAATCAGAAGCTAGCGTTTCTTTTATCCATGTTCAGGTAGATCAGTTAATTGAAAGGAGAGTCGAGGAAGAACTTGATAGGAGAGTCGAGGAAACACTTGATAAGAGAGTCAATGAAGCAATTAGCAAGTGGAAGGCGTCTCAGACTGCCACTCAGACAATATCTATGGCGGCCCGCTCTTCTCCTACTGTAGAGGTTGGGAGTAATCCTGTAGACCCACCACCTGGCACGTCCGCTATAAGTATTTTTATGACATACATAGTAGCTAGTCTTTTCAAGATGATATGTTTATGTATATATGTATTTAACATTCTTTACGTAAATTTGTAGGGGTTGAAGCCATGCTGTCTAAAAAGTCAATAATATACCGTTGCAGAAGCACAGGATAACCCAGCCCTTCCAGGGGAGATGTTTCATGGGACTCCAATACTAGCTGGTGTGGTTCGTGTGAGCCCGATACATATACTCCCCGATTGGAGGGATCTTCCACTTCCATATGCCCACCCAGATTCTGAAACGCTTGGTGAGGCAGAAGGCATAGTTGTAATGTGATCCAAAGCAGGTGTCGTCTATACTAATATTGTATGGTAAATTTACATTACGTTAATTTGTTAGTGTGCATATATGAGTCAATTGATCTGAAATTATATATACAGGTCAAAAGGAAGACACCCACTACATCTCGACCTCCACCTCCACCTCCTAAAGTACCAAGTTGGCTTCCAAGGGATCTACACACCTCGTTAGGTCCTAATTGTAGGGGTATGGCAATATGGATAGGCGAACATGATTCAAATTGCCCAATAAATGTTACTATTTCAGAGGATGTTGCAGATCAATCATACGATAACAATCTTTTTATACAAGTGTTGCATATGCATTAATGCATACGTAATACAAGTTTTGCATACGCATTAATGCATACGTATTAATGTAGGTCAATCATACGATAACAAACTATTTATACAAGATATTTTAGAGTTGTTTCGTTATGATTGGCTGAACAAATCTATGATAGAGTTGTGGATATGGTGAGATCTTGTGTATACATCTATATACCTTGTTTTATATACGGTGATCTAGTTTCTTATATATTAATGGATACATAATACATGTTTTGCACCCACTTACACATGATATGTACATATTTTGCATTTTCCCATGTAGGATTTTTGGTTCCATCTTTGATTAGTCGTGTAGATACAGAACCTTCTTCAGTTACTTCATATTGCTGTGCTGCTTTTGAATATTTTGGTAAAAATAAGAAGACGGTGATAATATCTCCATTCAATGTCGAGTAAGTTTACTTTTCTTATAATTTAGACTTAAGAAAATTACATTTTTATTTTGGATTTTGAGTTATTAATTTTTAACTTTCTTACCCATAGTGGTAGGCATTGAGAGTTACTGGTTATTGTCCCCAAGATGTTCACTATCTATTATCCAGATCCTGTGGGGAACAAATTGAATACATTATATGGACACACAATGAAAAAGCCATTATTCCCATGAGAAATATTTCGTATTTTTATATCCGTTAAAATATGTTATTACATTACTAATTCATTACGCAATTTAATGTGTAACATTAAAATGTAGGGCTTTACAAGAGTTCAAAAAAGCTGGAGGAAAGGTCCCTAGGAAAAAAAATCAAGCACTAATTTAGGAGAATGTGAAAGTAATTTCCCGACTCCAATGTATATATTATTTATGTGAACTGTACTTATTTGTATTTTTGAATATTTTGTATGTTTCAATTTATAGTGTGCTACACAAGACAATGGTTGGGCATGTGCCTACTATGTGATGCAATTTATGCACCTAATCATCAAGTATTCCGCAATGGAAATAAATACTATACATAAGGTATTATATATAGTCTCATTAGATAATATGAAATATATCAATCTTATTATATATTATTAATTATATATATACGTCATTCTCTTAGCAGGTGTTTAAAATTGACTTCTATATAGGTGCAAAGTTATTGGATGTACATACTCCTTATACGAGGGAGGAATTAGATGTTGTAAGCGAAGAATGGGAAAAATCCCTACAAGTAGTGGGAATTTTTAAATATAATTTGGTATCTGATGACAATGATGACGATGATGAATAAAGACTGATATTTCTAAACTTTGTTATCATAATTATTTTTGTGTGAATGTGAATGAATTTTTCTAAATTGTCATATGTGTGAATGTGAATGACTTTTTCTGATCAATACATAAATGTGAAAATAGATGAAATGAATGGAACTGAATGTGAATATAAACGACTTTGTACGTTTCTACATGTATCTGATCAATACATGTGTCTGAATGTAAATAACTTTGTAGATTTGTGGCCTGTTGTTGGCTGATATCAATGGATGTTGTAAACCTATAGTTCAAAACTAAATTGTAGGTTTTGCATCCTGCTGACCAGCCATACAGTAGGCTTGCAAACTGATAAGAAAAAAAAATCCGAACATAGGCTTCAGTTATTTGCATAAAACTGACACCAAAGACATACGGCGTCAGTTATTAGCAAAAAGCCGACGTCTCTTCCATGACTGGCGTCGGTTATCTGCAAGAACTGATGCCTATTGTGGCCAGGCACAGCCGTGCTGGCAGGGATATGGCGTCGGTTATTGTTTAATAACCTACGTGTTTAACAATGATATAGTGTCAATTTTCTTTACTAACCGACACTTATAGTTCCCTTACTGGTGCATTTTTGGTGGCGGGAAGGGTTATGGCATCAGTGTTTATTTAATAACCGACGTCTTTGATCATGATATAGTGTAAGTTTTTGTTAAGAACCAACTTTATAATTCCCTTGCTGGCGCATTTTTGGTGGTGGGAAGAGTTATGGTATCGGTTAGAAACAGACGTTAAAGGTGTCGACCTTTAGCGGCACCCACTTGGGTGTCGCTTGGAAACTGATGCTAAAGGCTCTAAATAACCGACGCCAAAGGCCTTTTCTGTAGTAGTGTCTCCCTATATCTATTTATTTACCATCGCCCCGTCATGGTCGCATAAAATTGTTGTTCCGGTTGAAGTCTTGATTTAAAGCTTTCTGATCAGGGACATGATGTTGATTGGATGTTGTCATTTTAATTGTACTTTAATTGCAATTTGTCTCAACAAATTTTATCGGATAACACTCTCTACTCTGTATTTGCATTTTTAATTTGATGGCTAGTCTATATACCCAACTCAGTAATGATTGAACTGGTTTCTATCTTTGTTACGCTATCATACAAATTTACTTTCTTCAATTTCCTGGTTGCACATGACTGACTATTACATGATTGCGGTCGGTTGATGTTGTATAGGATTAGTATGTGTTAAAACATTCTTAATGAGTTGTGATAGTTTTAGTATCGGTTTGTTGAAATTGTTTGAATAAATGATTTCATACCTATCTTTTGGTAGTGTTTATATTAATATGTGGAATGTACCAATGTATCAAGTTCCAAAATTTGGTCAAAGTAGTAGGTTTTTAATTATATCATGAAATTATGCTCTTATATATGTCAAACATATGTATATTTTCCATGATTTTAAACTTCAAATTGATTTTATGATTTAAGAAGTCATGATTGCATCACCGGTTGAACTAGTCCAACCACCGATTGAACTAGTGAACTAGTAACACCTCAATTTTTTGAATCACATTCACATGAGTAGAAGCATCAATTCCTAACTCACAATATTCATTCGATGTCATATATATTGAATATCCTGCATCAATTAGGTCTTCCATGTCCTAAATCTAATGTCCTTGTCCTCCTCTTCACCTACAAACATCTCATCCCCAACCATGTATTGAAAAAATCAATAATCAATAAGTGGCATAAGTATCTAATATATATATATATATGAGATATATGGATAAGAAAAGCCTATATGTTTTTTTTGGAATAACGAGAGAACTGCCCCCGTAGAAGCGCCACTTTTGTGACCCCCCATACATCGTAAACTCTCAGGCCCCGAGCGTCCCGTCCACCTGAGAACCGGTTAAAGCGCACAGTTGGCCGACATGTGCGATAGGTACCATTTCGGAGGCGACCGTTGAGTATCGAACCTGGGTCCCTTCATGAGGGGACACCGTGCCAAACCACCTGAACCACTCCTCCCTGAAAAAAAATCCTATATGTTATTCTTAAACATTATGCATGAAAATCTAACACTTAAAATCTATAGAAAACTTGCACATGGAACATATAATATATCTTTAAGTTGTGTTCTGATCTTTTTTACTTGACTTATGTTGGACACCTATACTCTGATACTTAGGTCTTATGACCTGCATTCTGGTGCCTGGGTCATCTTATCTGAGTTGACTTGCACTAATGGCATATGCCTCATGATCTACATTAAGGGAATGGGTCATGTCTCTTGAGTTGACTTGCACTAAGGTCTGGGTCTAACTCTATAATCTGATGACATCTTAACTTTAATCTTAATGGATGAATCTTAATGGGTTGTTATCTTTACATCTTAGCTTTGATTCTTA
Organism: Alisma plantago-aquatica; assembly: GCA_963693085.1. Taxonomy (NCBI): domain Eukaryota; kingdom Viridiplantae; phylum Streptophyta; class Magnoliopsida; order Alismatales; family Alismataceae; genus Alisma; species Alisma plantago-aquatica. Next base: position 1,019,790,073 of record OY856413.1, on the reverse strand, counting down.
ATGAAGTATGACACAATAATCTTATCATGAACTCTTGAATCATAGGAAACTCATAAACATAACTTTAACTTGAAATCTTAAACAATAAGAGCATATAAATCATGAATATCTCACTTAAAAACATGGACATGTGAACATGCGACAAATAATAAATATTAAATAGTCATGGCCACCCGCTTACCTAATTAATAGGAAGAAAACTCCTCACATCTCTTTCATCTTATCTATTAATCAACATGTGATAATCACCCAAGTTTTATTAATTAAGATTCTAATCCCTAATTACATCAAAGTTGACGATTCATGAAAACCAACCGAAAACAATTTATGAAGCTTAACACATTGGCCAAATCTCAAAAAACTAGTCAAAAAACAAATATGGGTTGTCCTCATTTGAGATTTGCATTAATTTCTAAGATTGGATGGGACCAATCATGAGCGAGGAAAATCATTCAATTAAATTTCTCAAAATAATGAAATCTTGGATCAAAGCATGGATATTCCCCCGTGTGATTAAAACAACTCTGGTGTGAAATAAATTTAGTTATCATGGCACCTTCCTAAGAACGCTTAGGTGCCCTAGGCACCGATCAAGGCGTCTCAAACTAGGCTCCCAATCTATTAAGCGAATTAAGTGAGAGTCTAAGGCCTTTTGACTCAAATTAAGCCATGAAAGGCTAAATTAGCATGAACCAGGTCTAGACTTGGTCAAATTAGATCACCTTGAGTCATTTTATGGTTGAAATAGCTCTGGTTTATACCGAATTAGGTCAAATTTTGGAAATTTAGGTCTGATCTATGGGAAAATAGGTCATATTTGGGGAAATGGCGTGTGATTTGGGCCAAATTGGTAAGTCCTTATAGTATTGTTTGTTAAATTTGTCTACTTCCTCATGTGTTTGTTGTACTTGCTTCTTTTTCTTTTCTTATTATATCCTTTTTCCTACACATTATTAATGAATCTTTCTACTACTGCATTTTTTATGAGTTATTCATCCTATATTTCCTTTTATTCTTATACGAGTATGTACATATGTCTTATTTCAAATTTTCCTATATCTCCCTCTACCAAATCTAGTACTACTAATTGCATATATTTGTTCTTCTTTTTCTGATTTCTTCCTCCTAAACCTCCTCTCACAGCTATATTTCCGTTTACTTTCACTGACCTATTCTTTCTTTGTATTTTCTATTTCAGCACATGCTAATGTTGTTTTTTATTTTGTTTTTGTTGAATTCTTCCTCCTCTTTCAAACTTCTTTTACTGCTGTAACGACCCCGCCTCCTGGTAACCCCCAATTAAGGGAGACCAAGAGGTCAGAGCCGTTATCCCAATAAACAGGATCAAAGGTTCGGCAAATAATCAATAATAATTATAAGATTCTACCAAACTATACTGAAAGCTGGAATAAAATAAAACTTTGCATACCTTTTAAAAACTTTGGATATCTAACTTCTATCCACAACTTCAATCTATTCTAACTAATCCTCCTTGAACTTTAATTCTTACTTTCATAATATACCACTTTACTATTTGTCCTTTTCAATATTCTACCTAAAATGCCGACAAGCAAAACATCAGTCAGCATAAATGAATATGTCGGTATGTGGGGACAACCAAAATTTCACATATATGGCTAACAATCTAAATATCACAATGAAATTAATTAACAAGCCAATTTACGCGTTCAATGTGACATTCTCCACCACTTTTGCCCTAACCCTGGAATACCCTCCTTAGGGTTTCTCTTTTGCCATTGACTTAAGACCACCTTCTCCATCCTGAGCTTGGTGCCTGGGGTCACCTCTCATGGTGCCCATTAGTCATGCAATATCATAAGGCCACCTTCTCTATCTTGAGCTTGGTGCCTGGGGTCACCTCTCATGGTGCCCATGGGTCTTCCCTCTTGGGCTTGACCTCATTACATCTTACATCAGGGTGGCATGTGGATGTGAGAATACACACTTATATATTTAATTGTGATAATCATATTGACTTTATGACTTGCATATATGAACATCCAAATAGATAGGTTGCATTCAATTTGATTAAACACCCGAGAAATCTCTGTGAAACTAAATCGGTTAACCATAAATAACCACATACCTGATCCAGAGCAACTTGATATCCAAGCAAGAATAATCAAGAACATTCAATCAAGCAATCAACAATATCATGAAATTAATGCATAACATCCATGTGTCATTGTTTTATTCAAAACATCCTCAAGTTTGACTTGGATTCCACCTTAGGATTTCTAGGCCAACTTTATGGTTTTATTAGGGTTTTAGCCTCCATAATGCTTTTATCACGTTTAATGCTCTTTCAGTCCACAAACCCTAATTTCATCATCATAGGAATACTTGAATGTCAATTAAGTCTAATATATCTCTTTTACACTAAGACTACCATCTTTATCCTTTTAAGTCATGTCAATATCATTAAGCTCAATCATCATGTTCAGTTTCTTTTGAATTGACAAGTCATATTTCATTATGGTCTAATTCACATATGAACTCTATTTATCACTAATTCCACATTTATCCACTAGAAAACCCTAATTACCAAATTAAGGGTATTTATCCACAATTAGAAACTTCTATACTCAGAATAGCTTAGAATCATCATATCTCAGCTTTATTCTTCAATTTGAACAATTAAAGCCATTAAGAGTCATAATTACCAACATTAGGGTTTCAAGGCCCATTAAGCATAATCATGTACATGGAACCCTAAATTAATCAAACTACAGATAAAGATTATCCTTTTGGGATCAAATGTGTCCTTTTTATAATCAACATGTTAATGTCAACTTTAAACATCCAAATAACCCTTCCTAATTCATTAATCATCATAGATTAGGGTTTCTTAATCATTAATGCATTAAAGTTGATAACTTCAACTACTTTTCTAATTGCAAGAGGAATTAGGCTCGAAAACTATTTTTAATAGATTCCTCATATTTTTCTGAGAAAAATTCATATATTACATGTATCAATTCGAGCTACCAATAATTAGATACGAATTTTACAAAATTCACTTACTTGGACCAATGGGAGGCTGCCACGTCAGCCTTTCCATGCACTACGTAGCCTCGGCCAAAAACATAACCAATTGATGCTATTGCCCTCACGCAAGTTACCAGCTTTTCATACCCCGGAGGGGCAAAACGTCAAATGCCGCCCGATCGTCTCCTATCTCACGACGTCCTAGATGCCGTCGACTTGCAGCTGATCGTGGGGCCGCCCCCTCCTCCCCAGGGCTCGAGGGGCACCGACGATCACCACCCTACCTTCGCCACCCTCCGCCGCACAAGGGGCACCTCTAGTTCACAGCCAAGGTGGCCGAGTGCAAGGGCACTAGGCCTGCAACCTGCAACCAAAGTGCCAACCTTTTGCAGGCACTGTGCGATGGCGAGAGCAAGGAGAAGATGACCGATCCTTCTTGGGTTGTCGTGGGAGCTTCATACCTCCATTGAGACCACATCACAACTCCTCGTTGCTCTAGGGATAACACTATTCCCTCTTGGTTAGGGTTTGAATGAAAACAAGAAGGAGAAGAGAGAGGGATACTCAAGATCTTCTTGAGCTCGAGGTCAAGGGTCCAACCCTATATAGGGGAGGAAAGCAATGCCCTAGGATGCTTATCCACGAGGAAGCAAGTCCCCCCTTCAACTATGGTCACCATACTTTCCTTGCTTAAAAAGTAACCTCTCTTTTAATTATCTCCTTGATAATCATATTCCTTAGTTATTTGGAAATCTGAAAATTATCTATTTCATCTTCTTTGTGCTTGGCTTTTAATCCATTGGCCACAAAAGTTTACTTTCTTATAGCAAAAAGTATTTCTTTTTGATAATAGCAAAGAGTCATTAACTATGTAGCACATTATCCTCATATTTTTTTATTATTTGTATTTTCTCTTTCTTCTTCTCCATTGGGGACTCCTTGGACCCCAAGAAACCCTAAGATTTCGAAATACTTTTTGAAGGATGCTTATTATCCTTCTAGATGCATCTACATTCTTCATTTCTCATTATCTTACTTATTTCTTTATTAAAAAATTTCTTTTCAAGGATTTCTCTTTATCTTTTATTTCCTTCCCCTCTTTTCCTATTTCTTTCATTAGAAATCACATATAAATGAAATTTACTCAATTGTGGCCATTAATGCTACTTTCTAGAGATTTCCATATATTTTCATCAATACTTTGCTTAATATTCATTATCTTGTATATTTTTCTATTATTTGGACTTTTCTTCTTTTCTTCTCTTTTATATCCATTATTGGATTAACATAATAGTAGGAATCACGAAATTCCTATCCAAAGGGAGATTGGCAAAGAAATCCATCTTTTGAAGCAAAGCATAAAACCTTTTCAATTAAGTCCATATTCATAAAATCATTCCATTTCAATTATGAAAGCATATGCAAAATTGAGGTTGTAACAACTGCCCTTGTGTTTGCCTTATTTTGATTTCTTCATGCACCATTCCTACTATTTGAAAGTTTCTTTTTATCTCACTTTCGCTCTACAATTCCTATTTATCTTCCTCTTATTGTTATTTCTTTTATCATCTTATTTTTCTTGGCCCTGATTCTCCTATAGTTATCAAATCAAATTATACTTACAATGAAATTTAATGAATAAAAATTAAATTATCACATATAGTATCATGTGTACAAACAATTAAATATGTAACCAAAAGTAAAAAGATGCCCAGAAAAGGCAAGACAAACCTTATTAAACTCACCGCCCAGGCGCCTTGACAACCATGGACACAAGGAAAAAGAGTCCAACATACAGACCATTGAGACAGTCGCAATACGATGCTACCCATGTTAGTGAGATAAAATAATTAGAAGGGCTAAGATAGTATAGTAAAGTCATTGCCTTCATTGTTCCTCATAAGGCTATAATACATGGAGCACCTCCTAGGGCTTCAACCTCTAAACAGATCTTGAGATAGTGCCTCAACTCAAGAAGGAAATAGATTTTAGAGGCTTCTCAAACATCCATGGACTCAAGGAGTTGTTGAAGAGATATCCAGGAGCCATGTGGCTCCATCTTAACTGTTGTCATGGCCGAATATAGAGAACTAGGAACTAAATCTGGCTTCTCTTAAACAATGGTTGGTGACACAAAATAAGGGAAAATATTGCTTCTTCATGATCTATTGAAGATGCAATAAAAAACTGAAATATAGGCATTGGCATGGCGACCCAGGATGGCTCTCTATCTGCAAAAAGAAACCATAGTTTGTAAACCACTAAAGACTAGATTGTATCAACTAAAAACACTGGGTAACAGAAGGCATAGACGTGAGGAAGCTTACTGGGCAATGAATTCAACATTGGTGCAAAAGAAAAACTTCAAACGAGCTCGTTATCGCTGTTACTAGGAGATGGATTTGTGGCAACACCCCAAGGGAGCTCGACCCAAATTGAAGCGTGATAGGTTTTCCTGTGGTCCAGTGAATCTTCAAGAACCCTCCTATGTTAACATGATGGCCTAGGATCCGATGTTCACACTTGTACCAACACAAAAAGTAGATCAAGATTGGATGATTCTATGATAATGAGACCTAGGGTCCAGATCAAAGATCTATAGACTTAGAAAGATCTCTTGGAACTGATGGTGGAAATTTTGAGAGAAAACATGGAGGAGAGGGGGAGGTGGAGGTTGAGGAAAGTGGCTTGGTCTGTTCCCCCTGGGCACGGGTATTGCTTGAGGTAGGGGATGAAGTCCCTTCTTCATATCCTCATCGGATGGATGAAGATATCACAATATCTAGACACAACTGGACGCATGTAACACATGCACGACAAATGATAAACCTGAACTTAGGTTGATACACATTAATCGGCGATAATAATATAATAGTCACTCTAATAAAAGCATAAAAGTCACATTACTTCCCAACATTCATAAACATATCTAGAGATATCCACTTCTTATGAAAATTGATAGCTTTGCTAACTCGACTATGAGGAATCTAATTTTTCACTCACTTTTTGCATTCGATTAGGGAATTATGTGTTTTAGATGATCATGCACTTATGGTAATTTATGTACTATTAATCATTTATAAGGAGTTCATCTCTAAAAAGACTTGAGGGGATCTCTAATATTTCATGCATGATTTTATTTACAAAGAAAGCATAATATTGCATACACATTTAGGGTAATTTTCTATTTACACTCCACTCTGTTCGTTATTGCATGTTAAGGTTGAATTGTGTGCATAGTTAAAATAGGGTGATATAAAACATTGAATCATCATGTATATGGGTTTCTCTAGTGCCGTACATTATTAGATAAAATTATTATTGAAGGTTAGCATTATTGTTCATGTTTATTCTAGACTAATATTTTAGGGTGTTAGGGAATCACAAATTGGCATCTTCACTAGTTCGGTTATGAAAATTATGGATGGAACGTCGTGTCGCCTTGTTGTCTTGAGGGTCAATATATCAAGTGATTATGTTTATCTATTTTTCAATCACAATCATAGTTAATCAAGAGAAATTAATTATCATTTCATCAACAATTGATTTGGGCACTAAAGTAAATAACCATGAATATTCAAACATATATTCCACTAATGATAACAATATATTTTTCCATAACTAGAACAAGATCTTATAAGATAAAACCAATTAAAAAAAGATGAATTGCGATTAATAGATCATTTTATTAAAAAACATAGATCACAATTATAATCTTCTATAGAAGTAATTGTAGTGTAATCTTGCGAGGGAGGAGTTGTCCTGAATAATTTCTTCAAGACAATCCAAAATCATTTAGTGTGAAAAATGACACATATAGGAGATATATTGATCTGTAAAGTGGTACTAAGATATGTAATTGTCACATATCTCTCTAAAAGAAAAATTTATCAAAAAAGTAGGTATGTGAAGGACGTTGTGACAGAGACAAGATGCAAACTTGCAACGTGACAGTAAAACTTGGTATGTATCTTCGGATAGTCTCAGAGTCCATGTAGGCTATGTGTATAGTCAGGTCACCATTGTGAAGGATGTTGTAAATGATCGACTGCATGTAGTCATCGCCACCATTGTCAAATAAGATTTAACTCTTAATTATCATATGTAAACATAATAACATTAATTGTTAATAAAAAGGTAAATAAGTCTTTCAAGGAGTTTTGATCGAAGAGACTTTACCTAGACTTTATAGTTTTGTTTGAATAAGGTTGGTGATACTTTATCATCCTTAAGTAAAAAAACAAAGTAAGACTTTACTATAGATGATATCATTTGAATCACTCAATAGTGTTTTAAAATAATTTAGGGAAAGAAACTACTCCTAAGGGTCTATCTGGTTTGGTGTAATTTATCATGAAAATAGTAGAACCAGTTCCCCTATTAATTTTGCTTGATTGGGTTGGTGGAAGCCTGTAAATTGAGTTTTATCGTATTTCCTAGACTTCTAAAAATATATATAGTGTAAGATTCTCAATTTTCATAGGGAAACAAGTGGAAGCCAAGTTCCAGTCCCAGTCGTTGTGTCTAATCTGCTTCCTGAGTCTGCTGATGCGATAGCCCTAGGGCATAAATGCACTATTTCCCTTGTCCATTCCTTCACATGGGTGGTGTGTGGAGGTGAAGGCTTCTCCTTGTTGTGTTTTCTCAATTGTTTTAGATTTTGACTATAATTTGAGACTATCATCTTGAATGCAATGAGTTGGGGTCATGATTGCTTTGGCGGTCTGATGGTCCTTTGTTTACTTCCCAATTGATGACCCTTTTGATAGGAACTCCTTCCTCCTTTTTTCCCGTTTGATCTTCGTCCCTATTTAGCTGATATGTTTTTTTTTCTTTTTCCATTCTTAGTAGTCTTGCTTCCTTGCTTTGCATCAAGATATATATGGTAAGTGTGATTAATTTGTTATTGTGGTTTTCTTATCAGATTTTGATGGAGGTTAGGAACTATTTAAGCATAGAGTTGTACTCTTTTATTTTTGAATTATCACAAATTAAATTCATATATAATTTTTATATCATGTAGAACACTTTTTGTAATTTTTTTGTGCCTACTATTACAAAAAACCAGTCAAACAAAAGTCAATTTTCATGAAAAATCAAATTTGAAACCAATCAGCTAGTACTCATTTTTCTGAAACTAGATTTCAATTCTGAGAAAATGAATTTCATGACATAGTAGTTACAGAAAACTAGTCAGTCCCTAAGGGCAATATTTGAAGAGGTGAATATATTCAATGGATTTCCAACATAAACTGACATTACTCTAATAATAATTTTATTTCAAATGTCAAAACAATATAGAAAAAATGATCTAGATATATTGCAAATGAAAGAAAAATGACCTGAAACGCTATTAACCAACCTATTAGGAAATTCAAAAATTGGTTGAAAAAAGATTGGAAATATATAAGAGCAAGCAAATTGCACATAACTTGAAATGAAGCTTATCACCATAAGATGGGATATTATAGTAGTTCACTGAATCTGATAAATGATTGTATGTCACTATCACACATGGTCATGCCTCAAAGATCCCAAAACACACATGCTTAGGGGATGGGTAGGGATTGAGAAAAATGATTATTTTTCTCTTATTTACTGGAAATGTTATGAACCAAACTATTAGGAAATTCAAGACCTAGTTGACAAAAGATTAGAAATATATAAGAGCAAGAAAATTGCACATAACTTGAAATAAAGCTAATCACAGTAAGATGGGATATTGCAATAGTTTTTTTAAGATGATAAATGATTGTATGTCATTTTCACACATGGATGTGGGATGGGTTAGGGCGTCATGGGTGGTAGGAGATGATGTAGAAAACTGGGCAATAGTTGTAATCCCTGGAATTAGAAACTACTTAGTATGCATTTTAACTCAATAAGCAACCTGGTTTGGGGTATAATAAAGAGTAGGCAAGGGAGATGGATCATTAGTTGTTGAGGGCAGTAGAGGATGAGCACACTGTGGGGAGTGGATAAGATGTCTAGGTATGCCTGGGGAGAGAGAAGTGGTGGGTTATGAATGCCATTTTTTTATTTTTCTACAATATTAAAAGAGTGGGAATGAAAGTGACATTATTTACTTATTTCTAGTATAGTGAGTGTTTTTAGTATTCTTGAAATAGTTTGAAGATGCATTCATTAGTAATAATTTAGTGATTGGTTTGAGCTATAAAAGGAATGCAATGAATATATTATTACTTTTGGTTCAGAAAGAAAATCATTACAAACTAATGTGTAGAACACTGTTAGAAATTGTAAGTTAACACTACGTAAAAAATCATAAGATAACACTACAAACAAATTCAACACCTTTACCTATGAATGAAGCATCTCTTTTACACAACTTGGCACTTCTATTTGAAAATCATTGACTTCCTTCAAGCCATCATGAGCAATTTAGACATGGTTAGGCCAACAACAATATCAACATCTTCCTTAGAACATATTACAATACACAATTAACAGTCTAAGTAACTAAATAACTATTGGAGTAAACATAGAGATATACTTTTGCTGCCAACAATCCTAGATAGTTATGAATGATACAAAGCTTATCTATCCTAGTCAATATTCTTGACTTGCCTTATGCATTTGAATTCTTAGAAAGTGTAAACCAACAAGGGAGAGGTGAGATAATTTGCAAATAAAACTATGACTGATTTCAAGAAATCGAGAATGATTTAATGAGGTGATAATATGAATGAACCAAATCAACTATATTATGGACATCATGGTCAAAATTCACCTTAACCTATATATCAACAAAAGGAAAAAATAATAAACATGATTCATATGCCATTTTGCCAGATTATTAAAGAAAATGGTAAATGCATAAATCAAATATATGATATTCCATGCCAGTTGGCTTTCTTGTGCACACATAGATGGGCTACTTGAATTGTTGTCAACATTAATTTTAGGCATTATATCGACAATCAGATATAATTACAAACATGATTCAGATTCCATTTGAAAGATTATTGCTAAAATGTGTAAATTAAAAAATTAAAGAGATGAATGATACAAAATGATATGCAAGTTAGCTTTCTTGTGCACGAGTAGATGGCAAGGACTCCCTCACCCCACTTTGCCTCGCACATTGCTCAAATGTGAATACGATGTAAAGGGAGCGACCTCATTTCAATGCATCTCCAACCTTTTAGGGTATATTTGATAGTGGTAGTGGTGCTTCAAGCATGCAAAATAAATGCTCACTAAAGTTTGAGGGTGGAAATGGTGCTCTAAATATATGCTCAACCATTAAAATACAGTAAGTTTGAGTAATATGGATGACTACTTAATAGAAAAGCCAGATGTAAGTATGAATGAATCCTTACATCACCTAACAATGTAGAGTTTGAAAATGATACTATGAAAATGTTGAGTTGAAGAAAACCTCAACTCCAAATTTCCTCGTTTCATGCACTACAACAATCAAATGATCAAATAGTGATGCATTAAATATTCCTCAAAATAGTAACAAAGTTCATTACATAGATCTTGTTTACAACTATAGCAAGACAAAAACAACCATCTCATATGATAGGAGTTCATGCTCAACCCAAAGCATTTACTAGAATCTTTTATGATGGTACTGTGAGTGGCGATTTATGCTTGTCGTGGATGAGAAATAGACAAAAAGGTTAGACATGGATTTCTCCTGAACACAAACATAGGAGTAAATCAAATTCATTTTATTCAACATTATTTTAAATCCAAAAATACATTCTGCATTTAGGTAGAAGTTTGGTTTTACCAACATGTTAGTGACACCAAAGTTTATATTTGCTCTATTATATATACAAGGTCAACCTTCTGCAATGTAATTATACATATAAATATGGCACTATGAATTATCTATTTTACTATAAGCTCTTACGTGAAAGGATTATACAATTATAAACTATGATGTGTGGCATATATAGATATGGTTTTGGTGATTCCCAAAAGAAATATGTCTACCATGTAGATATACATGCATTTTTTTCTTTCATTTTTAAAAATACAATATTTATAAAAAAGAGAAAAAAATATTCCTCACATTCTTCATTTCTTGTGTAACAGATAGGTGCTACTACTTCCTATGTGATTATTTTAGCCATTACTATTATGCCTAGTCCACCACCATCATTGACAAAATCGTGTATCCAACTGTACATTGATGCTCACCCCTTCATGGTAACATTTGTCCATGTGTGAATCTCAATAACATTATCTCTACTATTGTTTGGGTGGTCGGTCAAAGGTCACTGACAAGTGAATCCTTTTGGTTTGTAACTATGACCAATGAAAGGGTCTCATCCACTGGTAGAAATGATTTTAGTTTCCTTATCTACATGCCAATCTAGTTGTTCACCACTTCTCAATATTGGTTCCACTCTTCAAACAAATCTTACTTTTAGGCATGGTTATACAGTTGGTTCACTTTCTCCTGCTCATGGTTTTATATTAGACTAGTAAGAATTGGGGGTGAAGATGTTTCACACTGACCATACTTATGATTGGTAGTGAAAAAAGTCCAACCGGAGTGTAAATAGTAGTGTAGCTTAAAACTATTTTCTATCAAGGCGAGTATATCAGGCGAGTAGAAGAAATATGTTTGAATGTGGTTAAAAGTAGGAAAGGGGTCCCACACTTTTGGACACCTGGATAAAAAAGTGTCGCTAATTATATAGGTTTTTACAGAGTTTGGTCTATAAGAGAAAAAAAATAAAAGCATCATGACAATGAGTGAAATTAGCTCAAGTATCTTACAACATTGAACCGTCAAAAAAACTACACTACAATAAGGATTTCTTAATTTATGATTGTCAAGTTAGTCCATGTTCATGGCACACAAGACATGCATATAAACTATTCATGTGGAAGTAGCCATCAAATGATGTCTTGTCATTTTTAGTAAGAATATCTTGAAAATAATGCAATATGAAATATGTAGTAAGAATGAGAATACATGTGCATCAAGCATGAAAGAACATATGCATGTTGGTGATTTGGTAGAAATGGTCAGGAACGCTAATAGGGATTCTAGAGCATAGGGATCTAGTCACCATTTAACCAACTATAATTTATGTATTTTTCATTCTTCTAGTAAACTCATGTTATACATATATACGTTGTGTTACTCCTTCTAAACTTGGGATACAAAAAAATAAGTTGCATTAGTTTTTGCTTCTTATATGCCAAGAGTCAAGATATGTAATGTAAAAATGAATAATAGCTACCTTTTTTGCCAAAATGGAATGTCTAATTTGCCACTCAATGAAATCTACAATTAAGGATAAGATATTTACATGAAATACTAGTAAATATTCAATTAAGTGAATGGAAATGACTTAGTATAATTGTGTACCAAATTCATATTATTTCTCTGACAATTTCCAATGATAATTCATTACATTATTTATAGTATTGATCTTTTAAGCTTGTTAAAAAATGGAGCTACATAGGTTCCTTCTATGGGTACTTTGACACCTAGATGCACCTACATATAATATTGATAATTGATAATTCATTACATTGTTTATATTATGTGAAATGATAATTTCAGATCATTTTTCTATCATGGTCACATATTTTGGTGTGAATATAATTATTTTCCCTTTATATAAAATTATATTAGGATTATATACATCATTATATACTTCTATATTATAAATGATCCTCTAAATAAGCCCATAATAAAATTCACCTAGACAAACCTTTTCAAGGTGAACACTGCTGGAGATCTAAATTTTGGATATTGATGATATAAAGTCCTAAAAATAGTGGCATTAGCCTATTAGCATGAATCAAAATCCTTAGTTTATAGGGACCATAAAGTAACTGTAATACCCATATATTAGATCAAAAACCACTTATGAGGGCTCATGGAGTAGATAAACAAACATATAGGCCAATGAGTTTCTTGTAGGGGCACCTTGTCGCCTAGGAACACACTTTGACATGTATAGTTGCATGTGACCACCAAAAATATTGATTTTGATCATCATAATTATGATTAGATATTCAAAATTATTATAGTACGGCAATGTACATCAACACTTGGTAGGTAGAGATAATATATGTCCAAACACCTTGAGTCCAATTGTGACACTAAGCATGGTGATGTTCCTTGAGACAACTTACACTAGTTGCTCAGTGGCATGTAACCATTGTCCATCTTGGGACATTGGGTTACTACCATCCTTTTGTTGATGAAAAAAATGGAGCAAGTTAAACAAAAAGTTGATGCACACCATCCTTTTCACATGGTTCATCAGATGAACATTGATCATGATAGCATCACATAAACACTTAAACTCACTGTATGCTACTTATTCAATTAATTTACAGGTACAAGTCAAAGTGTCATATTGTTCATTGATGTACCTAGTAGAGTGTCAAATGTAATTGCTTAAAGCACTGCACATAATTAAATGAAACTATTAGATGTGTGGGTGACCTTTACCTAGGGGTTAAAGTCCTTGGTGTGGGTGACCTTTACCTAAAGGTCAAAGTCCTTTATGTCTTACAAAATCCAATAATTGGTACATGTGCTTGTCTGTTCTTGTGCCTCATTTGGCCGTATCACCGTCGAAGACGTTTGTGCAATCAGGTTGACCAATATGTAAGCCTAGAGACACATATAGTTGGTGAGTAACCCAATTTAGTTGTTGAAAAGGCCAAGGAAAATGTATAAGTTAAGACCAAATAGACCAACTAAGAGCTGCAATTGGTAATAGGTAATTCATCCTATCTATGGAGTTCATACTAAGAAAATTCTTATCATGTAGAAAGAATATGTTATCTCCAACAACTCGTGGATGTCTGAGTTCTCTTCATGGGGGTGTATAGGTGCATAAGATCTCCACATTTTGTTCACTTGTAGTGGATTAAGAGGGGAGTTTTCACAACATGAGTCCCAAAAATAGTTCCAACACTATAATGTATTAAGGGAAAATTGAATTTGAGAAAATGTTTACAATACTACAAAAATCATCATTATTGGAGAATGAAAACATGCTAACAAGTGAATATATGAGTAGTCGATTGTGATCATCTAAAGAGGTGATTCATCAATTACCTAGTCGGTTTTATAATTCGTAAGTGTATATATGCATATCAATTTATATGATAAGGAATTTGATAAAAAAATCTACTTTCATCTTGTTACGCATATATCTATACACTAATTATATTTATAAATGTCCTTTAGTTATAAATAATATATCCTACACTAGCTCACACTTGTAGCTTGCACCATTGAACAAGACTTCAACCTCATGTCGTTCTTTGCCCTTTGAGAATGCATAAGTTTTTGGAAACTGTGAGGAAATTTAGATGCAAACTTTGATATTTTTCTTCAAATAAATGATGTGCATTTAAAGGAAATTTTGATTGAAATTTTCTAATTATCCTGTACATCTATCTTATATATGTTAATGTATCATAAAAACATGATTTATAACTCTCTAGCCCTTAGTAGGTTGATAGTAAAATGTTCTTCTTGCAAGGGTAAAATGTATAAGATAAACAAACAAATATACTTCATCATATGTATTCCATACAATATGCAATTAGATGGTAGTTACAACACCTTCTCTAGGAAATAGTATCCAACAAATATAGGAATTGATAGTAGAGTTTGGGGAGAGGGTTGGAGGTGCCACTTATGCCTTACATTTCCTTTATCCGCTTGTTAGGATTAATGTCTTGGGCAATATCAAATTTACCCCAAATTCACCAACTTTAAGAAAACATGAACAAATTTGGGTATGTTGGAAAGAAAAATACAAAAAAAAGTGAACTTCATCGAAAATGGTAAAGTTATTGTGGATTCTACTCTAATTGATGTTGAAGTTCGAAGTTTTTCTAAATTTTTCACAACTTCGGTGAATTTAATTCCATGATTTCCACCTATATACAATATAGATTCAAATTACAAAACAAAATTATATACTAGCAGCTGATCAATATGTTTCCCTAGAAAATAATTGTTTAACTTAAACACAACTAGTACACTTTACTTTGTTTATATGACAATTCTACAAAATATATCATAATCACAATTTTGTTAATGACCAACTATGCTAAGCATATAGAAACCATCGTATTATGACCTCCATTGTATAACCACCTACAGGCACTACTAGGCCCTTAGAACAACATTTCTCTAGTTGTCGTACAAAGGCCACACAGAAACAATTGCGCCTCTACACTTCCACGGTGGATTGTAGGTGTCATTCTTGACATAACAAAAGTCTTTTACCTTGTTGGTTAGTAAAAATGAAGGCATTTCCATCTCACATAATACATTAATTATTTAGATTACTAGTTTAGACAGAAGTTAGAATCTTGTAATACATGTTTGACTACATTTTCAGAAGAAATTTGTATTTAAGTATCGGCTATCAAATAAACCAAATAATCCACAGAGGTGGTATGTATTTTAGATCTTCGAAACCACCTGGCCATCGATCTCCTCATCAGGTATCACTAAAAAGCATCACACATTTAGTGATCACGCTTGGACTGGAAGGTTGGTGTCGTAGATATACATGATTAGGATTTCACTGGTCAGACAACATGACTACTACAAAATATGGACACTCCATCTTCATAGTTGAATAAAAAAATTGTTGAGCAAGACAATTAGAGAAAGATGAGAGGAATTGTGATTGGGGCAAATTTGTGTGGGCAGTGAAAGAATATTAGGGTGCCCAATGGGATTAGAGAGAACTATGGCGCGAAGAGGTAGGTGTGGGGTATATGTTAGGACATAGGATTAGGGTAGAGGGGGAGGGAAGTGGTAAATAAAAGACTTAGTTGGTAACATTGAGGTGGATGAGAGGTGGGTCCACATCCTTGAAAAACAATTGAATCTTTCTTAAGAGTTGATAAATATGTTTGATTTTTTACCTTACTTTGCGGTAGTGTTTACTTGTGCCTTTTAGGAGGTTTAGTTCACACATCACTTGCCTCATGTCTTCCTCAAATTCAATGCATCATGGATGTCAATATTGGTTTTTCTAATGGTTGAGTGATTGCCTTCATCAAACATGCTCCTTCTAGAACTCACCTTATAAAATAAAATTTATTCTTTTCTATGAGTTGATTAAACATATATGGTTTTTCACCTTACATCTTTATTGTGTTTACTTGTTCCTTTGAGGAGGACCAGTTCCTCCTTCATGAAATTAGTTATGTACCTCATGTCTTCCTCAAATTCCAATGTGTTGTGGATGTAAATACTGGTTTTTCTTGTGGGTGAGTGCTTTCCTTCATCTAATATTCTCCTTATATGACTTTCCTCAGCTTATTCACAATATTAGGTTTCTATTAGATGTCAAGAATTGGATTTATCTAGGGATCAATCAAATAAACAATTGTTTTCAATGTCTTTGGACAACACTATATTTTCTTTATATTGAATGGTCCTCCTTTCTTACTAATTTTCTTATCTAAACATGCCTTAGTTTTTTTCTTGATTCCCATGTTGGTCACCTCTTTCTTTCATATGTTTTGGTTTTTTATTTATTTTATGCCTCAAGAAAACTATAACGACCCAAATTCATCAATATTAAACCCTAGTTTATCCTTCTAGTCTTGCCTAACCTCTTCATATATGAACTAATATAAAACTATAATTAAAAAAACATTATTTAAGCAAAGAACTTAAGAAATTAAGAAATATGAATACTAAACCCTAATTTGCATGTTTAAATATATGATCAATTGTAACCTTTCCTGAATTGAAATTTTCTAAATACCTTGATGTTTGATTAAGTGTTTTTATTTTGCACTTAGCTTAAGTTGAGCTTAATGTGTTCTTTAGTGTGAATAAAGAGGATAATGCATGTGATGCTCATAGTAGTCTTGTTTATATTGAAAATGTGTTAATATTGTGTCCTTTCATGGAAAAATGTGTTACACAATAGGTGTTTTGTGCCAAAACAAAACATTTCACTTAGTACAACACACTCTATGTGATAGAAAGCACTTAATTTGCCAATATACATCTCGATATAACCAGAAAGCACTTCATGCCACCATAAAGTGCTTCGTGTATCAGAACCAGATTATTTTATAATGGTGGCCACCAAAGGATTAAAATCATAATTAAAAGATGTTTTCTTCAATCTAAATATTTAAGTATTTCTTTATGTAGTTATCCTTTTTGTTTTTGGGAATCTAATGTCACTTACTCTAACATTAGTTTCTTAATTTCCCATCCTCGAGGACGAGACGTTAGCTGCTACTAAGATATAGGATATTTAATCTAGGGAGAAGATTCATCTACAACATTAACTAGGTTTGCTTGATGGGGCACCATTTTCACAGTCCATGACATCAAATCAAAATTTTATATAGTTGGACTCCTATATTAAGTTCCTTTGTATGAATTCATGTGTGGAGTGTCTTTGCTAAGATAAAATGAGTATTACTTTATAATAGTTTGTTATTGTTTGTTTTCTACTCTTACTATGTGAATCACATGCTTTGTGACACTCCAATAAAAAAGAATGTGAATTGATGTTTATACTTTTTTTTCATGTACTTTGTAAATTGGGATGTTTCAACTACTAGCTCATACAAAAGTTTCATCAAATGGAATTGAATTTTATTTTTGGATATATTTTTTTCTTCAGCACTAATGCCAGATCCTCATCTTTGGGAAGAACTATTATATCTAGGAACTACTAATATAATAGATTATTTTAATTCATTGGGTGGAAGTATTATATTCGTTCTAAAATTACTTATTTCTTTTGGTTGAGAGAACTAACATAACAATTAAAGCTATGTTTCTACAAACTAGGTTACCATACCAAATTTCAAATCTTGAGGTGAGTGATAGAACTTATAAAGACAACTAAAAAATTTCAGGCACATAAAGTAGCATACAAGGAAATACTTAACATAAGTAGATGTGAAACCTTATTGATGTATAGTTCTTGTTTCTCCAAAATGAGAATGTCCTCCATGAGCCATAAGCCTCTGTCAATACCTTATCAACCTAATATATAGCTTATAAATTTGAAGAAGAAAAAAATCAATATGTGTAAGATATCAGATGCAAATATTGATACAATGTAAATATCCAAGAACTGTTTTTTCATTACGAATGGGTAAACATGAAAGTTAATTTCTATAAATTCAAAATAAAGATACAATTTTTGAGCAATTACTATGAAATGAGTGTGTCGGTAAATCATTTGTATCAACATTGGTTCACTATAGATTACAACACACAAATATTTATGCAAGGACATACATAAACAAGTCGATATTGTAACTCAACGATCAGTAGTCCCTCCCCAAAATCATTACACCCTTTAAGAACCAACAACCTATAACCATCCCTTATACATTGAAAGTTGAAATTTTCACTACTTGTAAAAATTTATTGTGTGAATATATTAGATGCAAATATGACTTCAAGGTGAACATGAAACAGTTTTTGCCATTAGGAGTAAATGAAGTGCATGTTGTTTTGAAAACTAAAGCTACTGACAATGAATATCAAACAATTATCCATGTCATACTAGTGGTAGTTATATTTTGTAGAACAATGATTCGCTATAATTTTATGAACACAAAGTTTCATATGAAGAAATATTGAAAAGAATCGTCAAGCCTTTCTTGCTTCAAAATGACTATGTACTCTAGGAGCCATAACCTCTGGCCATCTTCTATCTACCAAAACCTTCAAAAAATGGAAGTCTTTACTACTTGTAAAATATGATGATCATGTATTATAAAATCACATTAAAGGAAAAAATTGTTACAAACCACCAGACATTAGAAGGCCAACCTAGTTATTGTAGCGAATGCCTACATTGAGATGGAAAATATTGTCACTCTATGTTATGGTTGGTTCCATATCCACTAGAATGGTTTTGTTTCAAACATCAAAGATTTGAGATGGAAAATATTGTCACTCTATGTTATGGTTGGTTCCATATCCACTAGAATGGTTTTGTTGTCAAACATGAAAGGTCTAGGAGAAAATTTTATATAGTGTTTGGTTTAGAAAATAGCTGACACCCTAGGTGTAAGATCAAGTTTTAAAGTGTGTGAGGCACATCAAGGCATTCTTGTCTCAACAAGGCATAATCTTGAGATTGTACTTAGGCATACACATATAATATCAAAAGATGTATAAGTACATATATTAATCATATACATATATGTATAAACATATATATATATATATATATATGTTAACTCCATATATATATATATACTTATATATATGTATGTATATATATGAATACATATATCTACATATATATAGTTATATATATGTATATACTATATAGACACACATATAGACCTATATACATTTATTAAAATAGAAACACATATATATCATATTTTGGAAGCATGGACATGAAGGCAGATATTGAAATCAACATATACACAGACAAGGGAAATGGAAATTTCTAAAAATATAGGACATAGATACGGAGCTGCACACGGAAAAATGGTACATATACTTGTAATTGTTTCTATATAAATAAAAAGGGAAAGCACATTCAAACACAAAGATAGTCTCATACATGCTATGTTCAATTCATATTTACATTTGAAAGCACATTTCATACATCATGAAAGAAATCCATTAGAGAAACACTATCAAACAGATCTTATTTATAATAACAATAATAGTCAACCTTATAAATAATTTATTCAAAAATAAAAATACAACTTGAATGCCACAGGAATGAACTCACAGTAAAATATTTTGCATATAAAATTTTGATGAGTAAAAAATAATGGTAGTGATAGACAATAAAGAAAGAAGAGGGAGGTATGTTATTATTAGTAGAAATAGGAGAATGAAAATAGTGATTGAGGTATTTCTCCTTCTTAATTAGTTTTGGACCATGTACTGGCTTTGCCCAAGCCATGTTCATGTTGCGTCCAACTCCTAATAAAAAAGTGGGACTAGGACATGTATGGGTTTGTCCACCCATGTCAAACATGGACATGTGTTGGACACTGGCACGACAGTCTCCGAGAACTATCCATGCTTCCTTATATCATATATATGTGCTATTACAAATACACAAGTATAGATAAATACATATCTATATATAAAACATAGTTGTAAGTATACATACATGCATATACATACACACAAGTGTATGTGTGTACATACATGCAACATATAATAATCTAAATATGTAACATATCTATAGTTGTCAACATACATAAACATACACATGCATGTATTTATATACACAATTTTGGGTTAGTTTGGCCCCTACTAACATCAAAAGAGGATTATATAGTTTTTTTAGACACAATCAGAGACTTATGCCTAAAAAATGTTTCAGTGCCTCAAGTAATGCGCCTCTAAGAAATGGAGGCACACACCTCTCACTAGTAGACTGAGGCTTAAGCCTCAATGTGTACCAGAGACTAACTCAGATCGAGGCACATTTTTTAAAACAGTGCGTAAGATATACCTTCTCTAGATTTGTAAGTAAGGAAGTTTGATGAGCATAAGCTTGTCATAATACATATACCACAATTCTAAAGTTGGATTAAATTTAATGGAGCATCTATTTATTATAAAATTGTAATGCATTCCACTTATCTGCTATCCAAACTTAATCAGATTTTTCAAGGCGGCTAGATGATCATCCTCATCTTGGGGGCACCTAAGGTGTCTAGAAACCTAAGTGGGAGCATAAGAGTTTTTAAATATATATATAGATACACACATTTCCTAAGTCTTACATATATACATTTCTGTATATTAGGGATTACTAAAGGATAAGGCGTTAATCCATGACTGTAGAAGACACTTCCTTTGATCAATAAGCTGCCTAGTCCTAGGTATTATAATGAGAATGAGGAGTCAAATTAATGAAGTGGACATCCCAAACTCTTTGTTTGAAGCTTTACCTAGAAGAAATTTTCTTGTGTATCAGTCAAGATACTCTTCATACATCTCAACTGATGACATTATAGTTGTAAAGTGTATACTAATCATTAGAGAGAGATATAAAATGAATTCTATCCATTGGAAAAGAAGCGAACCTATCTAAAATTGCTATAATTAAAACTTTAATATATTATTATAGAACTTTGGAAATCATTTTAAGGTTTCCTTTCATTCTAACATGCTATATTAAAGTGAAAAGACCATACATCTCCTAATAGTTCTCAACCTTGATTATGATCCATTTTTCATTAAGAGTGATATAAGAACTTAAGTGAGAGATCTACCTCATTGTAAACTTGTCAAGCTCTCAAATTCTCGTTCCCCCAATATCATTCTCTCAAAGTTGGTGTATTGAAGATTTCTTCCTTGAAGAAGGAAGTGAAGGATTCTAAGTTGAAGATACTCTTTAAGAGTGGGTAAGACCTTGGAGAAGTTTGAAGACTCTTAGAAGGTGGACAGGTAAGTCCTTGGTAAGGTTGTTGACTCCCTTGTCCTAAAGGAAATCTAGTATCACCCTTGATGTACAAAAGGGTGGTATTATGATGCATATCTTATAATTGAATATAAGGTGGTTCTCATAGTTACAAATCCTAGAGATTAAACTCCATAGGTAGGAAAACACATCACTAAATTTAATGGTCATAACCACTTTGATTAACTGTATTATTTCGTGCTTGCTCAATCTCTCCAATCCATTCTATGCTTGTTTAGTTGCAACTAAATACAATATACCTTGAAGTTCTGAAAAGTTTTGTGCAAGTTGCTTTAGCTTTATTTACCCCCCAAGAGCCCATTGATCAAAAACTAAGATTTCTAATGATCTATTATGTTGTAGCTTGACTTTATTCATTGCTTTTTATAGTGTTTTTCTAATGCCCCCTCCCTTTATTTACATTAAAGGAAGACCAGAGAGAAAATTGACATTAAACAATATTTCCAATGGGACATGTACAACTAAACAACCTATAGTAAAGTAAATAATGATTTCAAACGGGAACGTTATTGACAAGGGGAAGATAAGTCTCCTTAGAGGGAGTTCAATATTTCAAATGTTGGAAATATTATTTATGAAACTATTTACAAAAACCAAACTATGTAAATCCTCCTTGTTTTGTTCTTCAACATTAATCTTTTACTTTATGTGAAAATGGTCAATAGCTTCAAACATCATTCCTACACTATAATGATGACATACAAAATATGGTATCCTAAAATTATGCAACGTATGTGAGTGCAACCAAAATGTGTATATATGAATAATCAACATAGATATCACAATATCAGTTATTTGGATGTAACCATCTAGCTTTACATTTGTAGTTCAACATCCAACCCATATCTATTCTATCTCACTAGGTGTATCCATCTCTTTTCTAGCAATGGACTTCATGAATTTAGTTCCACCATTGGACTCTTTTTATGATGGTTGTTCCATCAATGTATTCAGGTCACCTAAGTTGTAGTCACTCTCTTAGTGATCAAAATTAAATTCATGGGAGTGTTCCTCTATCTTAACCACCCCTTGAGATTCATATTAGGCTTACATATTCTTACTTACATATGTTATACATGTATTAGTTTAAGGGTTGACTACGAAGTTCAAGAAACTACACAAACTTAGAGAAACACTCATGAATCATAAGAAAGCATAATCAAGCAATTGTTTTTTTTTAAGTCAAAGCAATTGTTCATAATATAACACATATACATTATCCAAATGAGGGATGATTCTCATAAAAAATCAAGTACTTATTATTGACATGATCCAATCTAAAATTCAAACACCAAATTAAGGAATTACTAACTATATTAAAAGTCCTTAACTAGAGTATTGAGGTTTGAGTTTAGGGTTGGGTTTAGCAATTAGGGTTTGTCCCCATGAAAATGTTAGCTTCATTTAAAATTTAATTTCTTTAATTCCTTAGTCATATTAAATATCCTCACTTGATCTAGGCATGAGATTCCAAAGCAAATAGTTACTAGTATTTTATTACTTCAAAGTTCGTAACGTGAGATATATGTTTTGCGAGCATAATTATCTCATTTGAGTAGAAACACCAAAATACCAATTCCATTATGATTGACATATGAGTTATAACAAATTGATAGTATCTTGGTGAAGATGGAGATATTGTAGGCCATTATAGGATTCACAAGCCATGACTAAACTAGGCTTTAGGTCAAAGCGGGAAAAGTGGAAATAATTATTATTTTTCACATTCTCGTACATAAGAAAGGACCAAATCATAAAATAAGGAGAACATCACATTCATGTAGATATTGAATATATTTTTAATCCATTCCTCATATCATTTAATGAAAATTTACTATCTACTTGTACCTTTTAATGGGATGGGTTTTCTGTAAATAACTTAAGATCTGCTGACTAAAAAAATAAATATCTTAAGATCAAGGCAATTATTGAACTTTTTGGTTGTAGAGGGATCAAAATACCTAAAAGGAGGAGAAATATGCCCACTGATCCTTGATTGTTGTTAACTAAGGTGAATTGGTGACTAGGATGGGTAACACCCACTCACCGGGCCACTCACATTTTAGTGACCTAACAACCCTTAACCTTCGATCTCTAGTCTAAAGGAGACTTTGATCCAATGATCATTTGTCATCATCTTTATGTGAAAGCACATGATCAAAGGAGGTGTAAGGAGTGAGACCCGATAAGGGATCCACTCTTCACTGAATTGAAGAATTAGCCCATCCAATCCTAAATGTACCAAGAGGTAATAAGGAAAGGAGGAATTTCATTCATTTCTCAAATGGCACATATTATAGGGCATTATAATGAATAAGCAGCGGAACTGAACTATTACAAAGTTACAATGGGTATCATTATACAATTGCTCATCACCATAAAAGGTGATATTACAAAAACTTGAACTAACTACAAATAAGCCCACTAGCAGAGAGTAACCTAGCCATTCCAAGCTATCCTTAGGAACAATTCTCCTTATATGATCTTCGAGTAACTTTGATCTTTAATGCACCTAAACCTGCGTGGAAGGGGACATCACCCAGAACATAGGAAACAAATAAAGAGGTCAGCAAAGGCTGAGTATGTACACATAAAACACTTTGGGCATTATATAGGGTTAAAAGTATAAAAAGATATGTTCCCACAAGGAAAGGGGCTATTTGCAATTAGGTATGTTCAAGAGGAAAGTAACAAAAGAAATGAAGAAAAAGAAATGAGGCATATTAAATTCAGATTACAAGCATGATAATAAAAGAGTGTCTTGCCATATCAATCAACCACAGATTCACATTAAAACGATAAATATTTGCATGCATAACAATGTAGACTAAATATACCTAAAACAGGGCCATAACACCATAGGATCATGGCCTAAAAATAAACAAGGGTGGAAACGCACACCCCAGGAGGAATACGCACGCCCTAAATAAATATGGTTGTACATAAGTACCGCTATTCTAGATATTCTAGTCAAACATGTAGCATGAATAAAATAGAGTTACAAGACTGACATTTTAGTCAATTTTAAATAAAAAGACAATATAGCAGAAGGGGTCCAAAAACCCATTATAAACAAGGTATCACAATAACCAATTGAATATCATGAATTGAGAGAAGGAAAAATAATAAATGTCCAAGCAAGTGATTTTCAAGTAGAATAACAGTTCAAGAGATGCCTCATTAAAAGAATGTATATTTTAGTAAAATAATGCCCAAATAAAATAGAGGATGTACATACCTTATGATCAGTCCTAGATATTCAATAACACCTCCTAAGTTCAGGTTCAGGTTGTCTCAACCTAGTCACAATATACGTGCATACAATTCATATAATATGCATTAAATCTTTTGCTTAGAAATCGACCCTACATTAGGTTGCAAACCTGGGCATGAAACCTGTCCCAATAAATCATTCGTATTTTTTTGATTTCAAAAATGTATATATATGCCCTATTTGGATAAACGGATAAATTCTTATGACTTTTACAAGTTTAAAGCATTTCTGGCTAAATATAGGAAAATCAAATTGTGAAATGATAATTTTACCCCTGAATGATTATGCGAATCATCAGGGTATTTCTGTCACGCAGACTACTAAGTTCACTGTCAAAATTACTAATTTGCCCCCATTGGCGTGACAAAGATATGCTGGCCACCATGGGCTGAACTGGACTTTCGTCCCAGGGATTGAATCCCTGTGTCCAACGCCATGGCTGCTCCACAGAGAGCTTAGGCCAAGGTGAAAACCTTCGATCCAAAACCCCAAGAGAAAGAGCACAAAGCTCACTGCCTTCGTCTCTTCACCCTGGACCCAGAGAACCATCGTTCTGGTCCTAGGGTAGCCGAGGTCGAGATGAGGCCCACGACAGAGACGACCAAGGAGGGGCCTGGTACCGACTACAACAAGGGGAACACAACTAGAAACAATTGTGATGCTGGGACTTAGCTGGAACCCACGCTCGTGAGGAGATAGGCTGTGCAAAAACCGGGAACCAAGGACACCAGCGGAATCAAAGAAAATATGTCGTTGTTCATAGAACCAGTGTGGCTTGTGTTTGGAGAAGAAGTGATCCAAACTTGGATGGATGCCGTCAGAAATGGTGGGGAGGTCCCATCAACGCCACGGTGTGCGATGAATGTAGGTGTTCCACCATTCACCCCTGATGGGTTCGACAGGGATACAGGAGCCCAGGATTTGCAGAATCCTTCACGGCGGCGCGGCAAAATAGGGGAATTCGGCGGCGTTTTGTCGACCGGACCAATGGCGCAAAACCACGGAGAGGTGGAAGCACAGAAAGACAGAGTGGGGGTCAGAGATGGTTACCTCGAGCGGAATTGCGCCGAGGTTGCTCCAGCTGCCGGAGCTTTAGGTTCTTGCTTTGGGGAAGACGACCTCCGTCCAAGCCCTCCAAGCAACCACGATCAAAATTAGTCACTGGGAACAATGACATGGGTCGTCGAGGTTAAATCTGGACTGAAAAGGAGGGAATGGTGGCTCCGCAATGAGGATCCGGTGAACTGGGGGAGAGCAGCGGCGGCTGCACACACCCTAAAAGAGGCGTTTCGCGAATGCTTGACTCCGAGGCCCGCGTTAGGGCTCGTTGGAAAGGGCACAGAATGGGGGAGTCATTGGTGAAGGAACCGATTGATTCAGTTTAAGATAGGGGGAGATATTGGCGATGGACTCCATTGCCAGCCAAAGCCTGAGCTGTGCGTTATTATCGGGGGTTAGGAACGACCAGGTCCCGACCTGTCTCACTTGCCTGAGAAAGAAAAAATGGAAATAAACCCAGCCCGACACCTTGGTTTGGGTGTGACCAAATAAATCAATTAATCAAACATTAATTTTAGGTAAAAACATAAATAGTCTATTAGGGTTTAGTTTTAAGGGTGCATTTGATGTCCAAATGACCCCAAATTTTGAGGTATAAGCAAAAGGATGTGAGGAACCCGATTATAGGCTTAGATTTGGGTTTTGAGGTTACTTTGGCTGTAATTTTACCATTGTGCATTAATCATTCAATTAATGTGATGAACTTAGACTAATAGTCAATTATGGTGAAACCTTCACCTAGACTCGATTCTCATCCTATATGATATCCAAAAGTATC
The DNA here is from genome assembly GCA_963693085.1 of Alisma plantago-aquatica. Taxonomy (NCBI): domain Eukaryota; kingdom Viridiplantae; phylum Streptophyta; class Magnoliopsida; order Alismatales; family Alismataceae; genus Alisma; species Alisma plantago-aquatica. The sequence continues at coordinate 1,019,763,516 of OY856413.1, read as the reverse complement.
ATAGCTCACCAATCTAGGGTTAAGTAATCTATATTATCATAATTTCTATTAGGTGTCCCAAATGAGGTATTAAGCTATCAAAATCATATGACTTCATATATGAGGATCTCAGAAAGAGTCAATCTAGGGTTTGAAGATCAAAATATGGTTTCATTTATGCTGAAACAGTAAAATTTAGATATTCAAAGGTAGACAACTGAAAAATGGGGAAAGAGAGATTGGATATCCACATAATCAATTAGGGGTCCAGAATAATGGAGGATTAGCCTGTATGTTTGGAATCGAGTATGTTACAACACTCCACCCCTTAAAGAGGATTTCGTCCCCAAAATCCATCCACTTATGGTATGGTATGGTATGCTAAGTTATACTTTTAACCAAGCTATACATTTCTAGTATACTTAATGTAGGTATTCATATCATACTATTCACGTCACACTTATAGTCTACTCACAAGGTGAAGCCATATGCCTCCATGTATCATGCATCAAAAAATCTGCTTATCCTAGATGTGGGTCTAGAAAAATTACAACAAGACCTAGGATTATGTTAACCAATTTGTATCCATCAGGGCTACCTGCAATGTTATCATAGTTTTTCCATTCTTTGATCATGGCCCACATCATTTTCCTTGTTATCTTCATCAACACCCACATCAAACTCTACATCATCATCATCATCATCCACTCACCACCATCATCGTCATCCTCATCATCATAATCATTATCGTTATTATTAACATCTTATTATCTAAATGGGTCACATGGGAAAAGCTCAGAAATTCCACCATACTGAGTATGTTCACCCTAGCCTATACTATATAGTCATCCTTACCACTTAATTATTAGTGGTTTGGGGTATAGAATATTAATTTGAGCTTTGAAGTGATGTTTTACTTTTACCTACATCTGACTAAATACATCCGTTAAGGGTAACTCAGGTTAAAATTTTAAAATCTATTTTAATCACCAAAGTAACATTTATGGTGGTGATTATCATGTCTCATCAAAATTCCTGATTTGGTAGCATCTACATAAGATGTCATTATTTCTAGGAGTTATCCAAGCCTTACTTGTTGTAGCTGCTATTAATCCTGATTATACATTTTGATTCCTAATGAATAAACTGTGTGAAACTCCTCCCCTTAAAAGGTTTAAACTATAACTTAGTGCATAACCTAGAGGGTGAAAAGGGTGGATCCCCTCGGTCTAATATATATATATATTTGAAACTAATTATGTCAGTCTTAGGCCTTATGGTATTAGGGTTGAACATGCCAACCAAGGGTACTTCACTAAAGAGATTCTCTACTACTCAACTTTCTTGTGGTGGTGACTTGGTTCCATAAACCATCGATAAAATCTGAAATCTTTTCTTTTGTAAATATAAATTAATAATAAAAATAAGTTTGACGATGCAAAACTTGCGGTGAAGAATTCAAAATTGGTGCCAAAAATCAATCGGAGAACCAAGTCAACCACCTATCACAAAACTACACACATACTATTATCCTATCATCACTTCCTCCTCCAAAAGGGTCTGATCCTCCTATCTCCAAAAAGATCATACGACTATTATCTAATATGTAAGCATGAGAGAGAGAAGGGTTTCTTATTACTCACAGTCAACCCCAAACAAAATCTATGAAAGCATGACATTCTACCATTCCCCATGTCATTCTTAATCATAACTGACACAACCTCCTCACAAGACCTAAGGGAGTCATAAGGTTATCCAACCATTATAGGAAGAAAATTGAGATTTTCCCAATACTAGTTGGTTTACATTTATAGTGCCTTGTGAAGATAATGTAACTCTACGCAACCAAGCTACCCATCTTCAATCATTAAATAAACAAATCACACTATGGGATATGAGAGAGATGATTACTCATGGGCATCTACTAATACTTGTAGCTTTCTTAGTAATCTATAATTATGAGGCATGACAAGCTCAAAGAAAATGGTATCCAATTCTTACATGGATTTAGGTAGATCTATGTGTGACATACTCCATATTGAAGGAAAGACATTCCAAAGTATAATATAGCTAATTAGTTCAATCACCTACATTCCATGAAATCATCAACATGTTTCCACCCATGTCATTGTTATATATATGCCATCGATACATGCTTCCGTACATACCAAGTCCTCCTAGTGGGAATATATGAGACATGCTAGACAAACAACTAGAATAGGGCTCATAAGGGAATTAAGGTTAAGCCTATATACTAGTGTTCGATTCCAACTACATCTTAACACTAAACGATATTTCCATACATTGGGAAAATTAAGTTTAATAACTAGAAGAGTCGACCCCTATTTAGGGAAATTTATTTATCCATATGGGGTGTTGGGTGAACTACGGTTCTAAAAATCAAAGTCTCAACCATTAGTGGTTTGGGGAGTGAAAGTGACCAATTTAGTCATGGGTTAAACCCTAATTGGTATTCCACAACTAGCAATTAGGTGTATCAACAAACTCTAAGAGTCACCTATTTAATTAAGGGTCAACCTAGGATAACTTGAAATAGTCAAGTTACCGACTGCTTAGGCTTTGATACCATTTTGTAAAGAGTGAGACCTGATAAGGGATCCACTCTTCACTGAATTGAAGAATTAGCCCATCCAATCCCAAATGTACCAAGAGGTAATAAGGAAAGGAGGAATTTCATTCATTTCTCAAATGGCACATATTATAGAGCATTATAATGAATAAGCAGCGGAACTTAACTATTACAAAGTTACAATGGGTATCATTATACAATTGCTCATCACCATAAAAGGTGATATTACAAAAACTTGAACTAACTACAAATAAGCTCAGTAGCAGAGAGTAACCTAGCCATTCCAAGCTATCCTTAGGAACAATTCTCCTTATATGATCTTCGAGTAACCTTGATCTTTAATGCACCTAAACCTGGGTGGAAGGGGACATCACCCAGAACATAGGAAACAAATAAAAAGGTCAGCAAAGGTTGAGTATGTACACATATAAAACACTTTGGGCATTATATAGGGTTAAAAGTATAAAAAGAGATGTTCCCACAAGGAAAGGGGCTATTTGCAATTAGGTATGTTCAAGAGGAAAGTAACAAAAGAAATGAAGAAAAAGAAATGAGGCATATTAAATTCAGATTACAAGCATGATAATAAAAGAGTGTCTTGCCATATCAATCAACCACAGATTCACATTAAAATGATAAATATTTGCATGCATAACAATGTAGACTAAATATACCTAAAACAGGGCCATACCACCATAGGATCATGGCCTAAAAATAAACAAGGGTGGAAACGCACACCCCGGGCGGAATACGCACACCCTAAATAAATATGGTTGTACATAAGTACCACTATTCTAGATATTCTAGTCAAACATGTAACATGCATAAAATAGAGTGACAAGACTGACATTTTAGTCAATTTCAAATAAAAAGACAATATAGCAGAAGGTGTCCAAAAATCCATTATAAACAAGGTATCACAATAACCAATTGAATATCATGAATTGAGAGAAGGAAAAATAATAAATGTCCAAGAAATAGAATAATAGTTCAAGAGATGCCTCATTAAAAGAATGTAGATTTTAGTAAAATAATGCCCAAAATAAAATAGAGGATGTACATACCTTATGATCAGTCCTAGATATTCAATAACACATCCTAAGTTCAAGTTCAGGGTTGTCTCAACCTAGTCACAATATATGTGCATACAATTAATATAATATGCATTAAATCTTTTGCTTAGAAATCGACCCTACATTAGGTTGCAAACCTGGGCATGAAACCTATCCCAATAAATCAGTCGTATTTTTCTGATTTCAAAAATGTATATATATGCCCTATTTGGATAAACGGATAAATTCTTATGACTTTTACAAGTTTAAAGCATTTCTGGTTAAATATAGGAAAATTGAATTGTGAAATGACAATTTTACCCCTGAATTATTATGCGAATCATCATGGTTTTTCTATCACGCAGACTACTAAGTTCACTATCAAAATTACTAATTTTCCCCCATTGGCGTGACAAAGATATGCTGGCCACCATGGGCTGAACTGGACTTTCGTCCCAGGGATTGAATCCCTGTGTCCAGCGCCATGGCTGCTCCACAGAGAGCTTAGGCCCAGGTGAAAACCTTCGATCCAAAACCCCAAGAGAAAGAGCACAAAGCTCACTGCCTTCGTCTCTTCACCTTGGACCCAGAGAACCATCGTTCTGGTCCTAGGGTAGCCGAGGTCGAGATGAGGCCCATGACAGAGACGACCAAGGAGGGGTCTGGTACCGACTACAGCAAGGGGAACACAACTAGAAACAATTGTGATGCTAGGACTTAGCTGGAACCCACGCTCGTGAGGAGACAGGCTGTGCAAAAACCGGGAACCAAGGACGCCAGAAGAATCAAAGAAAATATGTCGTTGTTCATAGAACCAGTGTGGCTTGTGTTTGGAGAAGAAGTGATCCAAACTTGGATGGATGCCGTCAGAAATGGTGGGGAGGTCCCATCAACGCCACAGTGTGCGATGAATGCAGGTCTTCCACCATTCACCCCTGATGGGTTCGACAGGGATACATGAGCCCAGGATTTGTAGAATCCTTCACGGCGGTGTGGCAAAATAGGGGAATTCGGTGGCGTTTTGTCGACCGGACCAATGGCACAAAACCACGGCGAGGTGGAAGCACAGAAAGACAGAGTGGGGGTCATAGACGGTTACCTCGAGCGGAATTGCGCCGAGGTTGCTCCAGCTGCCGGAGCTTTATGTTCTTGCTTTGGGGAAGATGACCTCCGTCCAAGACCTCCAAGCAACCACGATCAAAATTAGTCACTGGGAACAATGACATGGGTCGTAGAGGTTAAATCTGGACCGAAAAGGAGGGAATGGTGGCTCCGCAATGAGGATCCGGTGAACTGGGGGAGAGCAGCGGCGGCTGCAAAAAACCTAAAAGAGGCGTTTCACGAATGCTTGACTCGGAGGCCCGCGTTAGGGCTCGTTGGAAAGGGCGCAGAATGGGGGAGTCGTTGGTGAAGGAACCAATTGATTCAGTTTATGATAGGGGGAGATATTGGCGATGGACTCCATTGCCAGCCAAAGCCTGAGCTACGCGTTATTATCAGGGGTTAGGGACGACCAGGTCCCGACCTGTCCCGCTTGCCTGAGAAAGAAAAACCGGAAATAAACCCGGCCCGACACCTTGGTCTGGGTGTGACCAAATAAATCAATTAATTAAACATTAATTTTAGGTAAAAACATAAATAGTCTATTAGGGTTTAGTTTTAAGGGTGCATTTGATGTCCAAACGACCCCAAATTTTGAGGTATAAGCAAAAAGGATGTGAGGAACCCGATTATAGGCTTAGATTTGGGTTTTGAGGTTACTTTGGCTGTAATTTTACCATTGTGCATTAATCATTCAATTAATGTGATGAACTTAGACTAATAGTCAATTATGGTGAAACCTTCACCTAGACTCGATTCTCGTCCTATATGATATCCAAAAGTATCATAGCTCACCAATCTAGGGTTAAGTAATCTAGATTATCATAATTTCTATTAGGTGTCCCAAATGAGGTATTAAGCTATCAAAATCATATAACTTCATATCTGTGGATCTCTGAAAGAGTCAATCTAGGGTTTAAAGATCAAAATATGGTTTCATTTATGCTGACACAGTAAAATTTAGATATTCAAAGGTAGACAACTGAAAAATGGGGAAAGAGAGATTGGATATCCACATAATCAATTAGGGGTCCAGAATAATGGAGGATTAGCCTATATGTTTGGAATCGAGTATGTTACAACACTCCACCCCTTAAAGAGGATTTCGTCCCCGAAATCCATCCACTTATGGTATGGTATGGTATGCTAAGTTATACTTTTAACCAAGCTATAAATTTCTAGTATACTTAATGTAGGTACTCATATCATACTATTCACATCACACTTATGGTCTACTCACAAGGTGAAGCCATATGCCTCCATGTATCATGCATCCAAAAATCTGCTTATCCTAGATGTGGGTCTAGAAAAATTACAACAAGACCTAGGATTATGTTAACCAATTTGTATCCATCAGGGCTACCTACAATGTTATCATAGTTTTTCCATTCTTTGATCATGGCCCACATCATTTTCCTTGTTATCATCATCAACACCCACATCAAACTCTACATCATCATCATCCACTCACCACCATCATCCTCATCATCATCATCATAATCATTATCGTTATCATTAACATCTTATTATCTAAAAGGGTCACATGGGAAAAGCTCAGAAATTCCACCATACTGAGTATGTTCACCCTAGCCTATACTATATAGTCATCCTTACCACTTAATTATTAGTGGTTTGGGGTATAGAATATTAATTTGAGCTTTGAAGTGAAGTTTTACTTTTACCTACATCTGACTAAATACAACCGTTAAGGGTAACTCAGGTTAAAATTTTAAAATCTATTTTAATCACCAAAGTAACATTTATGGTGGTGATTATCATGGCTCATCAAAATTCTTGATTTGGTAGCGTATACATAAGATGTCATTATTTCTAGGAGTTATCCAAGCCTTACTTATTGTAGCTGCTATTAATCCTGATTATACATTTTGATTCCTAATGAATAAACTATGTGAAACTCCTCCCCTTAAAAGGTTTAAACTATAACTTAGTGCATAACCTAGAGGGGGAAAAGGGTGGATCCACTCGGTCTGATATATATATTTGAAACTAATTATGTCAGTCTTAGGCCTTATGGTATTAGGGTTGAACATGCCAACCAAGGGTACTTCACCAAAGAGATTCTGTACTACTCAACTTTCTTGTGGTGGTGACTTGGTTCCATAAACCATCGATAAAATCTGAAAACTTTTCTTTTGTAAATATAAATCAATAATGAAAATAAGTTTGACGATGCAAAACTTGCGGTGAAGAATTCAAAATTGGCGCCCAAAAATCAATCGGAGAACCAAGTCAACCACCTATCATAAAACTACACACATACTATTATCCTATCATCACTTCCTCCTCCAAAAGGGTCTGATCCTCCTATCTCCAAAAAGATCATACGACTATTCCCTAATATGTAAGCGTGAGAGAGAGAAGGATTTCTTATTACTCACAGTCAACCCCAAACAAAATCTATGAACGCATGACATTCCACCATTCCCCATGTCATTCTTAAGCATAACTGACACAACCTCCTCACAAGACCTAAGGGAGTCATAAGGTTATCCAACCATTATAAGAAGAAAATTGAGATTTTCCCAATACTAGTTGGTTTACATTTATAGTGCCTTCTGAAGATAATGTAACTCTACGCAACCAAGCTACCCATCTTCAATCATTAAATAAACAAATCACACAATGGGATATGAGAGAGATGATTACTCATGGGTATCTATTAATACTTGTATCTTTCTTAGTAATCTATAATTATGAGGCATGACAAGCTCAAAGAAAATGGTATCCAATTCTTACATGGATTTAGGTAGATCTATGTGTGACATACTCCATATTGAAGGCAAGACATTCCAAAGTATAATATAGCTAATTAGTTCAATCACTTACTATCCATGAAATCATCAACATGTTTCCACCCATGTCATTGTTATATATATGTCATCGATACATGCTTCCGTACATACCAAGTCCTCCTAGTGGGCATATATGAGACATGCTAGACAAACAACTAGAATAGGGCTCATAAGGGAATTAGGGTTAAGCCTATATACTAGTGTTCGATTCCACCTACATCTTAACACTAAACTATATTTCCATACAGTGGGAAAATTAAGTTTAATAACCAGAAGAGTCGACCCCTATTTAGGGAAATTTATTTATCAATATGGGGTGTTGGGTGAACTACGGTTCTAAAAATCAAAGTCTCAACCATTAGTGGTTTGGGGAGTGAAAGTGACCAATTTAGTCATGGGTTAAACCCTAATTGGTATTCCATCACTAGCAATTAGGTGTATCAACAACCTCTAAGAGTCACCTATTTAATTAAGGGTCAACCTAGGATAACTTGAAATAGTCAAGTTACCGACTGCTTAGGCTCTGATACCATTTTGTAAAGAGTGAGACCTGATAAGGGATCCACTCTTCACTGAATTGAAGAATTAGCCCATCCAATCCCAAATGTACCACGAGGTAATAAGGAAAGGAGGAATTTCATTCATTTCTCAAATGGCACATATTATAGAGCATTATAATGAATAAGCAGCGGAACTGAACTATTACAAAGTTACAATGGGTATCATTATATAATTGCTCATCACCATAAAAGGTGATATTACAAAAACTTGAACTATCTACAAATAAGCCCAGTAGCAGAGAGTAACCTAGCCATTGCAAGCTATCCTTAGGAACAATTCTCCTTATATGATCTTCGAGTAACCTTGATCTTTAATGCACCTAAACCTGGGTGGAAGGGGACATCACCCAGAACATAGGAAACAAATAAAGAGGTCAGCAAAGGTTGAGTATGTACACATATAAAACACTTTGGGCATTATATTGCGTTAAAAGTATAAAAAGAGATATTCCCACAAGGAAAGGGGCTATTTGCAATTAGGTATGTTCAAGAGGAAAGTAACAAAAGAAATGAAGCAAAAGAAATGAGGCATATTAAATTCAGATTACAAGCATGATAATAAAAGAGTGTCTTGCCATATCAATCAACCACAAATTCACATTAAAACGATAAATATTTGCATGCATAACAATGTAGACTAAATATACCTAAAACAGGGCCATAACACCATAGGATCATGGCCTAAAAATAAACAAGGGTGGAAACGCACACCCCGGGCGGAATACGCACACCCTAAATAAATATGGTTGTACATAAGTACCACTATTCTAGATATTCTAGTCAAACATGTAGAATGCATAAAATAGAGTGACAAGACTGACATTTTAGTCAATTTCAAATAAAAAGACAATATAGCAGAAGGGGTCCAAAAACCCATTATAAACAAGGTATCACAATAACCAATTGAATATCATGAATTGAGAGAAGGAAAAATAATAAATGTCCAAGCAAGTGATTTTCAAGTAGAATAACAGTTCAAGAGATGCCTCATTACAAGAATGTAGATTTTAGTAAAATAATGCCCAAAATAAAATAGAGGATGTACATACCTTATGATCAGTCCTAGATATTCAATAACACATCCTAAGTTCAGGTTCAGGGTTGTCTCAACCTAGTCACAATATACGTGCATACAATTAATATAATATGCATTAAATCTTTTGCTTAGAAATCGACCCTACATTAGGTTGCAAACCTGGGCATGAAACCTATCCCAATAAATGAGTCATATTTTTCTGATTTCAAAAATGTATATATATGCCCTATTTGGATAAACGGATAAATTCTTATGACTTTTACAAGTTTAAAGCATTTCTGGCTAAATATAGGAAAATTGAATTGTGAAATGACAATTTTACCCCTGAATGATTATGCGAATCATCAGGGTTTTTCTGTCACGCAGACTACTAAGTTCACTATCAAAATTACTAATTTGCCCCCATTGGCATGACAAAGATATGCTGGCCACCATGGGCTGAACTGGACTTTCATCCCAGGGATTGAATCCCTGTGTCCAGCGCCATGGCTGCTCCACAGAGAGCTTAGGCCAAGGTGAAAACCTTCGATCCAAAACCCCAAGAGAAAGAGCACAAAGCTCACTGCCTTCGTCTCTTCACCCTGGACCCAGAGAACCATCGTTCTGGTCCTAGGGTAGACGAGGTCGAGATGAGGCCCATGATAGAGACGACCAAGGAGGGGCCTAGTACTGACTACAGCAAGGGAAACACAACTAGAAACAATTGTGATGCTAGGACTTAGCTGGAACCCACGCTCACGAGGAGATAGGCTGTGCAAAAACCGGGAACCAAGGACACCAACAAAATCAAAGAAAATATGTCGTTGTTCATAGAACCAGTGTGGCTTGTGTTTGGAGAAGAAGTGATCCAAACTCTGATGGATGTCGTCAGAAATGCTGGGGAGGTCCCATCAATGCCACGGTGTGCGATGAATGCATGTGTTCCACCATTCACCCCTAATGGGTTCGACAGGGATACAGGAGCCCAGGATTTGCAGAATCCTTCACGGCGACACGGCAAAATAGGGGAATTCGGCGGCGTTTTGTCGACCGGACCAATGACGCAAAACCACGGCGAGGTGGAAGCACAGAAAGACAGAGTGGGGGTCAGAGACGGTTACCTCGAGCGGAATTGCGCCGAGGTTGCTCCAGCTGCCGGAGCTTTAGGTTCTTGCTTTGGGGAAGACGACCTCCGTCCAAGCCCTCCAAGCAACCACGATCAAAATTAGTCGATGGGAACAATGACATGGGTCGTCGAGGTTAAATCTGGACCGAAAAGGAGGGAATGGTGGCTCCGCAATGAGGATCCGGTGAACTGGGGGAGAGCAGCGGCAGCTGCACACAACCTAAAAGAGGCATTTCACAAATGCTTGACTCCGAGGCCCGCGTTAGGGCTCGTTGGAAAGGGCGCAGAATGGGGGAGTCGTTGGTGAAGGAACCGATTGATTCAGTTTAAGGTAGGGGGAGATATTGGCGATGGACTCCATTGCCAGCCAAAGCCTGAGCTGCGTGTTATTATCGGGGGTTAGGGACGACCAGGTCCCGACCTGTCCCGCTTGCCTGAGAAAGAAAAACTAGAAATAAACCCGGCCCGACACCTTGGTCTGGGTGTGACCAAATAAATCAATTAATCAAACATTAATTTTAGGTAAAAACATAAATAGTCTATTAGGGTTTAGTTTAAGGGTGCATTTGATGTCCAAATGACCCCAAATTTTGAGGTATAAGCAAAAAGGATGTGAGGAACCCGATTATAGGCTTAGATTTGGGTTTTGAGGTTACTTTGGCTGTAATTTTACCATTGTGCATTAAACATTCAATTAATGTGATGAACTTAGACTAATAGTCAATTATGGTGAAACCTTCACCTAGACTCGATTCTCGTCCTATATGATATCCAAAAGTATCATAGCTCACCAATCTAGGGTTAAGTAATCTAGATTATCATAATTTCTATTAGGTGTCCCAAATGAGGTATTAAGCTATCAAAATCATATGACTTCATATCTGTGGATCTCTGAAAAAGAGTCAATCTAGGGTTTGAAGATCAAAATATGGTTTCATTTATGCTGGCACAGTAAAATTTAGATATTCAAAGGTAGACAACTAAAAAATGGGGAAAGAGAGATTGGTTATCCACATAATCAATTAAGGGTCCAGAATAATGGAGGATTAGCCTATATGTTTGGAATAGAGTATGTTACAACACTCCACCCCTTAAAGAGGATTTCGTCTCCGAAATCCATCCACTTATGGTATGGTATGGTATGCTAAGTTATACTTTTAACCAAGCTATAAATTTCTAGTATACTTAATGTAGGTACTCATATCATACTATTCACGTCACACTTATGGTATACTCACAAGGTGAAGCCATATGCCTCCATGTATCATGCATCCAAAAATCTGCTTATCCTAGATGTGGGTCTAGAAAAATTACAACAAGACCTAGGATTATGTTAACCAATTTGTATCCATCAGGGCTACCTGCAATGTTATCATAGTTTTTCCATTCTTTGATCATGGCCCACATCATTTTACTTGTTATCATCATCAACACCCACATCAAACTCTACATCATCATCATCATCCACTCACCACCATCATCCTCCTCCTCATCATCATCATCATCATCATAATCATTATCGTTATCATTAACATCTTATTATCTAAAAGGGTCACATGGGAAAAGCTTAGAAATTCCACCATACTGAGTATGTTCACCCTAGCCTATACTATATAGTCATCCTTACCACTTAATTATTAGTGGTTTGGGGTATAGAATATTAATTTGAGCTTTGAAGTGAAGTTTTACTTTTACCAACATCTGACTAAATACATCCGTTAAGGGTAACTCAGGTTAAAATTTTAAAATCTATTTTAATCACCAAAGTAACATTTATGGTGGTGATTATCATGGCTCATCAAAATTCCTGATTTGGTAGCATCTACATAAGATGTCATTATTTCTAGGAGTTATCCAAGCCTTACTTGTTGTAGCTGCTATTAATCCTGATTATACATTTTGATTCCTAATGAATAAACTGTGTGAAACTCCTCCCCTTAAAAGGTTTAAACTATAACTTAGTGCATAACCTAGAGGGGGAAAAGGGTGGATCCACTCGGTCAGATATATATATTTGAAACTAATTATGTCAGTCTTAGGCCTTATGGTATTAGGGTTGAACATGCCAACCAAGGGTACTTCACTAAAGAGATTCTCTACTACTCAACTTTCTTGTGGTGGTGACTTGGTTCCATAAACCATCGATAAAATCTGAAAACTTTTCTTTTGTAAATATATATTAATAATGAAAATAAGTTTGACGATGCAAAACTTGCGGTGAAGAATTCAAAATTGGCACCAAAAATCAATTGGAGAACCAAGTCAACCACCTATCACAAAACTACACACATACTATTATCCTATCATCACTTCCTCCTCCAAAAGGGTATGATCCTCCTATCTCCAAAAAGATCATACGACTATTCTCTAATATGTAAGCGTGAGAGAGAGAAGGGTTTCTTATTACTCATAGTCGACCCCAAACAAAATCTATGAAAGAATGACATTCCACCATTCCCCATGTCATTCTTAAGCATAACTGACACAACTTCCTCACAAGACCTAAGGGAGTCATAAGGTTATCCAACCATTATAGGAAGAAAATTGAGATTTTCCCAATACTAGTTGGTTTACATTTATAGTGCCTTATGAAGATAATGTAACTCTACGCAACCAAGCTACCCATCTTCAATCATTAAATAAACAAATCACACTATGGGATATGAGAGAGATGATTACTCATGGGTATCTACTAATACTTGTAGCTTTCTTAGTAATCTATAATTATGAGGCATGACAAGCTCAAAGAAAATGGTATTCAATTCTTACATGGATTTAGGTAGATCTATGTGTGACATACTCCATATTGAAGGCAAGACATTCCAAAGTATAATATAGCTAATTAGTTCAATCACCTACTATCCATGAAATCATCAACATGTTTCCACCCATGTCATTGGTATATATATGTCATCGATACATGCTTCCGTACATACCAAGTCCTCCTAGTGGGCATATATGAGACATGCTAGACAAACAACTAGAATAGGGCTCATAAGGGAATTAGGGTTAAGCCTATATACTAGTGTTCGATTCCACCTACATCTTAACACTAAACTATATTTCCATACAGTGGGAAAATTAAGTTTAATAACCAGAAGAGTCGACCCCTATTTAGGGAAATTTATTTATCCATATGGGGTGTTGGGTGAACTACGGTTCTAAAAATCAAAGTCTCAACCATTAGTGGTTTGGGGAGTGAAAGTGACCAATTTAGTCATGGGTTAAACCCTAATTGGTATTCCACCACTAGCAATTAGGTGTATCAACAACCTCTAAGAGTCACCTATTTAATTAAGGGTCAACCTAGGATAACTTGAAATAGTCAAGTTACCGACTGCTTAGGCTCTGATACCATTTTATAAAGAGTGAGACCCGATAAGGGATCCACTCTTCACTGAATTGAAGAATTAGCCCATCCAATCCCAAATGTACCACGAGGTAATAAGGAAAGGAGGAATTTCATTCATTTCTCAAATGGCACATATTATAGAGCATTATAATGAATAAGTAGCGGAACTGAACTATTACAAAGTTACAATGGGTATCATTATACAATTTCTCATCACCATAAAAGGTGATATTACAAAAACTTGAACTAACTACAAATAAGCCCAATAGCAGAGAGTAACCTAGCCATTCCAAGCTATCCTTAGGAACAATTCTCCTTATATGATCTTCGAGTAACCTTGATCTTTAATGCACCTAAACCTGGGTGGAAGGGGACATCACCCAGAACATAGGAAACAAATAAAGAGGTCAGCAAAGGTTGAGTATGTACACATATAAAACACTTTGAGCATTATATAGGGTTAAAAGTATAAAAAGAGATGTTCCCACAAGGAAAGGGGATATTTGCAATTAGGTATGTTCAAGAGGAAAGTAACAAAAGAAATGAAGCAAAAGAAATGAGGCATATTAAATTCAGATTACAAGCATGATAATAAAAGAGTGTCTTGCCATATCAATCAACCACAGATTCACATTAAAACGATAAATATTTGCATGCATAACAATGTAGACTAAATATACCTAAAACAGGGCCATAACACCATAGGATCATGGCCTAAAAATAAACAAGGGTGGAAACGCACACCCCGGCCGGAATACGCACGCCCTAAATAAATATGGTTGTACATAAGTACCACTATTCTAGATATTCTAGTCAAACATGTAGCATGCATAAAATAGAGTGACAAGACTGACATTTTAGTCAATTTCAAATAAAAAGACAATATAGCAGAAGGGGTCCAAAAACCCATTATAAACAAGGTATCACAATAACCAATTGAATATCATGAATTGAGAGAAGGAAAAATAATAAATGTCCAAGCAAGTGATTTTCAAGTAGAATAACAGTTCAAGAGATGCCTCATTAAAAGAATGTAGATTTTAGTAAAATAATGCCCAAAATAAAATAGAGGATATACATACCTTATGATCAGTCCTAGATATTCAATAACACATCCTAAGTTCAGGTTCAGGGTTGTCTCAACCTAGTCACAATATACGTGCATACAATTAATATAATATGCATTAAATCTTTTGCTTAGAAATCGACCCTACATTAGGTTGCAAAACTGGGCATGAAACCTGTCCCAATAAATCAGTCGTATTTTTCTGATTTCAAAAATGTATATATATGCCCTATTTGGATAAACGGATAAATTCTTATGACTTTTACAAGTTTAAAGCATTTCTGGCTAAATATAGGAAAATTGAATTGTGAAATGACAATTTTACCACTGAATGATTATGCGAATCATCAGGGTTTTTCTGTCACGCAGACTACTAAGTTCACTATCAAAATTACTAATTTGCCCCCATTGGCGTGACAAAGATATGCTGGCCACCATGGGATGAACTGGACTTTCGTCCCAGGGATTGAATCCCTGTGTCCAGCGCCATGGCTGCTCCACAGAGAGCTTAGGCCAAGGTGAAAACCTTCGATCCAAAACCCCAAGATAAAGAGCACAAAGCTCACTGCCTTCGTCTCTTCACCCTGGACCCAGAGAACCATCATTCTGGTCCTAGGGTAGCCGAGGTCGAGATGAGGCCCATGACAGAGACGACCAAGGAGGGGCCTGGTACCGACTACAACAAGGGGACGACAACTAGAAACAATTGTGATGCTAGGACTTAGCTGGAACCCACGCTTGCAAGGAGACAGGCTGTGCAAAAATCGGGAACCAAGGACACCAGCAAAAGCAAAGAAAATATGTCGTTGTTCATAGAACCAGTGTGGCTTGTGTTTGGAGAAGAAGTGATCCAAACTTGGATGGATGCCGTCAGAAATGGTGGGGAGGTCCCATCAACGCCACGGTGTGCGATGAATGCAGGTGTTCCACCATTCACCCCTGATGGGTTCGACAGGGATACAGGAGCCCAGGATTTGCAGAATCCTTCACGGCGACACGGCAAAATAGGGGAATTTGGCGGCGTTTTGTCGACCGGACCAATGGCGCAAAACCACGGCGAGGTGGAAGCACAGAAAGACAGAGTGGGGGTCAGAGATGGTTACCTCGAGCGGAATTGCGCCGAGGTTTCTCCAGCTGCCGGAGCTTTAGGTTCTTGCTTTGGGGAAGACGACCTCCGTCCAAGCCCTCCAAGCAACCACGATCAAAATTAGTCGCTGGGAACAATGACATGGGTCGTCGAGGTTAAATCTGGACTGAAATGGAGGGAATGGTGGCTTCGCAATGAGGATTCGGTGAACTGGGGGAGAGCAGCGGCGGCTGCACACAACCTAAAAGAGGCGTTTCGTGAATGCTTGACTCCGAGGCCCGCGTTAGCGCTCGTTGGAAAGGGCGCAGAATGGGGGAGTCGTTGGTGAAGGAACCGATTGATTCAGTTTAAGGTAGGGGGAGATATTGGCGATGGACTCCATTGCCAGCCAAAGCCTGAGTTGCACGTTATTATCGGGGGTTAGGGATGACCAGGTCCCGACCTGTCCCGCTTGCATGAGAACGAAAAACTGGAAATAAACCCGGCCCGACACCTTGGTCTGGGTGTGACCAAATAAATCAATTAATCAAACATTAATTTTAGGTAAAAACATAAATAGTCTATTAGGGTTTAGTTTTAAGGGTGCATTTGATGTCCAAATGACCCCAAATTTTGAGGTATAAGCAAAAAGGATGTGAGGAACCCGATTATAGGCTTAGATTTGGGTTTTGAGATTACTTTGGCTGTAATTTTACCATTGTGCATTAATCATTCAATTAATGTGATGAACTTAGACTAATAGTCAATTATGGTGAAACCTTCACCTAGACTCGATTCTCATCCTATATGATATCCAAAAGTATCATAGCTCACCAATCTAGGGTTAAGTAATCTAGATTATCATAATTTCTATTAGGTGTCCCAAATGAGGTATTAAGCTATCAAAATCATATGACTTCATATCTGTGGATCTCTAAAAGAGTCAATCTAGGGTTTGAAGATCAAAATATGGTTTCATTTATGCTGACACAGTAAAATTTAGATATTCAAAGATAGACAACTGAAAAATGGGGAAAGAGAGATTGGATATCCACATAATCAATTAGGGGTCCAGAATAATGGAGGATTAGCCTATATGTTTGGAATCGAGTATGTTACAACACTCCACCCCTTAAAGAGGATTTTTTCCCCGAAATCCATCCACTTATGGTATGGTATGGTATGCTAAGTTATACTTTTAACCAAGCTATAAATTTCTAGTATACTTAATGTAGGTACTCATATCATACTATTCACATCACACTTATGGTCTACTCACAAGGTGAAGCCATATGCCTCCATGTATCATGCATCCAAAAATATGCTTATCCTAGATGTGGGTCTAGAAAAATTACAACAAGACCTAGGATTATGTTAACCAATTTGTATCCATCAGGGCTACCTGCAATGTTATCATAGTTTTTCCATTCTTTGATCATGGCCCACATCATTTTCCTTGTTATCATCATCAACACCCACATCAAACTCTACATCATCATCATCATCCACTCACCACCATCATCCTCATCATCATCATCATAATCATTATCGTAATCATTAACATCTTATTATCTAAAAGGGTCACATGGGAAAAGCTCAGAAATTCCACCATACTGAGTATGTTCACCCTAGCCTATACTATATAGTCATCCTTACCACTTAATTATTAGTGGTTTGGGGTATAGAATATTAATTTGAGCTTTGAAGTGAAGTTTTACTTTTACCTACATCTGATAAATACATCCGTTAAGGGTAACTCAGGTTAAAATTTTAAAATCTATTTTAATCACCAAAGTAACATTTATGGTGGTGATTATCATGGCTCATCAAAATTCCTGATTTGGTAGCGTCTACATAAGATGTCATTATTTCTAGGAGTTATCCAAGCCTTACTTGTTGTAGCTGCTATTAATCCTGATTATACATTTTGATTCCTAATGAATAAACTGTGTGAAACTCCTCCCCTTAAAAGGTTTAAACTATAACTTAGTGCATAACCTAGAGGGGGAAAAGGGTGGATCCACTCGGTCTGATATATATATTTGAAACTAATTATGTCAGTCTTAGGCCTTATGGTATTAGGGTTGAACATGCCAACCAAGGGTACTTCACTAAAGAGATTCTCTACTACTCAAATTTCTTGTGGTGGTGACTTGGTTCCATAAACCATCGATAAAATCTGAAAACTTTTCTTTTGTAAATATAAATTAATAACGAAAATAAGTTTGACGATGCAAAACTTGCGGTGAAGAATTCAAAATGGGCCAAAAATCAATCGGAGAACCAAGTCAACCACCTATCACAAAACTACGCACATACTATTATCCTATCATCACTTCCTCCTCTGAAAGGGTCTGATCCTCCTATCTCCAAAAAGATCATACGACTATTCTCTAATATGTAAGCGTGAGAGAGAGAAGGGTTTCTTATTACTCACAGTAAACCCCAAACAAAATCTATGAAAGCATGACATTCCACCATTCCCCATGTCATTCTTAAGCATAACTGACACAACCTCCTCACAAGACCTAAGGGAGTCATAAGGTTATCCAACCATTATAGGAAGAAAATTGAGATTTTCCCAATACTAGTTGGTTTACATTTATAGTGCCTTCTGAAGATAATGTAACGCTACGCAACCAAGCTACCCATCTTCAATCATTAAATAAACAAATCACACTATGGGATATGAGAGAGATGATTACTCATGGGTATCTACTAATACTTTTAGCTTTCTTAGTAATCTATAATTATGAGGCATGACAAGCTCAAAGAAAATGGTATCCAATTCTTACATGGATTTAGGTAGATCTATGTGTGACATACTCCATATTGAAGGCAAGGCAGAGAAGCTTCCTTCTCCCTTGTTTCTTTACACAGCTTAGTTATGTTCTCCGCTCATCTGTTGTTAGAGGAGTATAAATTATTTTTTAGATAAATGTCAAATGATATCACTGATGATGTTCACCAAATAAAGTCATCAATAATAATAAATACGTGTTAGATTGATGTAATCTACATGATAATTATGAATGAATCCTGATCAAAATAATTATTTGGCAACAACAATTTATCGTTATACGTTGCATATAAATCTATGCAAGTCCACCCCTAAGTACACATGGTCCTACAAAACTATACACATGGTCCTATACGACTGTAGATATGTGTCACAAGACTGTACACATGGTCCTACAAGACTGTACACATGTGTCACAAGACTGCACACATGTGTCACAAGACTGTACACATGGTCCTACAAGACTGTACACGTGTCACAAGACTGTACATATGTCACAAGACTGAACACATGTGTCACAAGACTATACACTTGGTCCTACAATATTGTACACATGTCTATGACACTATACACATGGTATTACAAGACTGTACACATGCTCACAAGACTGTACACATGGTCACAAGATTGTACACATGTGTCACAAGACTGTGCACATGGTCCTATAATATTGTACTAGACAATCATATGTTAAAATTAAGCATTTTATTTTTGTCATATATTATTAATAACCAAGCCAATCATCAATTCTATTAAATAAACATTACATATTTATAGGGATTATTTGTTAACATATGTTAAGGATGAATTTAGGATGCAAACCTAGTCAATTGAAGGCTTTACCTCTAGCAGTGGCAATGACAACAGTGGCAGTGTCGTGGGTGTACTACCAGCCCTAGATGTGGCTGGCTCTGACGGACTGCCGTGGTGATGAGCAGTAGTAGGAGACCGACTGGCTCTGACGGACTGTCGTGCCATGGCAAGCTCTGGTTCCGACTGCTGCTGTTGGTGCTGGCTTTCTAGTGGCTAGAGGAGAGGACCGGCGAGAGGAGGACCGGCTGGAGGAGAGGACCAACGACGTTGGCGACTCCACGAACGGCGAGCTCCACGGAGGCGGCGAGCTCCACGAATGGCGGCGAGCTCCACGACAGCGGCGAGCTCCACGAACGGCGGTGAGCTCCACGAACGGCGGCAAGGTCCACGGCGGCGGCAAGGTCCACGGCGGCGGCGAGCTTCAAGGCGGCGGCAAGGAGAACGGCGGCAAGCTCCATGGCGGCGGTGAGCTCCACGGTGGAGGGAGTCTGCTTGCTCACCGCCGGAATCGCCAGACCCTAGCTAAGTCGATTGCAACACAGAGAGAAAGGGGAAGAGTCGGGCTCGCTCGCGTGATACTTAGTTAACATTCGGTGTCGGTTATTCAAAAAACTGACACATCAAACTAACGGTGTCAGTTATCAAAATACACCGACACATGTTCCCCATGATAATCGTCGGTTTTAACTAGAAAAAACCCGACGTCTATCTACATATGCCGATTAAAAAATTGGTTCTCGATTAATGATCATAGTCGTCGGTTGTTTTTAAAATCCAACGATCAAAGGGTGTGAAAAATTTCGCGCGAAGACGCAGGAAAACCCATAAGTTTCAGTCATTGTTGTAAAACTGACGATCAAAATGTGCCCAATTTCTGTTTCGCGAATAACCTTTCGTCGTCGGTTTTTTAATTAATGACCGACGCTATATGTTAAATTTTTGGAGGAATTTTTTTCACTGGAAATTTTGGATTTGGCGGTTAATTTTCGGCATCGGTTTATTATTAAGTAAACGACACCGAATAAAAGTGATACCCGTGTCTAGTCGCCCGTCACAGATTGATGTCGGTTTATTTTATAAACCGTCATTGTATTGTTTAGGTTTCAGTGTATTATTACAATCGACACCGTTAAAAGTGACGTTATAAGCCATTTCTGTAGTAGTGAAAGTTGTACAACAATACACATGACAGTACAAAACTACACACAACAGTACATATGGAAACACATTTGTACAACAATTCACATTGTCGTACAAATGTGTACAAAACATTACACATGGCAGTACGCATATGTACAAGACTGTACACAATAGTATGCATGGGAACACACATGTGTACAATAATACACATGGCTATACAAATGTGTACACAACAATACACATTGCAATATACATGTACATACGACCATACATAATAGTACGCCATGGCAACAAACACATGTACAACAATACACATGGCAATACAAATGTGTACACAATATGACACATTACAATACACATATGTACAAGACTATACATAATAGTACACATGGCAACACACATGTGATAATAAATATGGTAGCACAAATATGTACACAACGGTACACATTACAATATACATGTGTACAAAACTATACGCAACAATACACATGGAAACACACATGTGTAAAACAATACACATGGCTGATACAAAGATGTACAAAACAATACACATGGCAGTACACAGTGTGAACAAGAGTATACACAGTAGCACGTGTGGGAACACGCATGTGTAAAACAATACACATGACAGTACACATGTGTACAAAATTATACACATGTGTATATCACAATAGACATGGATGTACACTTGTTCAGAAAGTTTTACACATGACAATTTACATGTCTACAAAAATATACACATGTGTATGACAATACACATGGATGTATTAATGTTTACATAACAATACTCATTGTAACATAAATATGTACAAAACTACACACAACACTACGTCATTATTGATTTTTACTTGAATTTCTCTCTTATTTGTCAGTCATGGTCCTCATAGACTCGTATTGGACACTCATGTCACATTTCTGCTTATTCCTCATCCTCGTGTGTGGCAGGTACATAACCTCATACTGCAACGCCACGGCCACGATCTTCGAGTACCAGAACAACACCCACACGGCGGTAGACGCCTTGGCGCTGGCACTGGATGTCGGAGTCGACATCAACTGTGGTGGGTACTACAAGCTCTCTGCCGGACCCGGCATGGAGAACGGGACCATCAAGGAGTCGTACCTGGACAGAGCCCTCACCAATCTCTTCCTCATCCAGCTCCGCCTGGGTCTCTTCGATGCTCATGCAAATGGAGGAGGAGATTCGAATTCAGACTCCTCTCTGGGCCCGACTAGGCCCTGGAGACGTGTGCAGCGCCAAACACTGTGCGCTGGCGCTGGAGGCCGCGGAACAGGGTGTCGTGCTCCTCAAGAACGAGCTGGCACGCTGCCACTCAGCCTAGAGCACTGCGAAGGCGACGACGGGATTACTGTCTTTGGCGTTGATTGGATAGTTTCCAATCTAGCATGAGTGTAAGATACAAGATGGAAGTCGGTTGGCGGCTGGCCTGAAATATGCGATCACGACGTCAGGCAGAGACCAGAGGAGTGGGGGTCCAATGAGGACCAGCGCTTCCCGCTGCAACTAAAGGTCGCCGTCCTACTAGGGCCTGCAATGTGCAATGTAGGACTGGGGATTCCGTGGCGGGTGCAGACGACGGAAGGACAACGGTCCCATGGTAAACTCCGAGGCCTAGTGAAGAGAAGAAAGCTAAAGGATGCAGGCTTGAATGCAGCCAATTGGCCAGCGGGAATGAATAGAGAGAGAGAGGGTTTGTGGTCCGTGGCCGCCGTCACTCTCAATAGATCTCCTCGCCGGGGCCTCAAGAGGTTGTTAGTATAAAAACTTGATACGTAAACATGTAAAGCTTGATCATGTGTACGGTTTAAGATCTTGATCATAAACTAGTCACTATTAAAGTAAAACGTACCTGTAGACATGGTTGAAACTGTGGAGAAGTTCACGCCCGTATTCGTCGGCCGCCGCGAAAGACGTCTTCTCTCTCTTAGCCTATAACCGTCAAGTGTGTTTTCCGTAAAGTGTGATTAACCCTAAGAGATGGATCTCAGGGTTATACTTATAGACAAAGAGAGGGACGAATTTCCTGTATCCTTTAATCGCAGCCGTCCATCAAAGTTGCCATAATAATAGGAAAAGACTTCTAATAAAAACCCAATTCCTTTATCAATTCCAGCCGTTTCCTATTAACCGCAATTGTTCTATGAGCCACATAATGAAGATAATTAATGAATTTCGGAATACCAACAATCCCACAATAATAAGGATTGTGGAGTCCCAAAATATTCCCCAAAATATTCCAACAGTCTCCCACTTAGTCCATATGAAAATTCTTTAATGGTGCTATATAGGAAAAACATAAGGCGCGAATAAATGTTGAAATTATATGCATAACGGGTTTACTTTTATTACATTGGTTAATGTGAATTATTGATGAGAGTCATAGCGGTTCTACATTAATTAAAGAACATAGTCCCTTCCATGTACCACTGACCAACAATCACATTAAACAATTCTGTATAGCGAAGCAATCGTAAATGTCCCCTTAATGTCTTGAAAAGACTATTTCTATTATCATATATTGCAATAATATGTACATGAACAAATCATACTATGAAACAGAAAAATTCAGAAGTTCCAATAATGAGTACTCAAATAATGTCATTACAAAAGTGCATAGCAATCCACAAATAAAGAAAAGCTAATGGTTATCCTCAAGACCCATGGTTTCTGCATGCTGCTTAAATGTCTTGGGAGGTAACCCTTTAGCAAATGGATCTGCTATATTTGAACACGTACTAATGTGTTCAATTGACACCCTCTTCTCCCGAATTTCTTCTTTAACTGATAGATATTTCATCTCCATGTGCTTTATGCCTTTAGAATACCTATCATTCTTCGAAAGAAAATTGCTGTGGCGTTATCACAGTGAATTTTCAGCGGCCTAGCAATAGAATCCATGACTCTAAGCCCTAAAATGAAATTCCGCAGCCATAAAGCTTGAACTGTAGCCTCAAAGCATGCTACAAATTCAGCCTCCATGGTGGATGATGCAATAATGGTTTGTTTGGCGCTATTCCAGGAAATAGCACCTCCAGCTAATACAAACACATAACCAAAAATGTTTGTCCGAGTATCCACACATCCTCCAAAATCTGAATCTGTGTAACCAATCACTTCAAGGTGATCAATATGTCTGAATGTGAGCATTTGTTTCTTCGTTCCCTGTAAGTACCTCAACACTTTCTTTGCCGCTTTCCAATGATCAATGCCTGGATTGCTTTGATAACGGCCCAACATACCAACTGCAAAACTGATATCAGGTCTAGTGCAAACTTGTGCATACATCAAACTTCCTACAGGAGAAGCATAAGGAATATCTTTCATTCGATCACGTTCTAATTCAGTTTGAGGACATTGACTTAAGTTGAACTTATCCCCTTTCTGAATTGGAACAACATTAGAATCACATGACGCCATATTAAATCTTTCCAAAACTTTTTTGATATAAGCATTTTGAGACAATCCTAAAATCCTACGTGACCTGTCACGGAATATTTCTATTCCTATCACATAAGAAGCCTCTCCCATATCTTTCATTTCAAAGTTTTGAAAAAGAAAATCTTTGGTTTCACGTAATAAACCAAGATCGCTGCTGGCAATAAGAATATCATCAACATATAGAACCAAAAATGCAAACTTACTCCCACTGATCTTTAGGTATATACATTGATCAACAATGTTTTCCGTAAACCCAAAGGCCGTAATGGTATTGTGAAACTTAATATACCATTGACGTGAAGCTTGCTTTAATCCATATATTAATTTCTTTAATAAACAGACCATGTTTTCCTTTCCATCTATAATGAAGCCTTCTGGCTGAGCCATGTAGACTTCTTCCTCTAAACTCCCATTCAGAAAAGCCGTTTTCACATCCATCTGATGTAACTCTAAGTCAAAATGAGCTACTAATGCCATAATGATTCGTAAAGAATCCTTTTTAGAAACTGGAGAAAATGTTTCATTATAATCAATGCCTTCTTTCTGATTAAAACCTTTGGCTACAAGTCTGGCTTTATGTCATTCGATTTTACCAAGAGAGTCACGTTTGGTCTTAAAGACCCACTTGCACCCGACTTTCTTATACCCTTCAGGTAAATCAGCCAACTCCCAAACTTTGTTTGCAGCCATGGAGTTTATTTCATCACACATGGCATTAATCCATTTTTCAGAATCTTCAGATTTTATGGCTTGTGAATACGTAACCGGATCGTTATCCATCCCCATATTAAATTCACATTCTTGTAAATACATCAAATAATCATCCGAAATGGATGATTTCCTGCTTCTCGTAGATCTCCTTAATTCTACTGCAGGTGTTGCATTTACATTCGGTTCAATGACGTTATCAGGTACATTATGGAGTGCATGATCATTGACATTTTGTTCTACATTGTTGATTGGATCAACATCATTAGGTGGAACGGTGTCAGTCGAGATTGAGGGCAAGGGGATTGGTATAGGTGCCCTTATTTCTCTAATGATCACTTCTCTAACTTTATCACTCCCACTGATTTCGCCATTCTCAATGAATTTAGCATTACCGGTTTCTACAATTCTAGTAGTATGATTCAGACAATAAAATCTAAACCCCTTTGATCTTTCAGGATACCCAATGAAAAAATCGCTAATGGTTTTTGGATCGAGTTTCTTCTCATGTGGATTATAAATGCGTGCCTCTGCTGGACATCCCCATATATGTAAATGGCGTAAGCTGGGTTTCCATCCCTTCCACATCTCGAAAGGTGTCTTGGGGACAACTTTACTGGGAACCCGATTTAAGATATACACAGCAGTCATAAGGGCATGCATCCACAAAGATATGGGTAGATTAGAAAAACACATCATACTCCTAACCATTTCTAGAAGTGTACGATTACGTCTCTCAGCTACACCGTTCATCCACGGGGAACCGGACATTGTGTATTGAGGGACAATTCCTAATTTTTCTAGGAGTTTAGCAAAAGGACCACGACGTTGTCCCGATTCATCATATTTTCCATAAAATTCACCACCTCTATCAGACCTAATGATTTTCACCTTTTTACCTAATTGTCTCTCAACTTCAGTAATGTAAATTTGAACAACATTCACAGATTGAGATTTATCATGCAAAAGGTAAAGATAACAATAACATGAATAATCATCTATAAAGGTAATAAAATATTTTTCTCCACCAAAAGATGGAACATCGAAAGGTCCGCATATGTCTGTGTGTATGATTTCGAGTAGTTCAGTGCTTCTTGTGGCTCCTTTCTTGGTCTGTTTGGTTTGCTTACCCTTAATGCAATCCACACAAACACCAAAATCAGTAAAATCAAGACTCGGAAGAATCTCATCTTTTACTAAACGATTAACTCTTTCTCTGGATATATGACCCAGTCTTTTATGCCACAAAAATGCAGAACTTTCACTCGACCTACTTCGTTTCAAACCCACTTTAGGATGCAAGGTAACAAGAAGCGATTCGGAAAATATATTATCAAGAAGAATATGATATAAACCCTTAATCAAAATTCCTGAACCAAACAAATTATTTTCCTTAATCAAACTGAAACGTCCACCGCCTACCATAAAAGAATAACCATCATTGTCAAGTTTAGACATGAAAATTAAATTTCTAGAAATAGAAGATACATAAAGAGTTTGTTCCAGATCTAAATGAAAACCAGAGTTTAAAACTAAACGAAAAGTGCCAATGGCTTCTACTGGAGCTCTCATTCTATTTCCCATGTAAAGGTAGGCTTCATTTGGCTTTAGTTTCCGGGTTGTAAGGAATCCCTGCATCAAGTTTGAAACATGAACATTAGAGCCAGAATCAATCCACCAAGTATTACAAGGTGCTTCTACAAAGTTTGATTCGAAACATACAAAAGCAAAATACTTGCCTTTCTTTTCGAACCATTCTCTGCGCTTTATGCAATCTTTCTGAATGTGTCCAGGCTTCTTACAGAAGTGACAATTATCATTCTTCCTTGCTTTCTTAGGTGCAGATTGTCCTGACTGATTGGATGGACTAGTCTTAACGCCCTTCCAATTTTTCTTACCGACTTTGTTCTTCCCGTTCCCATTACCATGCATGTAATTTGCCTGAGCAACATGACCATTCTGCTGCTTAATTCGAGCTTCTTCCTGAACCAGTTTATTGGTCAGTTGATTCACATTCCACGTATCCTTAATCGTGTTATAGTGAATCTGAAAAGGACCATACTGGAGAGGCAGCGAGTTTAGGATGAATTGGACTAGGAACGAATCCGCAACAGTCATGCCCGATTTACCTAATTTTGCAGCCAGATTAGTCATATCAAGTACATGTTTCTGCATAGTTTTAGTACCATCATAACGGGCAGTCGTTAGTTCAGCCATAAGTTTTCCAACAATTGCTTTATCAGCAACCTTAAAGCGTTCAGTGAGTATTCTTAAGTATTCCTTAGCAGTCAGATCTTCACTTTCAGAAATAGAAGACTTGATATTGCTAGTAGTGGTTAAACGCATGAATTTCAAGCAAAGTTTATTAGCTCTAGTCCATGCATTAAAAGTTTTGATCTCACTTTCTGTTGAGGTAGTAGTAATATCTGCAGGCTTGTCTACTGTAAGTCCTGACTCAATCTCAAGTACACCCAAGTAAAATTCAACATGTTCTTTCCACTCGGTGTAATTAGTCCCATCTAGTTCGGGAACAGAGTTGACAAAAGAATTAAGACTAGCGGGTTGATGAACTGCATTATAGAAACATGTTCACGATAATTAATCTTTGAGGTGTAAACACATATAGACAAACATGACTAAGATTTATGCATAAACGAGTGATTTAAACTAATCATCAAAGCAAGTATGGTATCTGTGGATATCCTATACCGACTTAATTACAGAAATAAAGCAACTCCGTAATAGTTATTTTACTTTTAATGCATTGACTACCTGTGGGTAATACATAATGCTAGTAAATAACCAACAATAAGTTTACTTAGTCGATATTCATTGCATTCTATGAGTCCACTGTGGTGAACTTCAAACAGTTATATGAACATCATATTCTTAAGCAAAGAAACATTCACGAACCGAAGTGAAATCACTGTGGTGATTATCAAAACAATATAATGTGAATATTGCTCTTAAAGCATATTTTTCCATATATATGACATATGAGTGAACAAAAAAGTAAGGAATTTTTTTTTAACAGACCGGAACATGATAGGATAAAATTCCAGGATCATTCATAAGGTGCGGAAACATCTAATAAAAGTTTTAATATCAATTTTATCCAACAATTATGCCCAAAAAAAGCCCTGAAATCACTTAAAACGTGATTTTGAGGGTCTAAACGGCCGAATTTGGCTAAAAAATGAAAAGTTTGTGGCAAAGCGACAAATTTTGAAGATCTCGCCGTTTCCAATCAGAAAAAGTATATGTGCGTTAAAATCTGACACTGGTGGCCGAGATTGTGGAAAATTGATAAAACTGATATTTTCTCTTAATTAGGACTATGAGTATGATCTTAACGAAGCGACTGATACCACATGTTAGTATAAAAATGTGATACGTAAACATGTAAAGCTTGATCATGTGTACGGTTTAGGATCTTGATCATAAACTAGTCACTATTAAAGTAAAACGTACCCGTAGACATGGTTGAATACGGCGGTGAGATCTGCGGAGGCGATCTTCGGAGAAGATCTGCGGAGAAGTCCACGCCCGTGTTCGTCGGCCGCCGCGAAAGACGTCTTCTCTCTCTTAGCCTATAGCCGTCAAGTGTGTTTTCTGTAAAGTGTGATTAACCCTAAGAGATGGATCTCAGGGTTATACTTATAGGCAGAGAGAGGGACGAATTTCCTGTATCCTTTAATCGCAGCCGTACATCAAGGTTGTCATAATAATAGGAAAAGACTTCTAATAAAAACCCAATTCCTTTATCAATTCAGCCGTTTCCTATTAACCACAATTGTTATATGGGCCACATAATGAAGATAATTAATGAATTTCGGAATACCAACAATCCCACAATAATAAGGATTGTGGAGTCCCAAAATATTCCCCAAAATATTCCAACAGAGGTATCATGGAGAAACTGGTTCTGAGACTCAGTGTTGATCCAACTGGCGAGTGCTCTTTGTCGCCGTCGTCGTCTACCTCCGCGTGGTTGCATGCAGTAGGCGAGAGAGCCCCTACATCGCCACCGACTATGATGGGTGGGTGCACAAGGTCGTAAAACTCACTTGATGCAGATTGGGTCCTTGACAACTCAGTTGTGAGTTGGGGCAGTCATAGTCCGGGAGAGGAAACACTATCAATTAATTAAACGGGATTGCATCGGGGTTTAGTTTCCGAAGACAACCATTGGAAGGGGCCATTTGTCGGTCCGTTATTAAACGTTCCGGGGTGCAGAATAGGGTGTGAGGCCGGTTACGAGTATCACGGCCCTAAAAGAAAACAAACCGAGATTGTTGCTGATTCCGAGTAACTAACTCTGAAAGCCATTCCGTTGGATAAGTTTGTTGAATGCAGAAACTAACTGGAACTGCTGCAGGTTCTGACTAACCATACGAAGACTAACTAACTCCCACTGTGTGGGCTTGCATCTGCCAAGAGTCAAGACCGCCACTCCGCTAACAGAAATAACTACATGTCTTGGGTTCCGATTTAGGAGCATGGACCCAATATGACCGACAAATACACGGATAGGCGCGGCGTTATGGTTTAATTGGATAGAATAGTCCGTTGCGTTTAATTGCAACAGGATGCATCAACTTAGAAAAACATGTGTCAATTTTCTTGTTACATTAATAACTGAGAGAGAGAGAGAGGAAAAGGGAGGGGTGCAGAGGGGAAGGGAGGAGTTACGTTACCAAGCTTCGTGCCGCAAGAATCAGACTGTACATTTGTACATCGATTATACGCTATACAAGTACCTTTTTTCTTTGTTTACATATTTTTCAACAATCTTTTCATTCGGTTATCCAATGGTATGAATGTTCTTGTTGCCTTGCTCAATTATGGATCTTGGATTATCTCATTGTGCAACATTGTGCAACATTTACTTAAATATCATAAGTGCTTATTTGAGATAAAATCCTTGAGGACTAATTCATGCAACGAGTACATTTTGTCAATAAAAAAACATTTAGCCAATTATGGACTAATAAACTCAATAATAAATTTAAATGAATTTGTAGATAGTATGTCATTTTTTACTATATCTAGGAGAAAATATTTGTGAATTGCCCTCCAAATTTCAGAGCAAAAGAACACTCCAAATGGCCTATTAAAATTTCTAGAAGAAAAAGGACTTTTATATGATAGATGAGATTAAAATTGATTGATTGAATCAGTTATTTGGCCGCAAATTCAGGATTGATATTGGCTTGGTCCCCAGATGTATCATGCTAGCCACGATCATCATATTTTTTATCAAAAGCTAGCTCATCTTCTCCTACCCAGAGCCTGGAAAGGAAATGAGAGTATAGAGACAATCCAAGTTCCTGATCTCTCTCTCCAATCTCTTCTTATCCCTTGAAAACTTGTCCAATCATTTTCTCACTCCAATCAGATTTGATTGGTGGGTGTTGGAAGGCAATTTGTACCTTTGGCTCTAAGTACTACCTCTCACTCGAAAGCACTTGTCAAACCTCTTTAACCCTAGCATTGAAACTCTACTTCCCTACTCCCTCACCCTATATATATCCCACCATCATGTTCACCATTTTCCCCTATACCCCAATGATAGTTTCGGGCCTAGTTTCCTATGATGTTTCCTTCTCCTCCTGTAACATACTCGATTCCAAACATATAGGCTAATCCTCCATTATTCTAGACCCCTAATTGATTATGTGGATATCCAATCTCTCTTTCCCCATTTTTCAGTTGTCTACCTTTGAATATCTAAATTTTACTGTGTCAACATAAATGAAACCATATTTTGATCTTCAAACCCTAGATTGACTCTTTCAGAGATCCACAAATAAGAAGTCATATGATTTTGATAGCTTAATACCTCATTTGGGACACCTAATAGAAATTATGATAATCTAGATTACTTAACCCTAGATTGGTGAGCTATGATACTTTTGGATATCAGATAGGACGAGAATCGAGTATAGGTGAAGGTTTCACCATAATTGACTATTAGTCTAAGTTCATCACATTAATTGAATGATTAATGCACAATGGTAAAATTACAGCCAAAGTAACCTCAAAACCCAAATCTAAGCCTATAATCGGGTTCCTCACATCCTTTTTGCTTATCCCTCAAAATTTGGGGTCATTTGGACATCAAATGCACCCTTAAAACTAAACCCTAATAGACTATGTATGTTTTTACCTAAAATTAATGTTTGATTAATTGATTTATTTGGCCACACCCAGACCAAGGTGTCGGGCCGGGTTTATTTCCGGTTTTTCTTTCTCAGGAAAAAGGGACAGGTCGGGACCTGGTCGTCCCTAACCCCCGATAATAATGCGCAGCTCAGGCTTTGGCTGGAAATGGAGTCCATCGCCAATATCTCCCCCTTCCTTAAACTGAATCAATCGGTTCCTTCACCAATGACTCTCCCATTCTGCGCCCTTTCCAACGAGCCCTAACGCGGGCCTCGGAGTCAAGCATTCGCGAAACGCCTCTTTTAGGTTGTGTGCAGCCGCCGCTGCTCTCCCCCAGTTCACCGGATCCTCATTGC
Organism: Alisma plantago-aquatica; assembly: GCA_963693085.1. Taxonomy (NCBI): domain Eukaryota; kingdom Viridiplantae; phylum Streptophyta; class Magnoliopsida; order Alismatales; family Alismataceae; genus Alisma; species Alisma plantago-aquatica. Next base: position 1,019,732,354 of record OY856413.1, on the reverse strand, counting down.
GGAGCCACCATTCCCTCCTTTTCGGTCCAGATTTAACCTCGACGACCCATGTCATTGTTCCCAGCGACTAATTTTGATCGTGGCTGCTTGGAGGGCTTGGACGGAGGTCTTCTTCCCCAAAGCAAGAACCTAAAGCTCCGGCATCTGGAGCAACCTCGGCGCAATTCCGCTCGAGGTAACCGTCTCTGACCCCCACTCTGTCTTTCTGTGCTTCCACCTCGCCGTGGTTTTGCGCCATTGGTCCGGTCGACAAAACGCCGCCGAATTCCCCTATTTTGCCGCGCCGCCGTGAAGGATTCTGCAAATCCTGGGCTCCTGTATCCCTGTCGAACCCATCAGGGGTGAATGGTGGAACACCTGCATTCATCGCACACCGTGGCGTTGATGGGACCTCCCCACCATTTCTGACGGCATCCATCCAAGTTTGGATCACTTCTTCTCCAAACACAAGCCACACTGGTTCTATGAACAACAACATATTTTCTTTGATTCTGCTGGTGTCCTTGGTTCCCGGTTTTTGCACTGCCTGTCTCCTCGCGAGTGTGGGTTCCAGCTAAGTCCTAGCATCACAATTGTTTCTAGTTGTGTTCCCCTTGCTGTAGTCGGTACCAGGCCCCTCCTTGATCGTCTCTGTCATGGGCCTCATCTCGACCTCGGCTACCCTAGGACCAGAGCGATGGTTCTCTGGGTCCAGGGTGAAGAGACGAAGGCAGTGAGCTTTGTGCTCTTTCTCTTTGGGTTTTGGATCGAAGGTTTTCACCTTGGCCTAAGCTCTCTGTGGAGCAGCAATGGCACTGGAGACAGGGATTCAATCCCTGGGATGAAAGTCCAGTTCAGCCCATGGTGGCCAGCATATCTTTGTCACGCCAATGGGGGCAAATTAGTAATTTTGATAGTGAACTTAGTAGTCTGCGTGACAGAAAAACCCTGATGATTCACATAATCATTCAGGGGTAAAATTGTCATTTCACAATTCAATTTTCCTATATTTAGCCAGAAATGCTTTAAACTTGTAAAAGTCATAAGAATTTATCCGTTTATCCAAATAGGGCATATATATACATTTTTGAAATCAGAAAAATACGACTGATTTATTGGGACAGGTTTCATGCCCAGGTTTGCAACCTAATGTAGGGTCGATTTCTAAGCAAAAGATTTAATGCATATTATATTAATTGTATGCACGTATATTGTGACTAGGTTGAGACAACCCTGAACCTGAACTTATGATGTGTTATTGAATATCTAGGATTGATCATAAGGTATGTACATCCTCTATTTTATTTTGGGCATTATTTTACTAAAATCTACATTCTTTTAATGAGGCATCTCTTGAACTGTTATTCTACTTGAAAATCACTTGCTTGGACATTTATTATTTTTCCTTCTCTCAATTCATGATATTCAATTAGTTATTGTGATACCTTGTTTATAATGGGTTTTTGGACCCCTTCTGCTATATTGTCTTTTTATTTGAAATTGACTAAAATGTCAGTCTTTTCACTCTATTTTATGCATGCTACATGTTTGACTAGAATATCTAGAATAGTGGTACTTATGTACAACCATATTTATTTAGGGCGTGCGTATTCCGCCCGGGGTGTGCGTTTCCACCCTTGTTTATTTTTAGGCCATGATCCTATGGTGTTATGGCCCTGTTTTAGGTATATTTAGTCTACATTGTTATGCATGCAAATATTTATCGTTTTAATGTGAATCTGTGGTTGATTGATATGGCAAGACACTCTTTTATTATCATGCTTGTAATCTGAATTTAATATGCCTCCTTTCTTTTGCTTCATTTCTTTTGTTACTTTCCTCTTGAACATACCTAATTGCAAATAGCCCCTTTACTTGTGGGAACATCTCTTTTTATACTTTTAACCCTATATAATGCTCAAAGTGTTTTATATGTGTACATACTCAACCTTTGCCGACCTCTTTATTTGTTTCCTATGTTCTGGGTGATGTTCCCTTCCACCCAGGTTTAGGTGCATTAAAATCAAGGTTACTCGAAGATCATATAAGGAGAATTGTTCCTAAGGATAGCTTGGAATGGCTAGGTTACTCTCTGCTACTGGGCTTATTTGTAGTTAGTTCAAGTTTTTGTAATATCACCTTTTATGGTGATGAGCAATTGTATAATAATACCCATTGTAACTTTGTAATAGTTCAGTTCCGCTGCTTATTCATTATAATGCTCTATAATATGTGCCATTTGAGAAATGAATGAAATTCCTCCTTTCCTTATTACCTCTTGGTACATTTGGGATTGGATGGGCTAATTCTTCAATTCAGTGAAGAGTGGATCCCTTATCGGGTCTCACTCTTTACAAAATGGTATCAGAGCCTAAGCAGTCGGTAACTTGACTATTTCAAGTTATCCTAGGTTGACCCTTAATTAAATAGGTGACTCTTATAGGTTGTTGATACACCTAATTGCTAGTGGTGGAATACCAATTAGGGTTTAACCCATGACTAAATTGGTCACTTTCACTCCCCAAACCACTAATGGTTGAGACTTTAATTTTTAGAACCGTAGTTCACCCAACACCCCATATGGATAAATAAATTTCCCTAAATAGGGGTCGACTCTTCTGGTTATTAAACTTAATTTTCCCACTGTATGGAAATATAGTTTAGTGTTAAGATGTAGGTGGAATCGAACACTAGTATATAGGCTTAACCCTAATTCCCTTATGAGCCCTATTCTAGTTGTTTGTCTAGCATGTCTCATATATGCCCACTAGGAGGACTTGGTATGTAACATATATATAACAATGACATGGGTGGAAACATGTTGATGATTTCATGGATAGTAGGTGATTGAACTAATTAGCTATATTATACTTTGGAAGTGAGCCAGGTGGTGCGGCGCGCGGCGGTTATGCCTCAGAACTGTGGAATGGAGGAGTCAGAGCACTAGGTGGGGCTGGCTAGTCCTGCAGAGGATGTAGAGGGGGCACCTCCGGCGGTAGATTTGGCGAGGTGGGAAGTCCTACTGCTGTAGATCGGTGGCGTGGAATTCGGGGCAGGAGGAATAGGTTGACGGTTGCAATCAGGAGTAGGTGGAGAGAGAGAGGATAGATAAGAGGAGAGGGAAAGCGAGCACACATTTGATCCCGTAGATAGTTGTGTGACTTGTCCAGGCTGCCAGGCGTTGTAGGGCGCTAGAGTGGGGTTTGGGGTTCGGGGTGTGAAACTGGTTACATCAAGAATTTTCCTTTTTTTATGTGCGCTATCGAAGATACTAGACTAAAACCCGTGCTATGCACGGACCTGAGAACAATTAATTATCTTACAAATTATTTTGACTGCAAAGTGAGAAGCAAGACTTCTGTCAGATCGATGCTAATCATGAAAATTTTAGAAAACCCATCATTCAGCCAAAATTAATTAATTATTAAAAGCCACCAAAAGGAACCAGTAAAATAGAAATGGAGATCAGATCCAATCGGAAATAGTTTCATACACAGATGTAGCAGAAAAAGCTAAAACGAACCGAAAAGAAACGGTTTAGCCAAGACATGGATCTAATAGTCAGCAGAAATAATTAATTTCTTGTCACATAACTTCAATGGTAAAGTCTACACGAAACATATAAGAAAACCAGAAGCTGGAGTTATGTATCGAAAAAATAAATGTAATCACAAAAAGGAACCAAGCCATTAATTAATTATATATATATATATAAGTACACTATATATACAAGCACATTTTGCCAAAATTTCCATAGAAGTTATGGCTTCAAATAAGAAAACATAGCTTCGTAGAAGCTTTGTTATTGTGAAATAGTCTTGGGAGGTGGGTTCCCTAGAAGTAGGGGCGGGTGCATTTGTTGCCGCACTTGTTGCATCGTGGACATCCCTTGACATTATCATTTCCTTCTGGTAGGCCGAACTTGCAGAGAATCCATTGTCTGGGCACTAGTACATAAATGGTCTGTAGCGTCGGTTTTTTAACGCATGCAGCGTCACTTTTTAACCGACGCCTAGGTGGGCGTCGCTACAGAATTTGGTCTATAGAGTCGGATTATTTAACCAAATAAAACCGACCTTACAGAGTAAACACCGACGCAAGAGGTTGTAAAAATTCTAACCTAGGCGAGAAAAAAAGGAGCCTGTAAGGTCAGTTATTTCATAAAAACCGACCCTGTAAACGTTCTCGGTCGAGAAAATTGTCGACCGAGAACGTTTATAGGGTCGGTTTTTATTAAATAACCGACCCTAAAAATTGAATACCATTTCAGTGGTAACTCTTGGTCGATAAAATTGTCGACCGAATATATTTCGGTCTCGACTGAATATATTTCGGTCTCGACCGAAAAATCTCTCTAAGGTCAATTTTATGAGAAAACCGACCCTAAAGATTGAATAAAACATTTCAGTGTAAGACTCGGTCGACAAACTTCTCGACCGATAGTATTTCGGTCGAGAAGTTTGTCGACCGAGTCTTACACTGAAATGTTTTATTCAATCTTTAGGGTCGGTTTTCTCATAAAACCGACCTTAGAGAGGACATGTAGACTCAGTTTTTTACAAAAATCGACGTTAGAAGTTCTATTTCGGTAAAAAAAATTTCGACCGAAGAGTGTACAATGAATTCAATCTTTAGGGTCGGTTATTTAAAAAACCGACGCTAGAAGTTACGATTTTTTTTAAAAAAATTTCTGCAGAAATTGATATAGAACAGAAGAACAAGAAGATTCATATATTCTGGGAGAGGGGAGCATTGATGCTCAATCGTCACCATTCAAAACCACACATTCATAACAAAAATGATAATAAATATCATAATTTACAAAATGATAGAGTGCAAGTCTGAGATGCCATATTACAAAAGTACAAATATGAAAGAGTACGTACTCAAACCACATACATAAATGGAGCCGACATATTCAATCCAATGCTATTTCGACTTCACTTATAAAACACTCTGACCACTCTTCTCGAAATTCATTCAAGTCCACATGTGTGTAAGGCTGAGTTGTCAAGATCTGTAACAGAAAATGCACATGCTAATATTTTATAAAAAATGACTACAATCACTTGTAAATTTATGATGTTATTCTTTATTACCTGACTTATAGTCTAAATGTCATGTGATTCTTGTTTGACAATTGCTTGCATGTATTTCATTACATAGTAGCCACAAGCCCAGTAATTATTTTGCATAGGACACTACAAATAATGAATTATACTTAATGTTAGTAAACTACTATAAACAACAGTTGAGATAAGACTATAAGAGTTGACATATTATAATTGAAAAATTAATACATATAAGACTAAGCAGTTGTCAAAGTAGCTACCTTGACATTTTTCAAAGTCAATGTCTTTAATTTTGTGGGTATTTGTCCTCCAGCTTCACGAAAAGCCTTTATACCCCTATCAATTAAACGATAGTTGGTAAAATAGAAATTCTAAATAAAATATAATGTTGAAGCAATTGATTAAATTTATGCTTACTCCATAGCTGACAATTTTAGTTTGTGACTCCTCGTTGTTTTACCCATTGGGTCAAGATAATAAAGAGTCATCAATTTTGGGACAATCACCAGTAATTCCCAATGTCTAGCTCTGAGCACTACAAAAAAGGACGATTTGGCTACATTTCTTATAACTATACATATTATATTTGTAGTTAAAGTTACCTTTCTTTATAAACTATAATAGTGTAAAGGAAACAAATGTCGTCAATTCTAATAGCTACAAAATTGACTACACATCTTAGTTAAATACAAAATAAATAATTTTCCCCACTCGTGTTATCTCTTCCCACTCTATGGATTTCATAAATATTTGACATGCCCAAATTTTTAAATTTTCCGCGTGCTACTCCATCTTATTTCAAATCGGTGGGTGTGAATACTCCATCCAAAACTACGCATGCATTGGTTCCGTTCCCACCCCCTTCCACTTGTTCCCCCAAGGAGCTCTCTTCCTCTTACCCTCTTCTCCTACCCCTTGCCCTAGTTACGACGCCCGCCTCCTGCGTCCCCAGACTATCTCCGTCCGTCCCTCTGGTCACCCCCACCCCCATCTCAGCTCAACCAATCGAAGTGCTAGACCGGCTAGTGAAGATACAGGCCATTCCAAGGGAGGTCACCGGTTAGCCCAGGTAGAGAGAAAATACATCGTTCTTGGTCTGATTCTACCATTTTCACTTCTAGCATAGATCTTGCTGGGGAGATGATGCCCGGGTATGTGTATGGACCGCATGGTGGATTTTCATGGTTCGGGTTGTAGTGTCTAGGAGGATGATTATCAGTTCAGACACAAACAACACCATCACAGGTACTTACGGAAATAGATATAATGAACCACCTGCACATATCTTTGGTTTAATAACTTGTGGTCCTGTAACAAACTACAATCATGGTTGATATGTTTCTTAATTGCACATAGTTAATTCTCGAGCTACTTTCAGTTATGAGATGTGCATTTGACCTATAGAACCTCATTTAAAGGCCACATTTACTTTTCCACTCTGCATGTTCCATACAGGGACACATACTCACTACACAGTTGGATTTTGTCAAATACAGTATGTGCTTGCTGATTATTTGTGATAGTTTGATTACTTTTATACATACCATTTGATCGATTATTTGTGAAAGTAGCTGATTAGTTTTATAGCATTCCTTCCCTGAATTGTTCTTTCGGACCTTAATAGACATGCTTGGAAGGTTGTATTACAACTAAATCTGGAAACGAAAATCTCAAAATTAGAGAGAAGATAGCTATTCTTATGTTTTTTTTTTGTAAGCTATTCTTATGTTTGTAATACCAGAGGCGATATAAAGAGAATTTTGAGGCTGATCCGTGACAGGGTTGTGCATTCACCTCAAAGAAAATGTCTATATGCCAGATTCTTCATGCTTAAGTATCTTAAACAACTAATGAGGGAAAAAATGGTGAAATGAACTGGTCTAAATATACCAACTAGAATAAGTTGGTGGCCTGAGGTGGCAGATTGAAAAGACATATTCTATATCATTAATGAAAGAGATCAGGGGTCTTTTAGGGAATATATCTAAGGGGTGGCCAAGATGCACTTAATAATCAAATTAGACAAGAAATGACTAATCTTAAAATGAGGAAGGATACTTGATGAGCCATTGCATAGGTAGAGGAATGTCAGGTGCTTCTGCCAAATAGTCTGGACTCTACATAAAACTCCATCGTAGAGGAAATATTACAAATCATGTGGCCGGTTCTACTCCTTTTAAGTTGCCATGCAACTTTTAAACTACCATTGTCTAAACAATGCAAACTTAAGCAGTAGTTATGGCACACTGTCATAGAAAGGCAAGTGGACTGCTTCCTATAGGAATAATTACATCCATTCTTATGGAAACCGATGATAGTCTTTGACAAATACCCATTGTTGTTGATCCCCAAATATCAGAGAAGATTATATTTCAACAAGTTGCTATGACAATACAGTCTGTAGAGGCATTCTAAAGGTCGTCCAAGCATCATTTCCAAAGTTATCGAGCTATGTACTCTACCTTGGCTTTCCGTGCTCTGCATTCTAAATGCAAACCATGTTGTGCCTACACTTTTGTGAAATGCCAGAGGCAGTAGCTAGATCCACATCATTAGGTTTACCATCTCGCTAGAGATATAAAATATGCTAGAAATGGAGGCATTGAGCCTCGAGACTATGCTTCTTTTGTTGTGGTGAATGGAGGTGTAAATGATTTTTCTTTTACATTCTTCTCCTGTAAAAGTTCACATTTTTACTGGATTAATATCTCTTTAATTGGAGTTGTAGCACATTTATCTAATTGTTTTTTGTTTACTCTTCTTGGTCGAATGTTTATTAGTCTTGAAATGGAAATTCCCATACATTACAAAACCATTCTTCTTTGGCCCGAAATAGTGACAATGTAGCTTTATTTTGTGGTTCTCTCTGTTCTTAAAAGTATACATGAGAGGCCTATTCAGATGCCAACTCACTCAAAGGGTGAATGTGGATTGACCACAAATACCTATTTAGACGTCAACTCCCTCAAAGGGTGAATGTAGATTGACCACAAATATAACAAGGACTTCTATCAAACTATAGAAAGTTGATATATGAGGTGGTAGTTACCAAGAAGGAAGAGATGAGAAAAAGATCACAAAGGCTTTCCCATGGCAAAGGGAACAGTTTGATATTATGATTGTGGAAGTGTCATGCTAAAGAATGGATTTTGAATGCCAACTAAGGACTTGAGACTTGTCTCTTACATGAAAAGAATAACGGAGACACATTATTGTGTTGCTAATAAACCCAATTTCTGATTATAGTTTCACATCATTCTCAATAAGCTCCTTACTTTTGAACCAGCGTAGTGGAACACTACACATAATTTGTCCCCCTATGTTTATCTACGAATACCCCTATAGCTGCAATTAACTCTTTCTTTCCACCCCTAACCTGTTCATCCTTGTATTACTAAACCTATATTTTTATTTTCATGTCTAGTCTACTTTGACTATTAATGTTATTCTTCTCGTAGTCATTGCAATATCTATAACAATATGAAGGTATTGTATGTTATTTTACACATTAATAAAATTGTAAACATCTCTTAACCTGATGCTAATTATATGTAGTTTGATATGGACACAATGATGGAATGTGTACATGAAAAGTGTACAAATTTTGAAAAATGCACACCTATTCCACAAATCTTGAAAGATGGGTAAATTCTTGTTCTATGCTGATTTGTTTGCACCATTTGCTTCTGATATGACAGAGTTCTATAGAAATTCTATGAAAAAAATAAGCATGTATCATGAATTTTCTTAAACAATGTGAAAATTCAGTCTAAGTATAAAGTTCTTGCTATTGAGTGTTCCAAGAAGTTTGATACTATGATAAATATGAAAATGTATTATATGGTGGATAAAATTTGAAAACCCATGCCATGATACAACAAAAATACTTACAAAGGATTAAATTATAAAGGGAAAGTATATGCTTGTATAGCTCAATTATAGAGCAAACTGATATGTATGGTTCTAATGGTACATATTAAAGACAAAAGGGCACGTCATTGAACAAGCAAGCTCTGACACTGAACTTTAAATGGGATATATATATGTAACAAATAATGAGGTCAACAAGTCTTTTTAAAATTCTATATAAGACACGACCCTAGCAAGGAGCTTAGGATCTTTTCTAAATCATCTTGCAGTTTGTATATTCCATTACTTTTTCTGTGACGGTAAGCACATCAAAAGACATGTAAATATATTTCGTGGCCAGCCTCGTTTCAAAATAAACAAGGAAGAAGAAACCGTGTTGGTGTCCTGATTCGAATCTGGCCAGAAAATTTATGTTGTCAATATGGTGTAATAGACTTGATTGGTAAATTTCATTGAGGCAATCATGGAACCTTGTACATCCATGTATAGCGTCTACTGTAAGTTTCACACCTACCATTTCTTGTCCACATGATAAGGCATTTTTCAATTTTGTAGTTGTAGAAATTATGTTAAAATTGGTGTTGAAGTAAACACTTTCCTCTTGCTTTAAATTTGTTAGTTTGTGGATGGAAAACAAATGCATTTTCCAAATTAGAGGAATTTTGCAATGGACATACATTCGGATTGTCATGAGACAATTACTCTAGTAAGTTTCTGCACAAATCTACCAATATAACAACCCCCACCTCCTAACTTCAAATATCCAACAGTTGCAACCACAAAGATGTGCACCACTGGTGCTTATTCTTTATTTTAAGAAAAGTTTTACTCTGTTATTTTTCACATTTTGTATATCCTCATGCTTTATTTTTTCCATTTTATATGATTCATACTCATGAGTCTTGCTCCTCGGATGAAAACTAGAAAGAAGTTTCATCCCTAGATAGGATGGCCGATTTGTTTATCCTATTTCTACCCTTGGCTCATGTAGACACCATGATGCGAACGCATACACTCATAGACAACAAATTTGAATATACTTGAGATATATGTCTCAAAAGGTAATGGCTTTTACTTTTCCGGGCAACATTTTTTGAAGATCTTTGCAGAAATAGTTGTGTAAATGAAATGACTTTCTTATGATCATTTTATACTATTAATCCAAACATTTTAGTTTTATTGTACGTCTTGATATATATACAGTCATGTCCAAAATTCCATCTCATACTAGGATTTGTGCAAGCTTTACTTGGCACATATTCTCATACCTATAATGCTAGTGCCTTTGGTCATTTTGCAACAGGAATTGGTAACCCTGATGCTTGTTTTGTATTGGTTACTAGAAAGCTTCTACTCGAGGTTTTTTATGTACCATTATTCTGATATTTCTGATGCTACATTATTAGGGAATTTGGGCTTTTTTAATCAAGCAAGGGGAATACATCTTTTTTTAGTACAAGGAACAAATTTTTACAAGAAATATATTGAACATACTTGTGCTTGACTTTTCTTACATCATTTTTGGACATAAACCACCACAATAAGAATATTATGTACCACAGTGTACAATTAAATGAATCAGCCATATCATATCATTAGATACCTTTTGTGGGTCTCCCTTCCGAGTAGGTATCCAAATTTTGTCCTTGTTAGTTACTTTAGTATGCATTCTTGATGCGATGAGTTTGAGTCGCATTTATAGACCCATTTCATATGTGTTTTGTGCCTTAATTACTCATTTTCATGGATAATATTGCATAATTCACTTAATTTGGTCTTTGCCATCATATTATATCAAATCCCCTTTGTTTTACTATTTTGAGCATTATTTATCATCTTATTATAAATTGTGTGGATTTACTTGGTCTTGTTGTGAAATTTCAGGAAAAACAAGTATCTACTTCTGTCGATACCATCGACCGAAGTCGATACCATCGACCAAACCACAGATTGCCAGCCGAGAAGAGCAATACAGAGTCGATACCATCGACACCTAAGTCGATGGTATCGAGAGCCCTTCAAGTTGCTGGAAAGGATGCAGTCGATACCATCGACGAAAGTCGATGCCATCGACACAAGGAGAGCTACATCGTCGCTAGAAGACAAAACCGACGCTAAAGGAGTCGATACCATCGACACCCAAGTCGATGGTATCGAGATCACCACAGGCGCTCAGAATAAAAGAAAAGGAAGCTGCCGCTAATCTGCTGGGTCGATACCATCGACCCGCGTCGATGGTATCGACGCCGGCAGATATGCGTTGGATCTGTTTTGATCTCGATCGGACGGCTGTTGTTATTTGACGACCTAATTAGGGACTTATACCTAATGACAGCCGCCCAGAAAAAACGGGGGATCTCATTATTGGATTGCACGAGTGCCGAGGAGGAAAAAAAGGAGAACGGAGGCCGAGAAGCTCATCCCGGGTGATTCGGACGCTGCCGAAGACGATTTCCACCACCGACAGGCGGGGAAGCTCGTGTTCTACGCCAAGGATCCATCGGTTCTTCTCCGTTCAGGGGTTTTTCCATTTATTTCCCGTTTTTCTTATGAATTCCCCAATTTCTACCATGTATTCGTGTGAGATGAACATGAGAGGCTAAAACCCTCAATCTTTAGGACCGGGAGTAGCCCGAGAATTGCATTGTATGACATTTTTATATCAATAATTCATATTTTTCTCTCAAATCCGTGGTATAGATTTGTTTTCTCCATTTCTATTGTTATGCTTGATCACCATAATAATAACTTAACACCCTTAATCACTTCGACAGAAGGATTAACGGTTGAAAAGAGACGAATTCTACATTAATCAATAAAACCCTTGACAAAGGAGTTGTAAAATTAATGGTGGGAACTGAGAGACCGTTTTTAATGCGCTTAGTTTAGGGAAATGATTACTACGACGGTGGAATCAACTTAAACCTAAGTAGTGAATTACACCACGACAGTGGGTAATTCTCATTTCAGTGAAAACCTCTAGAGGGGGGGTGAATAGAGTTTTATGATAATTTTAAATTAATTTAAACTCAAGCAACCACAGAGAAAGATTGGACAAGGAGACACAACGGTTTAGAGTGGTTCCTAGACTTAGCAAATACTAAGGTAGTCAGTCCACTACCCGGTTGCTTACCCAACCGGGATTTGAAAAGAAATTATTTTATTACCTCACAAGGACTTTACATAAAATACATTTCTTTTCCCTAAACCCTTCAAGCAGCCTTCACCTAGAAGTAATCGCCCAACTCGAAGCAGCCTTCCCTTGAAGTAGATGCACCAACACCCGTTGCACCAGCCTTCTGAAGTAGCTTCCCGTGCGATATCCTTCTTGAAGTAGCTTGAAGTCCCCTTCTCCACCTGAGAAGTCCACCCTCTCCAATCCGCAGCCTCCAACCTTAGGAGTAGCAAGGAGAGTACAAGGAATAAATAGGAACAAGAAAGAAAAACAGAAATTACAACTTATCCTTTAAGCCCAAGGCTTGATGTGCTTAGATCAAGCGTAAGATCTCCTAGCCAAGTATGTGAACTTGTGATTGCTGTAGGTAGGAGAATCTAGCCTATAGGACACGAGATTGAGCTAAGGAGAATGTAGGCCAATGATCACAGTGCTCAACTTTTGCTTACAAAAGATTGCTCAAGTATGCTCAAGTGTATTCTCAATTGTAATAAGTGAATTCTATTGTCCTATGGCTTGTCCTATTTATAGGAATGGCCTAAGTATGCTTAAGGACATTCTAGACAACTTCTAGGGGGTTCCTAGTGCTTAACTAGCCGTTAGGAATAAGTTAGGCGCATTAGCAACGGCTAGTTAATTTATTCTGCAGTTGCTGTCAGAGACCATCTCGGTCGAGGACTTGTCGACCGAGATGCCCGGTCGGTCGAGGATTTTTCGACCGACAGGCTCTCTGGATTAACGTTTATTTGCAACTGTCAACTGCTGTGTCTAACGGCTACTTTTGGTCAATCTCGGTCGAGAAGTTTGTCGACCGAGAGTGTCTCGGTCGAGGAGTGTGGTCGACCGAGATTGACTCTGTTTTCAATCTTTCAATTAAGATACTAAGTGAGTGCATGAGTGTGCATTATGTGATCCTATTAGAAGGAGATGTCCTAACTAAGTGTAGTGTTTAGTTAGGGAGATCTAACGCTTGATTTACATGAAGTCTAAGTACTTGTACATTATATATTTGTACAAGTTTACATATGATTACATTGCATGACATTTATAAACATTCAAGCGTAAGGATTCCCTAGAACTTTGTCATCACCTTGTTCCTGCACACTTAAGTAGCTCGTTAGATTAATAAGAATGAAATGTTTGTCAAAATCAAAACAAAGGGATTTTATAGATGTCCATTTAGCCAACAATCTCCCCCTTTTTGAAGATGACAAACATTTCCAAAATATGAATAGAGGAAATATAAAACATATAAATGCCATACCTTTAGATTGCCGTTTGGAACTTTTCCTCTTATTTATAAAATGTGTGCTTAGTATCCCCAATGAATTATGGAACATGAAATCCAGTTCATTTGGGAATATAGCAACTTTCAATGTAAAGCCAAGAGTATATTTATGAAACTCATTGATTGAGTTTGTCATAAATATTAAGTTATATTTTTATATATCTCTCCCCCTTTGTCATCTCAAAAAGATAACCGTTTTATTAAAAACTCCCCCTTAATTAGATATCCCATCAAAAACGAACGAAAAAGATGTCCATTGAATAGCCAAAATGTGAAGCAATGAAGTTTACGAAAATGATGTCCAAAGAGGCATATTTGGCAAAGCTTGTTTTAGGTCGCCCTTGACTACGACCGTAGCGCCCCTTGGCTAAGTTTTGTTTTAGCCAAGAGGCAACAATTTGCAGATTTCCAATTTAAACGTGCATATCAATGTTGATACTAAACATAAAAGCATAAGTATTCGTTTTAAGAACCGCAGATATCAAAGAAAACATCCTCCAACGGAGTAATAAGTAGTTGCTTCCTAATGTTGTTAAATTGATCTAATGGAAGTGGTTTTGTAAAAATATCAGCCAATTGATTTTCCGTATCAACATGATGAAGGGAAACATGATTCTTTGAGATGTGATCCCTTAAGAAGTGATGACGGATTTCAATATGTTTGGCCCGGCTGTGTAGAATAGGATTGTGTGCTAAGTTTATGGCGCTTGTGTTGTCACACAAAATAGGTGTAGATGAAAGATGAAAACCATAATCGCTTAAAACCTGTTGCATATAAAGCACTTGAGCACAACAAGACCCAGCTGCCATATATTCAGCTTCGGTTGTAGATAGGGCAACCGTGTTTTGTTTCTTGCTAAACCAAGATACTAAGGCTCTACCTAATAAGAAACATCCACCACTAGTACTTTTGCGATCAAGTCGACAACCGGCATAATCCGCATCAGTATATGCTTTAAAATCCAAGGATTGTCCTTTTGGATACCATAAACCAAAACAAGTAGTGCCGGCTAGATATCGAAGAATTCGTTTAACCGCAAGAAAATGAGATTGCATAGGCTGGGATTGAAATCGAGCACAAAGACCAACGGAAAACATAATGTCCGGTCGAGAAGCGGTTAAATATAACAAACTACCAATCATGGCTCTATATAAGGAATCATCAATAGGTTCCCCATTTTCATCCTTATCAATTTTAATAGAAGTAGCCATAGGAGTAGTAGCATGTTTGCACTGATCCATCCCAAAGCGTTTTAACAGTTCTTTAGTGTATTTTTCTTGGCTTATAAAAATTCCGGCAGGTGTTTGCTTAATTTGAAAACCAAGAAAGAATGTTAGTTCACCCATAAGGCTCATTTCAAATTCTTTTTGCATAATGTCACTGAATTGTGTGCATAATGATTCATTTGAGGCACCAAAAATAATGTCATCAACATATATTTGCACAACTAAGAAATCAGATGCATATGTTTTGAAAAATAAAGTAGAATCTGAATTTCCAATAGAGAAACCATTATCAAAAAGATATGTCTTGAGCCGTTCATACCAAGTCCTAGGTGCTTGTTTTAGACCATAAAGTGCCTTTTTAAGTTTATAAACTTGATCGTCCTTTTCTGGTATTTCGAAGCCAGGTGGTTGAGCAACATAAACTTCTTCTTGTATAATGCCATTTAGAAATGCACTTTTGACATCCATTTGATATAGCTGAATGTTTTTATGGGCAGCAATAGCTAGTAACATCCTAATAGCTTCAAGTCTAGCTACGGGTGCATATGTTTCATCAAAATCTATTCCTTCTTGTTGATTATATCCTTGTGCAACTAACCGTGCTTTATTCCTTATGACTTCTCCTGCCTCATTAAGCTTGTTCCTAAAAACCCATTTAGTTCCTATGATAGTTTTATCTTGTGGTTTAGGAACTAAATCCCATACATCGTTTTTAGTGAATTGATTTAATTCTTCTTGCATGGCTATTATCCAGTAATCATCCTTAAGAGCTTCGGATATTTTCTTTGGTTCAATGATAGAGACAAAAGCCATGTTTGCAACATCTTGGAAAGAGGACCTAGTTTTGACTTTATCATTTGGATCTCCAATAATTAGCTTTTGGGGATGATCCTTGATCAGCCTAGGTGTAGGTTGTGTTTCAACTGGATGATCGGATGTGGGAGTTTTCTCATTATCATTGGGAATGGTTATAGTTTCAAACTGATTAGTGAGATCAATGATATCTAAATTTGTAGATGTGGATTCCTCATGAAACGAAACATGAATGGATTCCTCAACTTTTCTAGAGATAGTGTTATATACCCTAAACGCTTTGCTAGAAGTAGAGTATCCCAAGAAGAATGCTTTGTGTGATTTAGAATCAAACTTGTCTCTATCATCCTTGGTGTTTAAAATGTAACATGTAGAGCCAAAAGTATGGAAGTAGTCAACTCTAGGTTTCTTAGAGTGTATTATTTCATATGGAGTTTTCTTCAAATGAGAGTGAACCGTGACTCTATTTAGCACATAACAAGCAGTGTTTACAGCTTCAGCCCAAAAGGTTTTAGTTGTGTTGTGTTCAAGCATCATGGTCCTAGCCATTTCTTGTAGAGATCGATTTTTCCGTTCTACAATACCATTTTGTTGTGGGGTACGTGGAGCAGAGAAATTGTGAGTATATCCCTGAGATGTACAAAAAGTTTCAAATGTATGATTTTCAAATTCGCCACCGTGATCACTTCTAATGGTACATATTTTATGTTGTAAAAGATTTTCAATCTTAGAACAAAATTGCATAAAGACATGAATAGTATCATCTTTAGTTGCAATAAAATGTACCCATGTAAATCTACTATAATCATCAACAATAACAAAACAGTATCGTTTACCACCAATAGATTGTGTTCTCATTGGTCCAAATAAATCCATATGAATTAATTCTAAGGATCTACTGGTGCTAAGTACATGTTTTGATTTAAAAGATGTTTTGGTTTGCTTTCCCATTGTACAAGGTTCACAATTTGCAACTTGATCAAAATACAAAGCCGGTAATCCACGAACAAGATCATATTTTACTAATTTTTTAATAGCATGTGAACTAGCATGACCAAGCTTTTTATGCCATAGTTGTAATGTGTTTTCATTTGCAAGTAAGCATTTACCTACTACTGATTTCATAGAGTTTGGTTTAAGGATATAAAGATTTCCAACTCTATTTCCTTCATAAACAACAGTTGTAGTATTTTCTATCAATAACTTGCAGCAGGTTTTGTTAAATAACACATCATAACCACTATCACATAGTTGACTTACACTTATTAAGTTATGGTGCAATCCATCAACTAGTAGAACATTTTTTATTTCAAGATTTGTTCCAACATTACCTATTCCAACGATTTTGCCCTTACCATTGTCTCCAAAAGTGACTGTTCCACTTTTCTTTTCTTCAAAAGTTGAAAATGCATCCTTATTTCCGGTCATATGTTTGGAGCAGCCACTGTCAACGACCCATTCCTGCATTAGAATGTAGATTTTGGTACCCATGTGATGGTCCGATAAGGTTAGAAACTTTTTAATTTGCTGATGTGTATAAAGTTCTGATACAGAAAACCAGTCGGTCGACAATTGTTCGACCGATATCATTCTCGGTCGACAATTTGTCGATCGAGCAGGTTACTGTATTATAATCAAAAGACACAGAGAATTTCTCGGTTGACCAATTTTCGACCGAAATAAGTACTGGAAGATTTTCGATTTGTTAAAGACATCCAGTCGGTCGACAATACTTCGACCGACCCAGAGCTCGGTCGACAGTACTTCGACCGACGAAGTTTCTGTTTTAGTACAGCAATGCAAAAAAAATAATACTAATAAGCATAGCATTGTTTGTTGAGATAGGACAATATAAATTGCAAAAATTAAGTATTTTGTCATATCTCAACTACATTCCATTCTTCTAAGTTTGGGGTCTTGGGGTCCAAACTAAGTTGGACTTCTTAGTCTTGTAGGGGCATGAAAAACAGTAATGTCCAAGACGTAAACAGAAATGACAAGTAATAGAATCAACTTCATTTCTCTTTCTAGCCATTGTGTTTTTGGGTACAAACATAGTTTGGATCTTTTTGGTTTGTTTTTTCTTTGGAACATATCCCAAACCTTTTCTTCCATTGAAGGTAGTACCACTTCTCAATATGTTATCAAGAATATCTTTTCTTCTTAACTCATAAAGTTCTCTTTGCAATTGAGAAATGTCATTCATCTTCTTATGTATATCTTTTCTTGCCTGGTCTAAATCAGAAAACAATGAATCCTTTTCTTTTACAATATTGTCATAGTCCGAATGATTGCACAAGATAGGTTGAGTTTGAAAAGCTTGTAGTTTGGCTAACAAATCAGTCTTTTCTTTTGATAGAAGATTAAGATTGGTTTCCAAAGTAAGTAGCTTTCTAGTGCAATCATCTAAAGATGTTTTTAAAGATACATTTTCAAGATCAATGTTATTCTTTTCAGAAGAGAGTTCATCTATTTTGGCAATGAGCTCATTATTTGATTTCATAGTCTTCTTTAGTTTCTTCTTGGCATCAACATACTTATCATGAGTTTCTTGTAAGCTAGCAACTAATTCTTCTTTAGGAAGATCAATAAGGCTTACCTCTTGAGAGTCTTCATTGTCTTCTCTTACCATTAGACATTCCACATTTTCATCTCCACTTTCACTTTCACTGGTTTCATCCCATGCCGCTTTATAAGCTTTTTCTTTCTTCTTATGTGAGCTTTTCTTTCCCTTCTTTGCTTTGGGACATTCATTTTTGAAATGTCCTTTCTTTCCACATTCGAAGCACCTGGGAGTGGAAGAAGAATTAGAAATTTTATTAGATTTAAACCTTCTGTATTTCTTACCGTTGACTATCAATGCTTCTTCTCCTTCTTCTTCACTGGATTCCTCACTCTCATGTGAGGGAGCTTTTGATGCTTTGAGAGCCACGTCTTTCTTTGGCCCCCGTTGATGCTCATGTTCTCTTCTCTCTTCCTCTTCTAGGTCTGCCTCATGAGCTTCTAAGTTTCCGATGAGCTGCTCCATTTTGAGGCGAGTGAGGTCGTTTGCTTCTGCAATAGCTGTCACCTTTGGTTTGTACTTTGGAGGAAGAGATCGAAGTATTTTTGATACCTGATCCTCCTCAAGAACAGGTTTCCCTAAAGCACTTAAACCATTAACAATAGTAGAAAATTTTGAATACATTTCACTAATAGTTTCGTTTGGATCCATACGAAAATGTTCAAACTTGGTTTTAAGCAAACTAACTTTAGAGTTTTTAACTTGAACGGTACCCTCATATGTTATAGATAATCTATGCCAAATCTCATATGCGGTATCACAGTTTGATACTCTATTAAATTCACTTACTGAAATGGAACAATATAAAATGCTTACTGCCTTTGCATTTATTTGGGCCATTTTTACCGTATTAGCATCCCATAATGCGAAATCGTCTTGTGGGAGTGTGTATGGTGTAGATACCATTCTCCAAAGATCCCAGTTGATTCCTTGGAAGTAGAATTGCATCCTTCTCTTCCAGTATTGATAGTTTGTCCCGTCGAACGCCGGAGGTCTAGCAACGAGCATTCCTTCAATGTTGAGGTTGTTGAGCACTCCATCCCCCATCTTTTCTTCAAGACTTTGTTAGGGCTCCTTGAAGCCTGCTCTGATACCAATTGAAAACCTCTAGAGGGGGGGTGAATAGAGTTTTATGATAATTTTAAATTAATTTAAACTCAAGCAACCACAGAGAAAGATTGGACAAGGAGACACAAGGGTTTAGAGTGGTTCCTAGCCTTAGCAAATACTAAGGTAGTCAGTCCACTACCCGGTTGCTTACCCAACCAGGATTTGAAAAGAAATTATTTTATTACCTCGCAAGGACTTTACATAAAATACATTTCTTTTCCCTAAACCCTTCAAGCAGCCTTCACCTAGAAGTAATCGCCCAACTCGAAGCAGCCTTCCCTTGAAGTAGATGCACCAACACCCGTTGCACCAGCCTTCTGAAGTAGCTTCCCGTGCGATATCCTTCTTGAAGTAGCTTGAAGTCCCCTTCTCCACCTGAGAAGTCCACCCTCTCCAATCCGCAGCCTCCAACCTTAGGAGTAGCAAGGAGAGTACAAGGAATAAATAGGAACAAGAAAGAAAAACAGAAATTACAACTTATCCTTTAAGCCCAAGGCTTGATGTGCTTAGATCAAGCGTAAGATCTCCTAGCCAAGTATGTGAACTTGTGATTGCTGTAGGTAGGAGAATCTAGCCTATAGGACACGAGATTGAGCTAAGGAGAATGTAGGCCAATGATCACAGTGCTCAACTTTTGCTTACAAAAGATTGCTCAAGTATGCTCAAGTGTATTCTCAATTGTAACAAGTGAATTCTATTGTCCTATGGCTTGTCCTATTTATAGGAATGGCCTAAGTATGCTTAAGGACATTCTAGACAACTTCTAGGGGGTTCCTAGTGCTTAACTAGCCGTTAGGAATAAGTTAGGCGCATTAGCAACGGCTAGTTAATTTATTCTGCAGTTGCTGTCAGAGACCATCTCGGTCGAGGACTTGTCGACCGAGATGCCCGGTCGGTCGAGGATTTTTCGACCGACATGCTCTCTGGATTAACGTTTATTTGCAACTGTCAACTGCTGTGTCTAACGGCTACTTTTGGTCAATCTCGGTCGAGAAGTTTGTCGACCGAGAGTGTCTCGGTCGAGGAGTGTGGTCGACCGAGATTGACTCTGTTTTCAATCTTTCAATTAAGATACTAAGTGAGTGCATGAGTGTGCATTATGTGATCCTATTAGAAGGAGATATCCTAACTAAGTGTAGTGTTTAGTTAGGGAGATCTAACGCTTGATTTACATGAAGTCTAAGTACTTGTACATTATATATTTGTACAAGTTTACATATGATTACATTGCATGACATTTATAAACATTCAAGCGTAAGGATTCCCTAGAACTTTGTCATCACCTTGTTCCTGCACACTTAAGTAGCTCGTTAGATTAATAAGAATGAAATGTTTGTCAAAATCAAAACAAAGGGATTTTATAGATGTCCATTTAGCCAACATTCAGGCCACTACCCGGATAGAGAGAGAAGTGTGAGGAATTATATGAAACCTAATACAATGTTGACCCGCGGTGAAACCACCATCCTAAAGATATCCCTTTGAATTGATTAAATTAACCTTTAATCGATTGTTTTCTTTGTTTGATTTTTATTTTCTTTTTAATTTGAACACAAAACCCTACTTTGTTAATCGGTCTAGCTGATTGCGATTAGTTAGTAGAAGTCTCCAATAATTCACGTATCCCTGAGTTCGACTCGGGCCTCACAAGGCCTATATTACTCGACGCGTATACTTGCGTTTAAGCGCGTAGTAAAATACACGTCAAGTCTTTGGCGCCATTGCCGGGGATACGGAGAATTATTGGCACTTTGAGTGCTAAGAGCGGCCACTCTAAGCCACATTTTTTTTTATTTTAAAACAATTTCAAAAAATTCGTTTATTTCTCTATAATTGTGTTGACTCGTTCAAAGCATTGTACTGAACCCCTATTTCCATATTTTAGGTACTTTGCATGGTGCACACACGTAGTCGAGACTACGTGAATCGCACACCTGAGGTTCCATCTGCGGGACCAGAGGACGAGGACTACTATGAGGAGGAACACCAAAGTGATCTAAATTCTGAATCTAAAAAAGAACAAGAAGAAGCAATGGCTGAAGCACAGACAATATGGGAGAAGATCAAGGCGTCTTCTTCCTCGACATCAAAGGGGCCTATAAAGAAACAGGGGCTAAACATTCCAACCTATAAGATCGATCCAGCATTGATTAACCTGGTTAAATCAAACGCATTTCACGGATTGAAAAATGAAGATCCAGTGGCCCACATCAGCCAGTTCGTGGAGAACTGTGATATGGTGAAGATAGATCGATTTCCACAGGATGTGCTCTACCTCAAGTTATTCCCGAGTTCCTTGGCTGGAGTGGCAAGAGAGTGGCTTCATAACCTCGACGACGAGTTGGTTGAATCATGGGATCACATGGTGGAGGTTTTCTTCGAGAGGTTCTTCCCTCCTGAGAAGACCAATGATATGATCCGGAAGATCCACAATTTCACCCAACAGGCGGGTGAAACTTATTCTGAGACTTGGGAGCGATTCCATGTCATGTTGAGGAGATGTCCACACCATGGACTGGACAAGGAAACCCAAGTGAAGATCTTCTACTTTGCTCTCTCCGAGCATGATAGAAGCAACCTGGACTCGGCTGGTTCCGGATTTTTCTTAAATAACACTGATACCAGATGTTGGGAGATACTGAAAAACATGGCTAGGAAGCAGTCATGGGGTGACAGAGGTGCCGTGGAACATGTCAAGGCTGCTGGTGAATCCAGAATAGTTAGGGAGCTGAATGATAAGTTAGATCTTCTAGCCAAGAAGGTGTTAACTAAGGAGGATGCATCTAAGGATGAGGAAGCCCAAGTAAAGTACATGCAACAACAGGGCTATAGAAACAATGACTATGCATGGAGGAAAGATAAAAAGTTTTCATGGAAGGATCCGAACAATTTTTTACAGGATCCGGATACCAAGCCACAGCAGAAAGCCGAGGACAAGAACACTGAATTACTAACTCAAATGGTCCAGCAAAACCAAGAGATGATGGCCATGTTTGGAAAACAATTGCAATCTCAAGGTGACATTCTAACCAAATTTGGGCAGACGCTGCAAAGCCATGGAGCGCAAATGCGGGCATTAGAGACCACCGTGGCTCAGATTTCAAGTGAAGTGGTGGCCATCAAGCACGCCAATCAACAGAAACCAGCTGAGAATGCGAACGTGGCCCAAGCACATCATCAGGTTAAGTACATGTCGGTGGTAAGAAATGAGGAATCTCAGGTGCAAGAAGCGGTAGAAGAAAGAAAAATGACTTTCAATGTGAATGCAACACCGGCGATACCGTATCCACGCACTTACTATGGATTGCCGGGTGGAAACCCTTTCTTCAGAAAATCACAAAGAGTTGTGAATATTGTATCTCCACCTAGGCAGGAAGAACAAGTGCAAGTTGTTTGTGCACATGTGGAGACATCTAAGGCGAGAGAGGAACCACAACAAGCTGCTACTATTGAGGATGTCTCACCAAAGCCCACGCCGGAGGGAGTAATTGAAGCAAGCTTAGGGGAGGTACCCCCGAAAAGCTCTTATGTGCCACCAAATAGGCGTGTTGAGGCAGCAGATGTTTCAAATGTGGTTAATCCTAAGTCAAAGAAAGAGCATCGTCACTTTAAAAAATTTCTGGAGATATTCCGAAAACTCCACATCAACGTTCTGTTAGTGGAGATGATCGAGAAAGTACCCGCCTATGGGAGGTTCATTAAAGAAATCATCAATAAGAAGAGGCGCATAAAAGACGATGAAATTTATTGGATGAATGAGACAGTGAGCTCTATGATTCATGGGAGTTCACCAAAGAAGAGAAAGGACCCAGGAGGTTTTTACATACCGTGTTCAATAGGTGGTCAACATGTTTCTAAAGCGCAATGTGATTCCGGCGCTAGTATAAATCTCATGCCTTTGGCTACATTTCAAAAGCTGGGGTTAAAAGAGATAAAGAAGTTGGCTGCAACAATTGAATTGGCGGATGGGTCTACTGTGAGACCCTATGGAGTATGTGAAGATGTTCTAGTCAAAGTGGACAGATTCATATTTCCAGTGGATTTTGTTGTCATGGATATGCCACCACTCCAGAGCTGTGAAATTCTCCTAGGAAGACCGTTTCAAGCAACGGCAGATGTCGTGACTGCCTTAGGGAGAGGTACTTTGTCTTTGGGCATTGGAGGAGATCGTGTTGAATTCAAATTACCGCATGATCCTCTAAGTGCAGTCCCCAAGGTGAAAAGATGATGACTGTCATACGTCTAGCCTAAGACGTTAAAGAAGGGCGCTTGTTGGGAGGCAACCCAACCATCGGTACATTAGGATAGTTTAATTTTAGTCATAGATTGCTCTTATTTCGTTTAAATTTTAGTTTAAAAATGATACCTTGATCCGTTTGTTGAATGTGCAGGCACAGGCAGGGTCGATACCATCGACACACTCGTCGATGGTATCGACATGGGTTCAGGTTGACACCAGCAAAAATCACACTGCGTCGATACTATCGACACCCCTGTCGATGGTATCGACATGGTCACAGACAGGTCGCAATAAAAGTGTCGATGGTATCGACACCCCAGTTGATACCATCGAGATCTCTGGAGATATTCAGACGAATTTTGCTCAGTCAACTCGATACCATCGACGGCCTCGTTGATGGTATCGACATCATCACAGGTTGAATGCAACACAACGGCGGTGTCGCAATAAAAGCAAGTCGATACCATCGACATCCGTCGATGGTATCGACGGACATGTCACCGATCCGCACACAGGCATCGACGACGATCGCAACAGCCACGTCAGCGATCTGGGTGCTGCGTCGATACCATCGACTTCCGTCGATGGTATCGACCCGTCAGCAATCCGGGTTTCTCGATCCAGCAAACGTCAGTCGTCGATACTCGCGAGAGGCGACTACCCGCGAGATGTGTCGATACCATCGACCCGCGTCGATGGTATCGACGGGTCAACAGGGGCGCCGATCAAGCCTATTTAAGGGGACTTGCAACGTCATTTGACGTCACACCTTCAGAGCAAGCATCCTCCTTTGCGCCGAGCACTCCCCCGAGCCCTCCAAGACTGAAGAGAAGCGTCATCGAGCGGAGATCTTCATCGAGCGGAGAATTTCTTCTCCATCTTCACCGAGCTCTTTTCTTCTAATCCCATCTTCTCGCAACCATGGTGCACGCCGCCAGAGCGTCCTCGAGCGCACACCCTATGGAAATCGAGGAGTTCGTTCCTCCCCCAACCGCTTCCATCCCTCGTCCACGCCTAATTCATGCCAACATGGATGTGAGGAAGGTCTACAAGAAGATAATGAAGCGAAAATTCGAGCCAACCCGGTATGTGGACCGGGGCATGATCCAGGAGTTGGGATTCGAGGCCAACTTGGCCTATGTGCTTCATGGACAAGCACGCCTCACCAACAGAAGCCTACGCCCTGACGAGCTGCAGTACCATGCGGATGGGCAGCCGTTTTTCAGCGAATGGGCCACATACAAGGAACTGGTGGCTGAGTTCATGGCGTCTCTTGACATCTGCGTCGTACCAAATGACGTGGCACCATCGACCAGGCGTGGATCAAGGGAAGGGTGTCCTTCCGACTCTTCAACAACAATTACAACATCACGTTGAAGCAGTTCAACGACATCTTCAACTGGAACCACGGCCGCAATGATCACCGACGCCCCGACGCCTGCACCGACTACGACAAAATCTTTGCTGAGCTAGTTACAGTGTCGGCAGGAAAGACTGTGAGCTACCATAATGCAGCGGTAGCGGATTTTGAACACCCGTTCGTCCGGGTCCTGCATAGGATGTTGAGCTTGACTTTCTTCGCTCGAAGTGATCTTGCTTTGAGCAAGTTTCAGGAGAGTGACCTGCTCTTTCTCTACGCACTCCTGAAGCGTCAACCATGCAACTGGGGGGCGTTCTGGCTACAGCGCGTCCTGGCGGTGAAGAAGAGCACAAGGAAGGCTCCAATCCATTTTGGTGGTCTTGTCACCAAGTTGGCGCTTTACTTGGGGCTGAACCTTCAGTCCATGACTCCGATCTCTACGAGGAACAAGGTGAACGTGCAACACTTGCACCGTTCAAACCTCATTCTTCTCCGGGACGGGTTGACGTACACTCATTGCCACGTCAACCAAGTTTATCAGGAGAGCTCCCTACCGGACGACATCTTCAACATAGAGGGCAAGCAGCACTTCTGGTGGCCAATCATAGCCATCGAGTCCTCCGAGGAAGAAGGCGGAGGTGACGAGCAAGACGGTGAGGCTGCAGAGGAAGAGGAGGTTTTCACACCTCTTCGAGCACGTGTGGCACCACGGAAGCATCCTAGGATGCATCCGGGTGCATCTTCATTATCTCAGCCCCCGCCGCCATCACCACAACAAGAGCAGCCAGCTGCGGATCCCTATTCCATGCAGGGGATGTACACCATGCTGCAGGACATCCAGCAGACTCAATAGCAGCACATGGGTATGTATACCAGCATTCATGAGACTACGAGCCGGGTACTTGACAACCAACGGGCTATGTTCGAGAACGAGCGGCTCATCCTCGCCAACCAAGAGCAAATGCACACCCGGTTGCAGCGGATAGAGACGCAACAGGAGCCCTTCTTCGACCATTACTGGAGTCAAGACTACTTTGGAGGCTATCCACAGCCTCCGCCGAGGACCCAATATGATCCAAGCTTCCAGGGGGAGTACCCGTCTTGGGATCCTACGGCACCGCAATACCCACCACCGCCTCCGCAAGATTGATCAGGGTATCACTGTTCCACCCTTAAGTTGGTTTTTGACTATGAGGCCATAGTCGAATTCAAGCTTAGGGGGGTGGCTGGAACAGCTCTATCTTTTATCTTTTCTCTAGTTGTTTTTAGTTTTTGCTTTGTTATTTGTTCTTGCAACTTTAGTTTGTTTAGGATCCACATCTATCTAGTGTAATCGTGGATGTCTTAAAAATTGTCATCTCGCTGTTTTCATGGGAAATTTAAGGGAATTTAAAAATTTCTGTGTCTTTTGGATAGCTTAACTTGGTTGTCCCTTGGGAAACTTGTCCTATGAAAATGATTGATTATGTCAACTCTAAAGCAATATGTCACACCCACACCCCCATTGACTCATGAAAAGTGGATAGTAACGGTTGTTTGAGCCTAACCTAATCAAATGGTAATGAGACCTTAATTGGATATAAGACAAAGAACCCTTTGAACTACTACACATGTCAGTAAGGAGGGACACATGATATTTTTTTCTAAGGTTCAGTAACTTAATCTTGTGATCATTCCACTTCATATTTTTCCATAATCCACCAAAGAATTGGAAGTAAAGTACAGTTTTAATTCCTTCTTGCGTGCATAGCATGTAGATAGGATTTGCATTGTTATTTTCATACTTTTGCATAAAATGGAAAAAATGTATAGTGATTCATGCACATTACTTTTAGGTGCATGTCATGTAGTTGCACTCATAACTTTCATGATTTTCATGCATAAGTACACCATGTACCTCAGTTTGTCTTGAAAAGTGATCTAAATTGTTCCATACCCTCGAAATAGTACAAAGATTTCCAATCATGAAGAAAATAGCCTAACACATGTATCTCTGAGCAATTATGGATATGTGGGCTAAGAAAAAAAAATTCTGAAAATCTGAAAAAATTGAGAAAAGGAAAAAAAAAGAGAATTTAGAAGGAAATGGAATAAGAGGGAGAAAGGAACATGATATCACTTGCATAATAAGGAAATTGAGTACATGATGTGGCTTAATTAGATTTCTATCTCTTTTTAAGATGGAAGGTTAGTGCATGCATCATTCCACCCAATTTTAAGCATTAGGGCATTTTCAATGTGCATTTGCATCATTTAGGGCATTTTGTTGTATGCATTTTGAAATTGTGTAATACTTCCAAATTCTTCCATGAACCACCCATTCCATCCACCCGTTGCTCGGATTGGTAGGCCACCGTGATTTTCTCCTCACTCATGTTTATCAGGAGAACTGCTTCCATGTAGATGGTAGTTAGGGCGAGCAACGTAGTGTAGGCGATCACAAGATGCACTAATGCTGAATCGGCAAATTTTATTATGTTAACTGCCTTATGTGATAGTGTTCATCGGTTTGAAGGATAATTTCTTTTATTGATGATTATTGTCGCCTGTAGGGTAATTACTGTTCTGTGATTAGGAAAGGCCGGTTTGAGAACGTTCAGTGGGAGTCATGTGGAATGTGGGGTGATGTGTTGATTTTTAGTTGACATCTGCAATTCTATTCTAAGGATTAGTTGCTCGAGGGCGAGCAATGTTTAAGCTTAGGGGAGTTTGATGCGATGAGTTTGAGTCGCATTTATAGACCCATTTCATATGTGTTTTGTGCCTTAATTACTCATTTTCATGGATAATATTGCATAATTCACTTAATTTGGTCTTTGCCATCATATTATATCAAATCCCCTTTGTTTTACTATTTTGAGCATTATTTATCATCTTATTATAAATTGTGTGGATTTACTTGGTCTTGTTGTGAAATTTCAGGAAAAACAAGTATCTGCTTCCGTCGATGCCATCGACCGAAGTCGATACCATCGACCAAACCACAGATTGCCAGCCGAGAAGAGCAATACAGAGTCGATACCATTGACACCTAAGTCGATGGTATCGAGAGCCCTTCAAGTTGCTGGCGAGGATGCAGTCGATACCATCGACGAAAGTCGATGCCATCGACACAAGGAGAGCTACAACGTCGCTAGAAGACAAAACCGACGCTAAAGGAGTCGATACCATCGACACCCAAGTCGATGGTATCGAGATCACCACAGGCGCTCAGAATAAAAGAAAAGGAAGCTGCCGCTAATCCGCTGGGTCGATACCATCGACCCGCGTCGATGGTATCGACGCCGGCAGATATGCGTTGGATCTGTTTTGATCTCGATCGGACGGCTGTTGTTATTTGACGACCTAATTAGGGACTTATACCTAATGACGGCCGCCCAAAAAAAATGGGGGATCTCATTATTGGATTGCACGAGTGCCGAGGAGGAAAAAAAGGAGAACGGAGGCCGAGAAGCTCATCCCGGGTGATTTGGACGCTGCCGAAGACGATTTCCACCACCGACAGGCGGGGAAGCTCGTGTTCTACGCCAAGGATCCACCGGTTCTTCTTCGTTCAGGGGTTTTCCCATTTATTTCCCGTTTTTCTTATGAATTCCCCAATTTCTATCACATATTCGTGTGAGATGAACATGAGAGGCTAAAACCCTCAATCTTTAGGACCGGGAGTAGCCCGGGAATGCATTGTATGACATTTTTATATCAATAATTCATATTTTTCTCTCAAATCCGTGGTATAGATTCGTTTTCTCCATTTCTATTGTTATGCTTGATCACCTTAATAATAACTTAACACCCTTAATCACTTCGACAGAAGGATTAACGGTTGAAAAGAGACGAATTCTACATTAATCAATAAAACCCTTGACAAAGGAGTTGTAAAATTAATGGTGGGAACTGAGAGACCATTTTTAATGCGCTTAGTTTAGGGGAATGATTACTACGACGGTGGAATCAACCAAAACCTAAGTAGTGAATTACACCACGACAGTGGGTAATTCTCATTTCAGGCCACTACCCGGATAGAGAGAGAAGTGTGAGGAATTATATGAAACCTAATACAATGTTGACCCGCGGTGAAACCGCCATCCTAAAGATATCCCTTTGAATTGATTAAATTAACCTTTAATCAATTGTTTTCTTTGTTTGATTTTTATTTTCTTTTTAATTTGAACACAAAACCCTACTTTGTTAATCGGTCTAGCTGATTGCGATTAGTTAGTAGAAGTCTCCAATAATTCACGTATCCCTGAGTTCGACTCGGGCCTCACAAGGCCTATATTACTCGACGCGTATACTTGCGTTTAAGCGCGTAGTAAAATACACGTCAATTCTCCTATAAATAGACCATAAAATCCCCTCATTGCTGATAATATTGATGATTGAGATTTGAATTTGCCTATTTCCAGTTTTCTGGTGATTAGGGTGTGCTCAAAAATAATTGTAGCCCTATGGTTGAGACTTGTCTTCAAACTAGAATGGTTGAGACTTGTCTTCAAACTAGAAGCATAGATTTAGAAGGCAACAGTCGATGGACTTAGGGTTTGGCCGCGGGAGCAGTGGCAGCCGCTGTAGAGGCCGGGGCGGCCGTGGCAATGTGCACGATAACCGCCCTCCGGAGAACCAATCACTCACAGCGGAACAGGAAACACCGATCATACACACAGATCACAACACCAACGGGGAGGTTCCACAATCGGTAACCAACCAGTAAGGTCCCCTCCAGAACGACGGCGCCGTGAAAGTTTCTTACAGAGATGCCACCACAGGCGGCGTCGGGGGCATGCTTACATATCTGAACCCAACATCACCAGATCTGGTTAAGGACACAAACATCTCCATTGATGTCTCTGACGTCCTACCGTCCATCACAATCCGCCAGGAGGTCATCCAACCACTCTTGGAGCCATGGCATTTTGCAGTTATCGTGAAGGCCATAGGGATCAGCGTCGGCTTCTAGATCCTGGTTAATAAGATCCAAACCCATTGGCGGACGAGGGAACCATTCAGGGTCATTGACCTAGAAAACGGCTATTACGTCGTCCAACTTGCCAATGAAGATGACTACATAGCCGCCATGACTGGAGGCCCGTGGACAATCTTCGGCAATTACCTGTCTGTGCAATCCTGGTCCCCCATGTTCCGGCCATCTGAGCCAATTCCAAGGAAGATGAGCGTTTGGGTCCGGGTCACTGACCTGCCGGTGTTCTTGTACCAGAATTAGTTGTTGTGGAGCGTGGGAAACCTGGTCGGGAAAACCATTAAAATAGACTCCACCACATCGCAAGGCAACCGTGGGAAGTTCGCTAGAATTGCGGTGGAGGTCGACACCTCTAAACCGTTGCTCACCGCGGTCTTCATCAACAATGAGCACTTCAAGCTTCAGTACGAAAACCTGCCTTCCGTCTGCATGAGATGCGGACGCGTGGGCCATACCGATGCTGAGTGTAAATTTCTTCCACCAATACAAGATGGGGCTGCCGCCTCTACGTCTACTTCCATCCCCCTACCTGGTGTCACATACACCATGGCCAACCATGCCCAAAAACCAGAAAGGCGCAAGACGCAAACACAAACCAAGCCTCCCCATAACGAAGTGAAGGAACCGCCAAACAAGAAGCAGGGAGAAGATGTCCCTATTCCAGTCTCAGACAATGACGACTCAGAAGGGGACTGGGAGACAGTCAAGAGCAAGAAGAAAAAGAAGCAGACTAAGAAGCAAGTGTTGTCATCTACGGCGGCTAAAACGTCCAAAGTCGTCAAAGAGAAGAACAAGGAGTCCGACAAGGATGACACTGTAGTCACCCTTGGTGAAGATGAACTCTGCAAAGGGCGTTCGCCCTCCGGGGAGCAAGGGGAATCGTTCTAGTTCTAGGCTGCCAAAGTGAGCGGCAGTGATCCACCCAAGCATGCCCTGCTCCGTCAAGGACAAGGAGGGAACGGCTTCGTGTTGCTTCGAAACCGCAAGATAGTGTACCGGTCAGTACAAAGCCCGAACCGGGTGCGGAAGAAAGGACGCACTCTGGACACTCCTCTGAATGCAACCCCTTCAACAAATAATAATGGTGCTACTTGCATCCTCAATTTCCCGGATGATGAGGACCCCTCCCAGATTGACACCAGCATGGGTGAAGAAGATACTGTTATAAGCGATACACAGGCGGTGAGCCTGTGCACCGCCACCGCCTAAACCTCACCGTTTTCTCCTCGTCTTGGTCGAGCGCATCAAACCCTTTCTTAAGGAATGGATTTCTCCATCCCAATCAGCCTTCATTCCCGGTCGTCTGATGAGTGATAACATCCTGTTACTCCAAGAAGTTATTCATTCTATGAGATCACAGTCATCCAGAAAGCATTGGATGTGTATCAAGCTAGACCTATCAAAAGCTTTTGACCGCATGAACTGGGATTTCATCAAGGATACCTTACAAAGGACCAGCATCCCAACCAATATCTGTAATATCATCATGCAAATCATTACTAACGGCTCTACCTCTGTGCTCTGGGAAGGAAAACCCCTTCTGCCGTTTAAAGCAACACAGGGTGTTCGGCAGGGTGACCCCATAAACCCTTATCTATTTGTTCTCTGCATGGAGCGGCTGAGCCAATAAATTAACAATGTTGTGGGTAATAACAAGTGGAAACCTATGATCCTCACGAGAGGGGGCACAAAAATGTCTCATATCCTGTTTGCGAATGATATCCTTCTCATTGGAGAAGCTTCTATCTCCCAGGCAACCACGGTCATGGATACCCTTGCCCGGTTTTTAAGAGTTTCTGGACAGGTTGTCTCGCTTGAGAAGTTGAAATGTTTCTTCAGTAGCAGTACACCTAGACCTGTTATCCGAGCAATTAGTAGGAAGCTCAATATCCCCTGGACTCTGGACTTGGGCAAGTATTTAGGCGTGCCAACGCTGCACCACCGGGTTAACAAAGCTACTCATGCTGATCTCACTGCCTCTTTACACAGCCGCATGAACAGCTGGTCCTCGAAGCACCTGACACTGGCAGGGCGCATCACGCTTGCACGATCCACCCTGCAAGAAATCCCGACGCATACGATGCAGACAATGCAGTTGTCCCCATCTTTGTGTGATGAACTGAACAGCCATGTTAGAAAATTCATTTGGTCGGGTACTTGGGTGAAAAATAGGATGTCCCTTGTCTCTTGGAAAAAAGTCACTTCTAATAAAGATCTGGGTGGCCTTGGCATCAAGGATGCACGGGATCAGAACCAAGCCCTTATGCTCAAGAATGTGTGGTCTTTTCTCAATGAGCCGGGCAAGCTTTGGGTCAAGATAATGAAGGAAAAGTATGCTCGCAATTGTGTCCTCACCAAAAAACATGGATCTTCAGCATGGAGCTTCATCAAGAAAATATTCCTCTGCTACGAGGTATTAGCTACAAAGTGGTTAATGATGGCACTGACACGAATGTATGGACGGATCACTGGATAATGGGTCATTCCATTCAAGATCTTCAACCCGACTTCCAAGCTCCATCTGAACTTGACAACTTAAAAGTTAGCTCCATGCAATTGCATGAAGGTGAGTGGGACTGGGAGTTCATTCACCATTATCTACCTACTTCTACTTGGAACTATATCAAATCCATTCCCGCTCCTCGTGCCAATAACGGGCAAGACACCTGGGGCTGGCCGATGGAACAACTTGGTACTCTATCCTCTAGATCGGCCTACAGATGGCTATGTGAACATAAGGACTGCTCCGTCCCAGGGAGATGGAAAGACATTTGGGGTTCTTCTCTTCCGTCAAGACTGAAAGTCTTCCTGTGGTTGCTTCAACATAAATCGATACTCACTAACATGGAAAAACATCGTCGACACATCAATACCAGTGCCATCTGCCGTCGCTGCAACAACGTAGATGAATCTATTGTTCACAGTCTTCGGGACTGTAATTATAGCAAATCAGTCTGGATAGTTCTAAAGATGGAGGATAGCTTCTTCTCTCTCAATGAAGATGATTGGGTCTCAACTATTTGTAGGGTGGCTCCTGAGTTCAGCAAAGCAGCCCCGATCCTTCAAGTCGCATGCTGGTTCCTCTGGCAGTGTCGTAATGAACAAGTCCATACAGGGCTCATTAAGTCATCTTCTGTTAAAGCCGATTTCATTCTAGCCCGTGCAACTTCAATTCAGGAGAACTGCAAGGTACATCAAAAACGCCTTCCGCATGACAGATTTGCTGCACAGGTGGAGGAGCGAGTTCCGAAATTCAAACATTATGCCGTAGTGGATGCCTCCTTTGCCACACACTTTGAGAGCAATGGAATTGGTATTCACATTGTTGACGAGGCAGGGACGTGCTGTTATGGGTGTGGTGTCCAGCTTCAAAGTACTTGTGCCCTTGAGGCAGAGCTTCAGGCGATCATCCATGGCATCGAGACCTGTATGGCAAGGAATTGGAGGAGCTTCCTCATCCTGTCAGATTCCATCCAAGCGGTGAACCTTGCCACTTCTGGTGATGGTTCTACTGGCAAGTTTCAGCCTTATAGTAAAAGAATTAAAAACCTTATGCGCACCTGTGAAGGTGCACAGATTAGATACATCCCAAGGGAGGTCAACATTGTTGCTGATGCGCTTGCGAAACAAGCTAGGCAGTCTTTACAAAACTTTAATTTCTCGTTAAATGCACCTGATTGGCTCAAGATGAGAACCAATGTAGACATCCATTTTATCTTCTCCTGCACTAGAGAGCGGGGTGAATAAATAGTCTCTATATCCAAATAAATAAATAAATAATAATAATAATTGTAGCCCTATTTTTTAAGGACTAAGATCTACACCATCAAATTATGGTGTTTGATCCCGTTTGATCACCTTTCTTAGGCATGGTGTTGTTCTCATTTGTAGTCCCCAAATTAACATTTTATTGTCCAGATTTCCAGCTCTATTTTTAATGTGATTCAATATTGATTTCAACAGGACTTCTGTCTCATATCTTGTCATGTCCAAGGAAGAAAACATCAAGGCTGAGTATCAATTCACGGTGCATCAGTGTGAATTATTTGATCTAAAGTGCATCCATTTTCCATAGATGTTAGAGTTACCTTGTTTACCACACTCTGTTTCCTATGTTTGAATCATTTATTGGTGATATTCCTGAACATTCCTTAATGTTTAATGCATATTTTCTTTCTGTACTAGCCAAGCTCGACAAGATAGAACCAACGCTTCCTCATTTCTTCAAACAATACCAACACATCACCATCATCTTTACCCTCCACATCATAATAATTCCTAATAGAAATGTACATCTTAGGGACAATCACAAGTGATCACCTTTTAATTCAAACATATGCAATACAATGTTTTAACAAATTTGTAGCTCGGCCCCCATCACAAGTTTCACAAAGACATCATCTTTGTCTATATCTTCAAACTCGTAAGTATTGAAATGTTTTACCTTGAGCTTTCACTCCACTGTAATGGGATCATAAGATACAAATTCCAAACCTTGATCTGTAGCTTTTCTTCTCAGCAGTTCACTGTAGACACTAACTTTGGGACCCCTAGTATACTTCTGGGCATTTTCAGATTTTCTTCTTCACTCCAATAACATTTAATAAAACTATAGGTACCTCTGGTACAGTTCCTCAGCGTAAGCCTCCAGCTCCAACATCATTATTCGGGAGAATGTCACAAGTAAGATGAAAACATAATATCATTTAAATGGAATTTTTATCTACCTCGATTCTGATTTTGTCAACCAGATAATGACTGCTATAGGTACCTAAAAAGTCACTCTTTAATTCTAGATACCTATAGCATGGAAGGGATTGTGATTGTTGTTGTATATCGTGAATGAACTTGCCATTCACCCAGTGATCTAACGAGACAACAATGTATAACATACTCAGTGGTATGCAGAAGTATAGTATGTACAAAAGTTATATAATATCTTTAACGTATAAGCACAAGATTTTTAGTTATAAATATAATAGGGTTATACTTAATAATTAATTCTATATACTAGTTACTAATACAAATTTATAGTATCTTACACTACAAGTCTATAACAATTGTACAAATTTAGGCAACAAATATATAACATATACATACATAGTATACAATACAGTAGTAGTGTAGATGCTCTGGTGAACATCTAAGTGAAGTTTATAGTACATAAGTATATATTTTGTAGGTTAGGAAATCTTTAGGTCACAACATGTGTTACCTACCTAAAGAGCTAAAGCAGTACTTATGTCATATTAAAATCACAGTAAATTGCCAAGTCAGTCATGATTACATATACATACTGTTGAGCTTTTGTACAAACAACTTACCTATAAGAAATCTTGATTTTTGTAACAACAGATGAGCTCTACTCCAAGACTTAAGGAATAGTAGATGAGATCTGACTCTTAAGCTACATATGTTCATGTCTAATGTGTCCTGATGTTTGGGCAGTAGCTTCAATGGACTCTAACCCATGTGCAGTTTTCCCTCATCAAATTCACATTGGTTAAAGGTGGAACTATCGTTTCTGTGCACTACTTTCATATCTCACCAATACGAGAGCAAGATTTGAATGGATTTGAGGTAGCACCTAAAATGTAGTAGAAGTATATAGGTTTATTAATATCATTTTTGGGCCCTTATCTTCACCTAATCTCTGGTGAAGATCTTGGTTCATTGCCTTTAGTGGCCAATTACACCAAGCTGTTATATCGACTATTTTGTTACTTCTACAGAAGGCTTCTCACACTCTCTATTTTTTGTGATTGATGATTTGGTTTTAACTTATACTGTCTCAACATCCTACAAATTCTTTAATATCTGTCCTTGTGGATTAGTCTGTGCTGCTTATGCAAACCTTTTCAAAGGAATTATGTCTTCTGATGTGCTATGTGCTGGATTCTCAAGGTTGTGAACATGTGAGTTGGAAGAGTGTATCCCATGAGTGAATATGGTAATCTTTCCTCAATAGCAAGAGTTGGAAGCAATCATGTCTAAGAGCAGCAAATGAGCAGCTGCAATCACCTAGATGATAAAAGAAGCAAGCTATAGTAGTAGGAGAAAATGGGATGGAACAGGGCTGTAATGAGTAGAGCAATTACAAAGCAAACCTGATTATAATCTCATTCTCCAACACAACAAAAAGGTTCTGGCAACAAATTTTCCATCTAATATGGTAAATTTTAACACCAAGTTTCAATTTTTTAGGTATGTGCCATGAATAAGGTCTATCCGACCCAACCAACATTTACAGCTTGCATGGTTTGAGGTTCTAAATTATAAACAAATTGATCCCTTTGTTGATCATTACTCAACCTTTCAGGTACGCTGGTTGATTTGTCCATTATCATTACTTAAGCGGTAATTGGTTTATCTTCTTAATACTAGGTCTTTCTCTTATGGGCTTATTCAAGATCATATTCGTACTTGTTATATGTTGCTAATAGAGTTAAAATTACTGACTTCCTCTCATATTTCATGATTTCTCTTATGGTTTGCTTGTTTAATGCTCTAATTAACATGCACAGTTCTAATTTGCTGCTTCTAGTGCTGAACTTTTGTCTCTCTTCTTTCACAGGGTCTTGCAAGTAATCTGGGGCTTATGTTTTTTGCTCGGTTCTCTTCTAGTTGTCTCTATGTTCTATCCGATGTTCATTTATGTTAATAATCTAGTAGAGTTGGCCACATTGAGATTGGCTTTATGCTATTTTCTGCTAAAATTTAGCCTAATGAGCTGGTCTGCTAGAAATGCAGATTCATCAATTCATGGGCTCAAAAATTTTCCAGGTTAGTGTGGGGCTTGCTGGGATGACCAACAAGACATACCATGTGCCCAAGAGCTTCATTCTCCATGCAACCAGTCCTGTGGATGTCATTTTCTAGGCACAAGTGTTGCCAAAGACTGACTTGGAGATAGAAGAAGCAAGGGTTTCTTATGGGATGTACTGTTCAGATTTCTTTTGTTTTGCTTCATCTTCATTCTTCAAAACTTATTGGATCCGACATAGTGGAGATATATAACAATGTTCATATTTGTGCTAGTTTATACGAATACTAGCTCATAATTTCTACTCTCCTCTGAGTAGCCTTTTTGGTTTCCCTTATGATTTCTAGTAATTCCCCGTCTAGTATATCTATGCCTTGATTCTTTACAGCTCCTCTGCTAGCCATTTTCCTATTCTATCCCGAGCTACATAAGTTGTTCCCCGCATTTGATTAGCTTTAACTGGAGTGTCTACATTCATGTGTACCACCTTCAGCCTTTATCTTAGCCAAATGAACCTCATTTGCCTAAGTCATTTGTGCCCCCTCTTCAATCTTCACACCTCTGAAACAACTGCCTCTTCTCTTACAAAGGGCTATGACAATTCATTTGATCTTATCTTATGTCTGAGACTTGGAATTCAGTGATCTTGGATATTGATTTTAGTGCTTTGGTTATGGTTCATTGATGATTTCAGTGGCTGAACTTCTTGGTTTAATTTTTTGGTGAACATGTGATATAATTGTTTTTGTTGTAAGGCATTACTTGTTAGGCCTTTTTATATTACTGGTTGGTGGTAGTAGAGGTATCAATAGGGGACTTGGAATATATATTTATTGCGTAGAGGCATTAGAGGTAGCTATACATTTTTAGTTATTCTCTATAAGATTTTGTACTCAATGTTTTATTTATTTTGATAATGTCCACAGTGGAATCTACAGAAACTCTTGGAGATGGCATTGCAGATAGAGGTTCTATGCATTGAAGCTGTTAAAGATGATTGAAGCACCACTGGAAAGCTTGTCTCATCAATAGAGTAATGTCATGGTGAATTGAGGTGTGTAAATTATCATCGAGGTGATAAAGGGGAATCTATTTTTGCTAGAGTAAGAATCTATTGTGGAACTAGAATCATATCTCTAGTTTCCTAGATTTTCTTTTTTTAAGCAAGTGTCCATTCTATTCTGCACATCAATGCTCTGGTTTTGCTTCAGATTTTCAAATATATCTCCTCCATTTCTTGGATTTTCTAATCATACATGATTGGTCACTTCAGAAATCTGTTGTTATTAACAACTACTCAAATTTGTTGATTAGGGCCTAGGTAATATTACCAACAACTCAAATCTGTTGGATATTACTGTATCTTCACAAATGCTAATCATTTAGGCTTTGGAAATACATGTAGATGTGTTGAATTCTTTTTCAAACAATTGGAAAATATATATTTTGTATTTTCAACTAGCAGTATGCTGCAAGTAGTCTTGTGCACTCAATACATATGTTGCACACTCTTTCAAACATTTTGAGTTTGTATAAGCTGTTGTTAACTGCCAAATATTTTATTTTGGTACTAGTTTAAACTGTATATTCTAAACATTACACTAATCTATAAAAGTCCACCGTTATATTCCAATTGTCCTAATATACCAATTATTTTCTACACCACGAACTATCCTATTAGCTATTTACCATAACTTATGTGTAAACATGATGTTCATTACAATAACTTATAGATTAATACTGAAATAAACACGAAGGCAACTAGATAAGTTTGGAAATTAATGGATTCAGAAGTCAACTCTGGATTTCCATGGGGTGTTGTTGGGACACCCATCCATGCTAGCAACTATAAATGTCATGGGTAAATCATATCATTTATAAAGTACAATGATTTTAAAACATTAGCATTCCAACAAAGTTGTTCTTAATAAATATCTATAATATTTGAAATGCTTTTTATATTTTATATGTATCTACAATCTTCTTTTTTTCATCCTCTCTTTCTACAGATTTTTCTTGCTGTTTGAATTGATGATTGTTTGGCTTTCTCGTTGACTATGAGCTTCTGTTGACTATGGGCTTCTCTTCTCTAGCCCTGGTCTGTTGGTATTAGATCATATATTTTCTTGGTCCAATGGTCTTTTTTTATCAGATGTTTGCTTGGTCTGAAGTTTTCTTATAGGTCAAATTGCCTTGGGTTATACTTTGCTATTCCCTGCTAGAATTGAGTTTGTATACTTGGAATCATGTTGCTAGCGGGTTTCTTTCTAAATTCATACTCTATTTATTAATAGTTTAAAATCCTAGAACATAGATAATTTCTACATATTACATAATACAAATGGGCTACTATTATATTAATGTGAGTGCTTCTAAGATTCCTTTCTCATTTCATGCCCATATTTTGTTGCAATCAGGATCATCAATGTCAAAGGAGTTCAAGCACTGCTGATCACCAACGGTGGGTCACAAAAACTGAAGGATTTCTAAATCTTGGAAAGCTGCTATAAAACATGCAAAGGTATTGGGACTTCGGTCTTCTGGTTCTCTTGCTGGGAAACAAACCTATAGCAGCAAGAAAATAACAGCAAGGCAACTGATTGAACTTGAAAATTTGTCTACAAAGAAACTCCTGATGCTATTTGTCTTGATGGGTCACAATAAGGAAACTCCAAACAGAAATAGGGACTCAAGTCGCAATGGAACCACTCAAAGGGCTTTAGCAATGGCCACTTTGAATTCTGCTTTCAACCCCACATCAACAGAACCTACTGCTCCAAGGCTGTGTCACGGACCCAAGCATCTCAAAGAGCGGCTGCAGTTAACATGCACTTTATCTGGTGTATTGACAGCTGAAAATAAAGGATATAAAGAGCCTTCTTCTACATGGTTTATTAGAAGCCCTTCTCTTATCTTCCATAAGAAGGGTTCCTAGTGAGTTAAAGTAGTGCACATTGTGTAATAGGGGCAAGGTATATGTCCTCCCCGTGTACATTTGACATTTCAATATAAATGAAAGTAAGATTGTTGGCATAATGAGCATAACTTGGCCTAACTACTACAATTATATATATATATATATATATATCTGTGTGTGTAGTAATTGTCGCCTTTCCCTACACATTAACTTCATATAAAATGTATTAACTTCATGTTTTTGCTACATACTGACTATATATGCAATTGTAGTCATACATTTAGCTATAATTATACTTATATTTAAATATGTAAGGACAATATCTAGCTACGCTTCCGGATACATATGAATTTGTAGCGAATGAATTATCTAACTACATATTTGAAAAATATAGTTAAAGGCTTTAGCTATACGAGCATATACTACAATTTGTATGTGTAAAGAAATATGTAGTTAAAACCTTTAGCTACAAAATATGGGGTTTTCGCTACAATTTTTTTTAGTTAAAGACCATTTTTTTTGTAGTGGAGTAAGAATAAAACAAACATTAAAATAAATAGTTTCATTCATTATTAAAATTATATTGAATAATAATACTTACTGGACGTTAAAAGGAATTAGGATAATTTCCTTCCCCTCACTAGCAAAATATTTGAATGCATTAGAGAAGTACTCATTCACTTCCTCAATATTTGTCTCCACTTGACTAGTGACCGAAGGAACTAAGAATGCAATATTCTTTATATCAAAGTTGGTGACCTCGGTATATAAATGGCTGTTAAACATTTGTAATTATTTTCATATGTAGAAATAAGCTAAAAATTTGTATCAGAATTTTCTATATATATTGATAGATCCTTACCTTATCCATACTTCTATTATCGAAGTGTTCAGCCAATCATACCGGAACAACTCTATAATATCGTCAAGAAAAATAAAATTCTCAAAGTCCCTCCCAACTGCATCTTCTGTTAACTTGACCATCATATTTGATCCCGATCTTTGGTTAGCTAAGTATCGACACAAACATTTAGATTTGCTTCCCAATTCGTCGAATGTAGTTTCGAGAATGAAAGATGGCTTGGGCATAGCAGGACGACTAGAAGAAGTTTTACTTTTTGGTTTACAAACCTGTTAATTAAATTACATACTTATATTACATGAGTTCATATATGCAGTCAAATATGAAAAATATGGTAGAAATAAGGTATACCTTGTCATTGATAACCAAGTGTCTAGGCCAACCCACCATAGCAACCTCAGCTTCTTCAACTGTTCTATATTCAGGATTAGGTATGGGTAGTGGTTTGTCCCCCATTCCGTCATACACAAGATGGATGGACACACGACAGATGTCATCAGTAATTTGTTGGCAATGCAATGTACCACCAAGGTTGTACACCTTGCCCGCTGCCACAACATTATATTCTGGAACCTCCACTACAAGTTTACAGTTCATACCAACCTAGATTGAAATAATATAAGTTATATAAGAAACAATAGAACAAATACATGTTATAACTATATATTATCATATATTTATCATACTAATAACACAACATATAGAACAAAAACTTACTGCAGATTGTTGTGGTGGTTCATCAGGAGTGCTCCCATGACCTTCTACAACTGTAGCATGGGCTTGTACCTCATCACTTGAGAGACGTGCAGTATGAATAGGTTGAGAAGGTTGAGTAGGCTGATATGAAGACATTATTTCTTTTACTTTTTGAGCTACTAATGCTTCAACATCCTCTTGTGTAAGACCTCCTGCACGACCTCTTTTAGATTGCGAAGGGCCAAAATAAGACTTGAATCCTATGCCAGCACCTAATACCCTAACACGGCCAGGATGCTCCTTCGTACCAAGAGCAACTGCTAGTTCATCCATGTAGCCAGTTGGGATGAACTTTCCTTCCTTCCTTTGCTTGTGGAGATCAATCTATTCATAGTTAATAAAAATATTAAATCACAATATCAATTATATATAAATAAATCTAAGTTTGTGGAAGTTACTCTTTACTTAGTTGGGATAAACCTACCATCTTTTGTGCCACCTCCTTAGTTGCAGGGTTGACAATTTCACCGGCTCGATTCTTTCTAGCATCAATCCATGTCATGTGTCGGGGTGGTCGCTCAACTTGAGTTGTACTAGATTCTTCTCCAGAAGATGATTGCTTCTCTTGTAGTTGGCGGCGGAAGGCATAACCACCGGGCCCCAAGCGATGGTCATGCA
Source organism: Alisma plantago-aquatica (assembly GCA_963693085.1). Lineage (NCBI taxonomy): Eukaryota > Viridiplantae > Streptophyta > Magnoliopsida > Alismatales > Alismataceae > Alisma > Alisma plantago-aquatica. The sequence goes on along the minus strand of OY856413.1, from coordinate 1,019,690,763 downwards.
CATTTTTAGCCCATCTTTCCTTTTGAGCCTGGTGAATAGCCTGATCATTTAAAATGAGGTATTGCAATTTAGACTTGGCAAACATGTATAAAAAGATTCACCTCCTTATTTGTATAAAATTAAATATTCATACAATACATCACAATCTTTATTACCTAAAACTCTTCCGATCTCCTAGCTACAACACATCTTTTCCACACCTCAGGATCAATAAAAATATATACATATGTAGCTTTCTTCTTTTGTTTAGGATTATTTATAAATTCCCTTACAAGATATGTCTTAAAACCCCTTCATCGTACACCACAACGTTGTAGCACTCTTTTCTTGTGATCTTTTTCATTTAGATGAAAAACACCCTATACATACAAAAGAAGCAATTAATAATGTTGTTTTGAAAAGGAATTAATTTCAAGCAAACTAAATTAGAATCAATAGATAAAAAACATATCACTTCCACTCAGATATATCTTTCCATACGAGGTCTTTTTTGGCATTAGGAACATCATGCCAATTTTCTATATCTATTAGCACATTAGTGCGCGCGGTCGCCCCTACGTAATGCTTGAAAGCACTAGAATGTTCCCCAACAGGTGCTCCTGTCATATCAAACTGGACTGGCAATTTATCCCCTTTAGCCCTGAGCTCCTGCAGCCTACGCATCAATGTAGGACATCTACAGTTCTTAGCATCACCACCACCATCCTCATGGTGCTCATGCTCAGAATGTTCATTTTCATGGTGCTCATGATCAAAATGTTCATCTTCACTCGCCATTTTAGAACCTACAAGTATACATGATAAATAAAAAAGTGATAATAAAAGCACAAGTGATAAGGTATACACGATAATAAAATAAATAATTCAAAGAATACATGCCTTTAGTATTGGTTGAGTTGTTAGTCAAGGAAAATTCCTTCAGCATGGTCTTGACGTTTATAATATTCATCGGTGTTATCTTCAACATTTACACTTGGCAAACCAACCGAGAATGGACTGGAATCATCATACTTTTCGTAGTATTCTTCTTCATTTATAGGATCTACAGTAAACTATCTTTTTCCATTAAGAACGACAGACCAATTTTTATTTTCCGGGTCATCAATATAGAATACTTGTTTTGCTTGGTTTGCCATGATGAATGACTCATCTTTGAAACCAATATTTTCAAAATTCACCAATTTGAAACCCAACTCATCCACTAAAACTCCTTTATTGTTGTCAAACCAATTACACCTAAATATAGGAACTCGAAAATTTGTATAGTCCATTTCCCATATGTCCTCAATGACGTCGTAATATACATCTCAGCTTCACGTGGTCTTTTATCTTTGGCACTAGCAAAACACAATGAACAAGCTTTAACAGTGACCCCACTATTTTGAACTACACTACTTTCATCTTGACGCTTTGTGTAGTATGAAAATCCGTTAATGTCATAACCTTCATATGACATGACATCCATTTTTGGCTTAAAGGCGAGCCATTTTATGTTCTCAGCAACATTATTTGGTGATTCAGATAGTTGATTAAATACTTTCTCTTCAAACCACCTAATAAATGTTCGATAATGCTCTCTTGCAAGCCACATTGAACTGGATCGCGGATGATTTCTCTTGATAAGATCATTGTGTTTTGTGATGTAGCTACTAACTTCATCGATGTTGTGTAAAATATACAAATGTGCTTGTTCCCACAACTCACGACTGATTCCTTTCACTCGTCCTCCCAGAGTTCCTTTTCCACAATAAGATCCAGTGTGATGGGAATTTTTTTGATCCCTACAAGTTTCATTGCAATTCAAAAAATCATTACAAAAGTCCATCACCTCCCTAGCCACGTAACCCTCAACAATACTCCCTTCAGGACGATAACAATTCCGAACATCACCTTTAAAAACACTCATGTAGCGTTCAAATGGATACATCTAGTGTAAGAAAATTAGACCCAACATCTTCACCTCCCTTGTAATATGTACTACAAGATGAACCATGATATCAAAAAATGAAGGAGGAAAGTACATTTCAAGCTGACACATGGTAACAATTACATCTTTCTGTAATTTATTGAGAGTATCAGGATGTATCACTTTGTTGCATATTTCATTAAAGAAGAAACAGAGTCTTGTGATTGCAAACCTTACATGCTTCGGCAATATAGATCGAATAGCCACAGGTAAAATTTGTTGCATTAAGGTGTGACAATCGTGAGATTTGAGACCTATCAGTTTCAGATCCTTCATTGATACCAATCTACGGATATTAGAAGAGTATCCTTGTGGAACCTTAATATTATACAAGCACTCACAGAAAGTCTTTTTCTCTTTCTTTGACAAAGTGTAACAAGCCGGTGGAAAATATGTGCGGCGACCCCTGATCTCCACTGATAATTCTTTTCTAATACCCATTAATTCTAAATCTTTTCTAGATTTGATGCCATCTTTTGTCTTTACTGGTATGTTCAATAGCGTACCGATGATGCTATCACAAATATTTTTTTTCAACATGCATGACGTCAATGTAGTGTCTAATTGCCAAAGATCTCCAATAAGGAAGATCCCAGAATATTGACCTCTTCTTGTATAGAGATTTTTCACATGCGAGTGTATGACTACTTGATCTCTTTCCAAATTCATTAACAATATGTTTCACCCTATCATAAACAACATGTCCTGATATAGGTTTGGGAGCCCTTCGTTCCTCATTTGACCCATTAAAGGTTTTGCGTTGCCTTCGATAAGGATGCACTGGTGGGAGAAATCTCCAATGACCAAGATATACGATTTTACCACCATGTTTTAGTCTAATTGAATCAGTATTTTCCTCACAAACAGGACATGCTTTGTATCCTTTTATGCTATATCCAGACAAATTTCCATAAGCTGGAAAGTCATTAATCGTGCAAAATAACATAGCACGCAAACTGAAGATCTCTTTACGTGAAGCATCATATGTCATAATACCTTCTTCCCATAGTTTCATTAGGTCATCAATTAGAGGTTGAAGGTAAACATCAATATCATTTCCAGGTTGCTTGGGCCCTGATATCAATGTTGACAACATCACATACTTATTTTTCGTACACAACCAAGGAGGAAGATTGTATATAACAATCATAACAGGCCACGTGCTATGTTGGCTGCTTAATGTACCATAGGGATTCATTCCATCTGTACAGAGTCCAAGTCTTAGGTTTCTTGGTTCTTTACCAAATTGAGGGTATAATAAATCAATTTTCTTCCATTGTGGTGAATCATATGCATGTCGTAGGACGCCATAATCATTGACCTTTAACTCCCCATGCCAAGACAAATTTTACGCATCTTCTGTATTAGCAAATAAGCGTTGAAATCGTGGTATTATTGGTAGATACCACATCACCTTGGTAGGAGAGCCATTTTTAGCCTTAGCTAAATTTGTGGTCTTATACCTTGACGCACCACATTTTGGACAATTTATCAAATTACTATAGTCCTTCTGAAATAACACACAATCATTTGGACATGCATGAATCTTCTTAGCCTCCATTCCCATTGGGCACATTATTTTCTTTGCTTGATATGTTGAAATTGGAAGCTCGTTGCCTTCAGGAAGAATTTCCTTTAACAAAGACAATAGTGAAGTGAAACTCTTATCGCTCCACCAGTTTTGAGCTTTAAGAGTGTATAATCGCATCACAGCACTCAACCTCGTGAACTTAGTACAACCCTTATATAATGGTTTTTCAGCATCATGGACAATGTTTGCAAATAAAGAAGGTGGATCAATGACATTGTCCCGACAACTAAGTAGCATCTCATCAATCATATCATCCTGAATCTGGTCATCTTGAATCGGTTCATCATTAACATTATCATCATTATCTATATCTTTTATGCCACAACTATTAGTATCGACATTTTCTGCTCCATAATTCAATTTCTCTCCATGCCAATACCATTCATTATAACCTTGTATGATCCCATTGCATATGACATGATTCTTAATTTCCTCACCAGTATCACCTTTCAAATTGTTACAACAATTTCTACATGGACAATATAACCTATCTGTAGGTAGTTTCCTATGTTCCTCAGCAAATCTGATAAATTCATCAAGACCTTTTGGCAAACTCTGGACTGCAACAGTTCTTGATAGACATCCAACTTCGATCCATTTTCTATATCACATTAAAATTAATTATAAAACTAATAGTTTAATATTGATACTATAATAATTTGTAAGTTTTTATTGATAGAAAGTTAATTTTATATACTAAAGTGTACCACCTATCCCATTTTTGAATATTTAATCTCACTAGTAACTGTATAATGTATGTTTAGTTTTGAAGAAAATTTCAGCAGCATTTCCCCTAAGTTCTCCAAGTACACCGATGTAAATGGCAAATAACCACTCACATATGTACCCAGAGAACAAATGGAGAAATCCTATTGAAATAATCTACAAAACTAAATATACATTATAAAGGTACATCCTAAGTGAGATTAAAATATCCAAAAACAGTCCCAAACCGGGGACTATCCAAAGTTTACTCCTAATGAGTAAATTTTGAACGGGTTTCTAAGTTAATATATAAATGCATTATTTTCATATTTATATATTAAGTTAAACATCATGCATCGACCGTAAAGTGTCAATCTAGGAGTACACATGTCTAATCTTGTATTAATTTCTAAAATTTATATTATGATTACATATGAAAAAACACATGCATGTTTTTATTATTGGGTTATCAAATCATATAAAATGGAAAATACTTGTCCAATTAGCAAAGTAAGGCCGTTTCCAACAGTCCAAAGATTGAAATCATTATAATATTCAGAACTATTTGTGAACATTACAGCAGATATGATTAAAACATTTATAGCTCCAACATAAATAAGTTCCAGGTTCATCTCGGTCGACAATTAGTCGACCGAGAGCCCACCTGCGCGCAGCGTCCAGGTCCACTCTCGGTCGACCGAGAGTGGACCTGGACGCTGCGCGCAGGTGGGCTCTTGGTTGACTAATTGTCGACCGAGATGGACCTAGAAGCAGCAATGGCGGCGGGCGGGAATGAAGGGGAACAAGGAACGAAGGAAGCTCGAACTTACTTGGAAATGGCAGCGAGCTTTGTGGAGGAAGAGAAGAACTTCACGGAGAGGCGGCGACCTTCGTGGAAGAGTGGAAGGAGGCGACGGCGAGCTTCACGGCAACGAAAAGCTTCACGGAAAAGAAGAGCTTCACGGCAACGACGGGCTTTGTGGAAGAAGAGGGGAAGGCGGCGACAACAAGATTCATGATCCTCTTCGCGGCGACGACGAGATTCACGATCCTCTTGGCAGCATGGAGAGGCGGCAACGGCTTCACAGAGAAGCGTTCGCGGCAACGACAAAAAAGGGGTTTCGCGGTGCCGTGGGAGAGAGTTTAGAAAAGAGAAAAGGATTTCGCGGGAAGAAGAAAGACTAAAATTTCGGCTTTTTGCACGGAGCGAAAAACTGTAGCGTCGGTTAACAAACAAAACCCGACTCTACAGATAAACGGTGCCCGTGTCGGGTTGTTTAATAACAATCAAACGCAAACTTGGTCGACAAATTTGTCGACCGAAAGGACCTCTAGGGTCGGTTAATAGGTAAACCCGACGCTATAAGTGCTAATACGAAGGAAATCTGACTCATTTCGGTCGACGATTTGTCGACCGAGGAGCAAGATTTCTTCATATTAGCACTTCTAGGGTCTATTTTCTAGTATAACCGACCCTAGAGGTGCTTATACATGTGTGAATAACTAAACTGGATATTGTCGGTCGACAATATTGTCGATCGAGATCCCCTATAGGGTCGGTTATTAGAAAAACCGACCCTAGAGGTGCTTCTAAGAAAGAATTCTGGCTTCATTCAATCGACAAATTCGTCGACCGAATGAAGCCAGATTTCTTTCTTAGAAGCACCTCTAGGGTCGGTTTTTCTAATAACCGACCCTATAAGGGGTCTCGATCGACAAATTCGTCGACCGAGGAGCTCTAAAGTGCTTCCACAACCCTAATAATGATGTTATGTGAAACTTTAATATATGGTGATGTCGTATGAACCCTAATATGTGATAATGTTATGTGAAACCCTTATATGGAATCATCTTTTGTGAAACCCTAATATGGAAATGTTATGTGAAACCTTAATATAGGGTGGTGTTGTGTACAAACCCTAATATGGGATAATGTTATGTGAAATTTCAATATGGGATGATGATATGTGAACCCTAATTGATAAAGATGGGAAACTCTAACCCTAATGAGGGAATAGAGATGTTATTTTTGTATTGCATGATGTTGATATGAAATTGATATGGTTGATATGAAATTGGGATGATTGTGTAACAAATATCCTGAATACCTTGGTCAGATGACCTGAAGGTAATAGTTACCTGATAAGTGATAACCATGTTTAGTGATGAACTAAGGGTTTGAATACCCAGAATCAGCAAATGTGATGATGGTGGTATTGAGGGATGTGAATTCCCAACAATGAGACAAAAGATTGAGATCCCAATGCTTTATAACGTTTTGAAAAGTACTAAACTCTATTAAAAAATTCAGTCGGTTGACTATTTGTCGAACGAAAGAGCTCTAGGGTCGGTTACAAGGAAAAACCCGACCCTAAAGTCATCCTCGGTCGACAATATTGTCGACTGAATTTGTCTCGGTCGATACTATTTTCGACCGAGATTAACCCTGTTTCAATGTTTTAAATTAAGTACCAAGTGTGTGTGTATGAGATTAACCAAGTGATGCTTTGTCAAATTTAGCCATAATTTATTTTTCAATCATTTGAAATAACAATATTCTTATATAACATGTATATGTCCAAATGAAGCCATGGAAAACACTTTTATTCATAACAATTCAATGCCCATACACTTTATAAGATGAAACATGACATACTTGCTTTATGAAAAGATATACATTACATCATTACAAAGATATCTCATAATCTCACTGGAAAGACCAAAGGATTACATCAATGTATGGGTCTTTTCCAAGAAAGGGCTCAGCTCCATAATATTTGACCAGTGTCTGCCACTCCAAGGCACCTGTCATGGTTAAGGCATAAGCCTCCAAGAAGGTGGGAACACGATCAAAGCGAAAGTTGGCAGCAATGTCTTGAAGTTGAATTGGGGAAAATTGAGTATGTGTGAGATCAAGAGATGGTGGAGGTGGAGTTTGATAGTAGTTGTAGGAAGGATTGTAGGGATTTATCATGCCAGGATTAAGGGAATAGGGATATTCATCAGGTTGGTTAGGAGAGAGAGTTTGCATCCTTTGGTTTAAATAAGTCATGGCATGGTGATTATAATCCAATTGCCTACTTAGGTGATATTGGGAGCCAACAATGTATGTCAAGGTATTTGTAATAGGATCATGGGGTAGGTTGGTAGGAGGAGGTGGTGGAGGTATGTCTTGGGTGGATGTCTCCCCTTCAGTCCTAGCCCTTTTGTGGACAAAGTCAATTCCCATCTTTTCCACCGTATATTTACTTATTTTTTGGGGTTTCCTATCCCATGTGTAACCTAAGTCGTCCTCAATATTCTTATTAAGAAAATGTTGAGTGATTTGGTATACAAAGTCATCATATGGTGGATTGCCAGAAAACTCAAATATATTCTTAATGATGATACGAATAAAGTTTATGGGAATACTTTTGAGAATGGCATAGATAAGGTACATATGAAAGGTGGGTACTTCAGATTTGTTTGCTCTAGGATGGATATTGGTGGCAACAATGAGATTTATGATCCTAGCTTCAGGTTTTAAATTTATGGCATAATAGGTACCCCTATCTTCATGACAAGTCGTATTTGATTGAAAGATGGCTCTTTTGACATCACTAAGGCTAATTGTAGTGTTATCTTGGGAGAGTTTGTTGAGTGGAGTTCCTCTAGTGAGATCAATAAAATTTTTATATTCTTCTATATCTATGTCAAGCATATCAAGAATACCCTCCTCAGTAAAATGGAATCCATACCCACCAACCATAGAGGAGAAGGAATCATGTTCAGGATGTTCGGCTAAATTGGTATAGAATTCATTAACTAGTTTGGAGGAGTAGGATTGGAAGGAGGGATTTAGAAAATCAGTCAAATGTTGCACCTCGAAAAGTTCCTCCAAATCGACAATGCTTTGGAAGTCCATGACGTCGATTGGCCGTCGTGGAAGAGGAGTTTTTGAGGAGAGCCTGAGGTAGCGGTCGCCTGCAGCTTGGTCGATGAAAGGGACGTCGTTGATGACCGACAGTGGTGCAAGGCCCTTCCTTCCTTTCCTACCTGCAACTTGCTTCTTTCCGTGCGTAGATGATGAAGCTATTTCGTTGCTTTGAAATGGAGAAATAGCAAGCAAGAATTGGATGTAGAGAAGATGAAGATTTTCACAAGAATACACTAGAGAGGAGCTAGAGAAGTGAGAATGTGAAGGTGTGAAGAAATGGATCGTTTTGGGTGCTATTTATAGCAAAACAGAGCCAATTTCAGTCGACAATTTGTCGACCGACGGCAGCAACGGTCATCTATCGGTCGGCCAACGGTCGATCAAAAAAATAGCAGTTGGGAGGTCAACGGTCGTATTTATAGCCGTGAATGGTTGAAATTCTAGCCGTTATGACGATTGATTTTTCTAGCCGTTACGACAGTTGATTGTTTTAGCCGTTACGACGGTTGATTTTTCTAGTCGTTACTCGATCGACAAATTCGTCAACCGATATGTTTCGGTCGACAATATTGTCGACCAAATGGACTTCTAAGGTCGGTTATTAAGAAAATACCGACCCTAAAAGATGCTTATACACATGAAAATTGACTCCTTATCAGTCGACAAATTTGTCGACCGATAAATGCTCTAAGGTCGGTTATAAGTGCAAATCTGACGCTAGAGGTGCTTATACATGCGTGAACTATCTGGATCCAGAATAGATATCGGTCGACGAATTTGTCGATCGAGAGGAGCCAGATTTCCTTCGCATGAGTACCTCTAGGGTCGGTTTTAAGGAAAAAACCGACCTTAGAGCCTTCCTCGGTCGACGAATTTGTCGACCGAGTTAATCGGTCGAAATATTGGTCGACCGAGGAAGGCTCTAAGGTCGGTTATAAGTGCCAATCCGACGCTATGTGTGCTTATACATGCGTGAACTATTTGGATCCAGAATAGATATCGGTCGACGAATCTGTCGACTGAGGAGGCCTTTAAGGTCGGTTTTGTAGGAATAACCGACCTTAGAGGTGCTAAATCGAAGAGGACTGTAAGGTCGGTTATAAAGAAAAAACCGACCCTATAGGTGCTTGTATAAGTGAAATTCAGCTCTTATTCGGTCGATGGATCTGTCGACCGAGGAGCCTTATAGGGCCGGTTATAATGTAGAACTGACCCTATAGATCGAGGCGGGAAGCCAAAACCAAGCAAAATTTTTCCGCCGGAAAAATTGTTTATAAAGTCGCTTATTTTAGAAAAACCGACCCTATAGAGATGTACTACAAGGTCGGTTATTTTAAAAACAGCGACTCAAAAGTTCTTAAGTGGTGCCCGCATTTTTTATAGACATATAAGGTCGGTTATTTGGAAAACCGACCCTATAGAGATACACTACAAGGTCGGTTATTTTAAGAAAAGTGACCCAAGAGGTCTTAAGTGGTGCCTGCGTTTTTTATAGACATATAAGGTCGGTTATTTAGAAAACCGACCCTATAGAGTTACACTACAAGGTCGGTTTATTTAAAAAAACCGACCTAAGAGGTCTTAAGTGGTGCCCGCATTTTTTTAGACATATAAAGTCGGTTATTTGGTAAAACCGACCCTACATGTAGTGACGGTATAACCCATTTCTGTACTAGTGGGGCCAACTGCCTGGTGCGAGTTCTGTGATGGATGATGGGTTAAATTGCTCGTTGTAGACCAGTATTGATGTCCAAGTATTGACAGATGCATAAACAGATGTATGTTCATGACTGGAGCCAGCAATTTGCAATAGTTTAAAAAAGATAATGAAAGAATTAGACCAGTTAAACATCTGGGCATATTGAAGTAAGTGTGATGGTATTAGTTTATTCTTCCTTTGTTTCGCATGTTTGTGTTGGATTAGGTAGTTCTATTACTAAACACACTACAGCGGACGCAAAGAACTTCTCCTCCACATTGAAAAGAGCTCAGACAGTAATATTACACAACATTAAAGCTCTAGAAGGCTATTGCCACACAACAACATGAAACAATCGAGTTTTGGGTTGTTATGCAATCGTGTCAATAAAAACTCAAGAACAGGTCAAATGAACATAATGTAAACTAAATTTTGATGATGCTATTTAGAGTGACCATGTTTTTTTAAGGAATCACTGAAAGTATTTACTGCAGAAAACTGGTTAGCACGCATTTTATTATGCTATCCGCATAATATTTATAAGGGCTAATATTATGAGAAACTTTTATTGATTAGAATGTTTACATAACCAACTAATAGTTATGCATGTGCTCAGGGTATGCATGCTTGTTTATTCTTAAATAAATTTTTTTTCTATAATTACTAAGAACAGGCCAAACGAACAGAATGTAAACTGAATTTTGGTGATACTATTTAGAGTAACCATGCTCGTTATCTCGTACCCATCAGCGTTAGTTATGCACCAGTTCAATTTAGTGAAATAATGCGAACAAAGTGTAGGCACACATAACATTTATAAGGGTTCATATTATGAGAAATGTTTAGTGATTAGAATGTTCATATAACCACGCGTAAAGAGTGATATCAATATTCTCTTAAGAAGAAAAAGCGTATATGAATTTTAGAGTGTCTATCTCACATGAAGCTTGCAAATTGTACTTAAATGATGACTACTTAATATTTTAAAAAATAATGATTATCTTACAGATATAATCTTCTAAGATGACTATATATGAAAAAAGTATATAAAACAATTATAACAACAGAATTAAAAATTTTAAATTAAAAAGCATACCTAAAGACAGTATCTTTTTCATATGAGCTCCCTTTAGATGACAAAAAATAACATTTTCATGTAGGAGGAGCTTTTTCATAGCTATATATGCATGCATATGTATGTACATATATGTACATTATGAAAGTAACTTCATTCAAAAAGTATTATTCCTGCATAATGAAGCAATGATGATATGAGAATATATTTTACTTTTCATCATGTGAATTATTTTCTAAAAATGAGTATAGAAAAATGGTTAACACATATTCTATTGTGATGTCCGCATAACATTTATAAGATCTAATATTATGAGAAATTTTTATTGATTAGAATGTTCACATAATCAAGCAATAGTTCTATATGTGCTCAAGGCATGTATGCTTGTCTGTTCTTGAATATTTTTTTCTATTGAATCACTAAGAACAAGCCAAACGAACAGAATGTAAATACGGATATAATCTTCTAAGACGACTGTATATGAAAAAAGTATATAAAAACAATTATAACAACATAAATAAAAATTTTAAATTAAAAAGCATACCTAAAGACAATATCTTTTTCATATGAGCTCCCTTTAGATGACAAAAAATAACATTTTCATGTAGGAAGAGCTTTTTCATAGCTATATATGCATGTATACATATGTACACATATGTACATTATGAAAGTAACTTCATTCAAAAAGTATTATTCCTGCATAATGAAGCAATGATGATATGGGAATATATTTTACTTTTCATCATGTGAATTATTTTCTAAAAATGAGTATAGAAAAATGGTTAACAAATATTCTATTGTGATGTCCGCATAACATTTATAAAGGCTAATATTATGAGAAATTTTTATTGATTAGAATGCTCACATAATCAAGCAATAGTTCTATATGTGCTCAAGACATGTATGCTTGTCTATTCTTGAATAAATTAATTTCTATTAAATCACTAAGAACAGGCCAAACGAACATAATGTAAACACAGATATAATCTTATAAGATGACTATATATAAACAAAGTATATAAAAACAATTATAACAACAGAAATAAAAAATTTAAATTAAAAAACATACCTAAAGACAGTATATTTTTCATATGAGCTCCCTTTAGATGACAAAAAATAACATTTTCATGTAGGAGGAGCTTTTCCATAGCTATATATGCATGCATACATATGTACATAGATGTACATTATGAAAGTAACTTCATTCAAAAAGTATTATTCCTGCATAATGAAGTAATGATGATATGAGAATATATTTTACTTTTTGAGAAATGTTTGGTGACCAGAATGTTCATATAACCATGCAATAGTTCTGTATGTGTTTAGGACATAAATGCTTACTGACTATCATTACATTATTTCTCTATAAAAATGTCGTATTTTTTGCAAAAAAAAATAAAAAAATATAAAGTCATCATTGTTTCCGGAGACGTAGGAATAGATTTATGTAAAAATCTGAAGTAGGAATCAGTTGAAGAAATAAAAAGGAAAAGAAATTCTAATTTAATCAACAAACTTATCTACCCTCCAACTTAATCAACAAACTTATCTACCCTAGTTCCCGTTGCATTTTACCCCCTCCACCTAGCGCACCATTGAGTAATGCAGCTAGAGTCTAAGTAAATATAAAAATGAACTGAATAGACTACAAAAGGTAAGCAGTAAGCTTGTACTTTGAAAGCAAAAATGTGTACTGAAAAAGGAGGGGAAGAACAAAATCGTATCAGCTTACACCACCCATGTAGCCCACATTTATCATTCGCACCAATCACCCCACCTTTTGCCTCTTCATTTAAACACTTCGTTCTGGTCTCTGTTTACTCCGCCAGATTAACTTCCCACTCCCCTATTTGTCTACCATCATTCCCCTGGGTACTTGCCCTTTGCCCCCTCCACTTTTAAATAATGTATATAATAACACAAGTATATTCTAAGTAAATAATAGAAAACGAAATGAATAGAATGCAAATGTTTAGCAGTAAGCTTGTACTTTGAAAAAGACGCGACTTGTACTGAAAAAGGAGGTGAAGAAGGGATCTACTCACACAAGGTGGCGGTGTCGAAGGTGGGCGTGCGATCGATGCCGAAGTTCTTGCTACTTGTGATGGCGGTCTTTCCAATCCCGTCGTCGATCATGGCGACATTCCCCATGGCCTTCTCCACCACCACCCGCTCCTGGTAGTTGTCGGCATTCACCTTGATCACAGAGGGCATCTTGCTCTTCTTCGGCACCATTGCCAGCGCCTCCACAATCGTCTTGTGCATCCCCGTCCCATCCTGTGCCACAGTCGCGTCGAATCTCACTCCGTTCCCCGGGCCTGCTGCCGTCGTTGGGCTCCCTACCGGCTGCTGCAGTAGCCTCCTCTGTATTTGCGACACCCATTCCCTCTAAGATGACAACAGCCTGCGCCTGTTCCCCCTGGTCAGCTTCTCAAGGAGCGCAACGACTCCCGTCGCGATTGCAAGGCTGTTGCTCGTGAGCTCCGTGGTCGATCCCAGCTCTGCGGCCAGCTTCTTCCCGAGGGCCGTGGTGCCGCCGCTGCCGTCAGCTGCCACCTCGACGGCGTCGAGGCATGTGGCTTGGTTCTCCAACGCCCCGCTCAGCCAAACCCGCAATACATCGACCGTCCTTGCCCCCTTGAAGCTCCCGACATCAGCGAGGGAGAGCGTGTCGTTGAGTAGATCTGCAGCGTCCTCGATCAACCCTCCACAGATCTGCAGCACCGCCTTGGTGGTATTATCAAGGCGGCCGCTTGAATCTGCCAGCTACGCTGGGAGTGACCCGGCCTTACTCAGCCCTTCACTCGCTACGCGGAGCGACAGCTGGAACAGCTTCGTCGGGTCGCTAAAGTCTGTGGCGTTCTCAGCCGCATCGGCGGCCGAGAGGCTTGTGAAGCAACTGGACGGGTAGTGGGTCACTGAGCAAACGGCTTTGATCGACTGCGCCACTCTGGTAGATGTGGCAGATCATACTTGAGCCGGTCCATGCGGGTGTCGCCACCGGCCCCGTGCTACTGCAGCTCTCGGCGTCCTGCATCCCCATCAACCGAACGAACCACAGTGACCAACACTACAAATGAAAGCAGCCGCAGCCGGCGGTGGTAGATTTTGGAAAGCAGTGCCGGGAAGGAGAACGATAGTAGACCAGGTTCGCGCGATTTGAGGCAGTGACGACGGGGCTTCGACTTCACACGATCTTGTACTTTGTCAGAGATGTACTAAACTCTAGTACACCGAGCAAAGTCGGTGCCGAGAAAGACTCTTCTCGAAACAAATAATCGTGACAATTACAAAGTATCCCTCGAATGCTTTTTTATATACAACCAAAGACCATTTTATATAGCAAAGGATTTGTTTGTAATTCTGAAAAATGCAAAAGAAACCCCACACGGGCTCTCTTATATAGTATAGATTCCAATGGAAGGAATAGATAACCAACTCACACTAGGAGTTAGTTAGTGCCAGGGGCGGAACTAGGGGGGAGGCTGTCGGGGCTTTAGCTAATAGTCTCTTCTGCTCCTCAGGAGAAGAAGATGAGGTCATAAGAATCCGGCTCCTTTGATGATATATGTATGATACGGATGCAACTTAGTAGTGATCGGTTGGAGTATGAGCGGTATACCTCATCTCCGCAGGGCATAATAATGTTTGTAAAACATAATCAACCGTGTAGCATATCTGCTTAGGTTGAATTACGAAGAACAATGATTGATGTTACGTTGTTTACATTAATAGCCTGTTCAAGTATCTAGTATACATGTTCTTTATATTCTTTAAAGAAGTGACTGCTTAAGTAGAAGATGCTTTACTTATTATCAAACCTACTGTTGAATGATTTAAGTTACTTTGCTTATGTTATTCCTTAATTGTTATAACAAAGCTTCTGGCGGAGAGTTATAACTCTCGCTAAGACAATTGTACAAATTGTCTCACTCCTGTAGGTTTCAAGTTTTTAGGTGGACGCCGAGGACGGAGAAACCAATCTGAGGGTGAGCAGTATCAGCAGCAGCAACACTAGAGACAACATTGAATCTCAGGTGGAGATACTGACTGTCGAGTCCTGTAGTTAGTTTGTCTTATGTCGTCTCTGTACTCTCAGGTCTTAGGTGTCAGTAGGTCTGAGGTTTTTGGCTTTAAGCCTCGAGATTTTGTATCTGGATGTATATAATCACTCGAGAGGTGATTTTACAATAATGTAATCTATTTATCATGTTTATTATAAAGGAGTTTTATGGTTTAAAGATCTTTTCTCAAAAAGTTTTAAATTTCCAGTGATTTTCAGTAACTCGCTTCCGCGTTCATTTAATCTCGTTTTGGCAAAGTGAGTCGTCACAGTTTAGTGGTATCATAGTTCTAGGTTCGCTGAGTCTACAGAGACATAGGACTTAGGATGTTGAGTATATTCTTAGTGTTTTCCAGTATATCTAATAGTGTCTTCTGCTCCTCAGGAGAAGAAGATAAGTAAGGATGTCTGGACCACACGAGGAGTATGTGGCAGAGAGTAGTGTTGCTGCACCCCGAGAAGGTGTAAGAAACCTGGAGATAGAACAACATGTACCCGAGCCACCTATGGAGCCACCTCAGGTTAACCCAGCTGACATGGAGAACCCAGCTGTTCAGACCATGTTTGGGCAGTTTATGACTGCCATGACACACATCACAGATAGGATGCCTATGTCTGCACCTAGGGCACCTGCCCAGTCAGAGAGACAAGGTATCAGGAAGACGTTTGATCGACTTCGCCGCATCGGAGCAACCAAATATTTTGGAATGACTGATCCTGCAGATGCCGATCTGTGGTTAACCGAGTTAGAGAAGGCTTTTAGAATCCTGAACATCCCAGAAGCTGAGAAGGTTAGACATGCAGTCCATCTTCTCAAGGGGAGTGGTGGTCATTGGTGGACCATGGAAGAGCAGAAGAGGCCTGGTGTGGAGGTTGCGTGGAAAGTCTTTCGTCGGGAATTTATCAATAGATATTTCCCTAAGACGTTCCTGGACGAGAAAATCTCTCAGTTTGAGAGGTTAAGGCAAGGTCTGATGAACATTAGCGAGTACGAGGCTAAGTTCATGGAGTTGTTGCGGTTCTGTCCGCATATGGCTGCTACAGATGAAGAAAGGATCAGGCGGTTCGAGAAAGGGTTGAACGCTGAGTTGACTACTCCCGTGTCTGCCCTAGAGAATCGGGAAAGGTTTGCTACCTTCATTGAGTCAGTACGAAGGATAGAAAGGTCCGTAGCAGAGAAGAGGAAAACCCATAAGAGGATGTATCCTCAGTTCCAGGGATCTTCATCTAGAGACTTCAAGAAGCCTAGGTTTTCTGCACCTACACCACCACCACCTAGACCTAGTGCTCAGACACAGTGGACACCGAGTAGAGGTAGTGGACGAAGCCTACCACTACAAGGAGCTCGCAGTTCAGCATTGATGTCAGTCACAGGACCACCAAGACCACAACAACTGGAGAGAAGTTGTTACATATGTGGGAAGATGGGGCATCTGATGAAAGACTGTAGAGCTAGACCAGCAAGTGTAACCCAACCACAGAGACAGAGTCAGCAAGGATCCCAGAGGAGTCAGTTTCAAGGAGCAGCTAGAGGATGTGGACAAGCGTCCCAAGCTGGATCGTCGGCACCGAATCAACCTCAGGCGACAACGAGGTTCTATGTAATGAACCCACCTGATGCAGTGATCAACCCTCAGGTTGTGACAGGTCAGATGGAGTTGTTATATTCTGATATTTCTACATCCTGTGTCGTATCAGTTTTGATTGACCCGGGTGCTACGCACTCCTTTATCACTCGAAGAGTGATTCGTAACTACAATATGACAGTCAGTCATAGGACAGATAGCTTGTTGCTTGAGACTCCGTTGAGAGGGTCTGCTATGTTGCAGGAGGTATGCTCTCCCTGCATCCTTTTCTTTTCTGATCATCGCATTCAAGTGGACTTAATACCACTTGAGATGCAAGGATTTGATATAATCCTTGGGATGGATACCTTGGAAAGGTATAAGGTTGTCTTGGATTGTGAATCCAAGCAAGCTGTGTTTGCTGATGATAGAGACACACAGATCTTTCAAGGAGAGAGAAAGATTCTACCTACCTATCTTGTGTCAGCTATGGTTGCTGAGACGCTGTTGAGGCAAGGATGTCATGCATTCTTAGCCCATGTGGTAGATACTACCATGGAGAGTCCTAACCCTGTTGAAGTTCCTGTAGTCAGAGAATTTGAAGATGTATTTCCTGAAGAACTTCCAGGTGTGCCACCACCTCGGGAAATTGATTTTGAAATCAATTTGATCCCAGGCACACAACCTATAGCACATACACCATATAGGATGGCGCCTGCTGAGATGGCAAAACTCAAGAAACAACTTCAAGAGTTGCTGGAGAAGGGTTTCATCCGACCGAGTACTTCATCTTGGGGTGCTCCGGTCCTTTTTGTTAAAAAGAAAGACGGATCAATGCGGTTGTGAATTGACTACAGACAATTAAACAAAGTAACAATAAAGAATAAGTACCCTCTTCCAAGGATTGATGATCTCTTTGACCTATGCAACTTTACCAAATGGACTTGAACATTTGGTAAAACCGTTTGGTTTCAAATGGACTTATAAACCGTTTAGACCAAATGTTCAAGACCGTTTGGGAAAGTTACATAGGTAATCACGCCCATCATCTTCAACCTCAGATCAGGGTCGATTCCTTCGTGGTTTTGCTTGCAAGAGTGCAAGGAAGAATAGGGAAGAAGAAGAACTAGCAACTATCACATAGAAAAGAGATGCATAACAAAGCAAAAGGGTTTAGAGTTATAAAACCCACCTTAAGGTCATCCCTAGAGCTCCAAGCTTCCAAGCTTTTAATGGCGTCTTGAGCTCCACATGCTGTCCAAGGTCGTTTCTCTAAGAATTGGTTGGGAAAAGTCGGCTAGAAAGAAAGAACTAAGTAAGAAATCCATAAAACCAACCTTGCACCATGAATTCCTCCATGAATTCGAGCAAGAAGATGACCCAAGCTTACCTATAACTCCTTAGCCATTCTACTCTACTCCAGAGCTCTGCCTTAGTCAGTTTAAGCAAGGGGATAAGTGAGAAGGAAGGGGAAATGGTTCCTTTGGTTGCAAGGGGAAAGAACCTATATAGTTTGGGTAAAGTTTCAACATAAGAACTCTATATTCTTGGTTTCACATCTAGGTCCCTCTCTCATTTAGGCACATCCCTTCTATATATTTCTAAATCAAAACTCCTTCTAAAACCAAAGGCTAAAGGCAAAGAAGGTCAACTTATTACTAAAGTGCACATATAAAAGGGTCTCATTATTTACAACTTGGTGATTTAATTACAAAGGTTATCATTATTATAGGATTATTCAAATGAAGCACCCTCTTCATCATTATTACTCTAAATGATGCCAAGAGTCATGAAAGATATTCTAGAAGGTGTATTTTACAATTTGCACCCCACATTTTGGGTAAATTGCACTTTACTCCAAAACTAGGGTTTAGAACACAAGGATTGCTCCACAAGTTGCATCTTGATGCCCAAGCTTGGAGAATCCATCATACTTCATCATATTCATTCTTATGATGTCTCCATACCAAAGGAACATCTTATATTGTGTAATTTGCAAGTTAACCCTTCTAATTGGGTAATTTGCACATAGGTCCCTGTATTACAAAACAATACTACAACATTGTTTAAAAAGGACAAAAATGGAAACATATGTTCCTCAGGAGTTTTAATTACATACCAAAAGATAATCACAAACATCTAATTACATAATTAGGCAAAACATATAGGGTTAGCTCATAACCCATGTCAGGGATGTTACAACAAGCTTTTTGGTAAAGTTGATTTATTGATTGATGTTGATATCATGAGTAAGATCCTTAACCTTATGCCTTTTTGAAGTATTTAAGTTGATGAGCATATGGTGGAGTTTTGTCCCCAAATTTTGAGTAGAATGTAGCTTGAGGGGTAGTAAAGCTATGGTTAAAGTTTGGTGGAAATTGGAGTTTTCTAGATGGAGTTATTTAGGATTGAATACCATGTAATCATGAGATTATTAGTGTACGTCTTTACCAAAATTTTGATTATTTAGCTTAGGTCTTGTTTGCTTGGATATGTTTTGTGGACAAAGTTTTCCCTAGGATCTGCATTGCTGGAGCATGGCCACGAATAGGTAGCGTGGCACCATCCTGACCTTTAAATGATTAAGTCCTCATGCCATTAGTTCAATAAGGAACATGGGGGAAGATGATAGTTCAACTCACAAGGATCACCACGATGTTATGGTCATGGGTGAATCGTAAAGTTGTGCCTGTAGACTCCAATGCTTCTTTGTTTGTCTTGACGGTTTGTATAACCCATCACTTGAGGCAAACTATCACCCACACAGAGAAAATGAAAGGGACACCAACAACTTCACCACTGTAACTCACAGAAATACAAAGTGAGAAGGAAGACGAGGTTGAGGAGGTGAAGTACAAAGAATGACACGATCTCATATCCGACCAGCTGTGGAGGACCAGTCATCCAGGGTGGATCCAACAGAGACATAAGAAGTTGACGATGAGGAGTTGGGGCGTCGCTGGGATTGCTCCCCGTGGTTTCCCCTCTACGGCAGCGCAGAGGCATGGATCTCGAGACTTTGACGCCACCCGGGACACCAGAGGAGGAGCGCGCACACAGCGGTGCCTTGAGCAGGGTTGAGGATGTTGTGCTGACAGCAGGCTGGAGACTGGAGCCCTTGGCGGCGGCGGCAATTCAAGGATCCAGAACTGAGACCCAGCGGCGCCAGACACTAAGATCAAGAGAGGAGGAGTAGATGGCTATCAAGGCTTGTCAGGTTTGGTGATGACATCAGAGATGAAGCCAGTGGCTGACGTTTTGTGTGCTGGAGGAGAGCTGATGTGGCAGTGGCGTGCGTAGTTTAGGCACAGAGGCGGCCTATGCTGTGAGCTTGAAAGAGAAGGATCAGTCGGGTCAGGCCAATGGTCTAGCTAGAAAAGGCCAAGAACCTAATGCCCAGGGTCAGACCGAGTGGTTCAACAGTGAACCCATTCATCAAGGAAAGACCAGCGCCGTCACGTGGCGGCGCACGATTGGATGAAAAAAAGGTAACAATCTCAGAATATATGCAGATTTTCAATAAATCATAGATATTAGCTCGAGCATCAGAAAAATAAGTACAATATATCAAAATGTTCAAAAAATTGAGTAGAATATATTACAATGCTAATATCAAGCGTTTGATGCACTAATAATAGTGATATCATGTAAGATGTTTAATGCTTGTTTAATGGATAATAAATACCATACGATATCCTAAAATTATGAGAAAATACCAGTAAATCTATATTCATGTCGATAATCTATATGATGCCAGTAATTATGATGTTGATGCACGAAATCATGTAATTTGCTTAATATGGCTAATTAGGGCTAATAACCCTAAATAAAATGTATTAAATACATACATGCTCAATAATTGATGAAATTTACATAGTAAGCTCATATGATTATGTGGAACCTCAGATTTAATTATGAGATCATGATGAAGAATAGAATCCATTTTATACATGTCATGAAACCCTAATTTAGGGTAATGATGTAACCTAGGGTTAATGTATGCAAAAAATGACATGGAAACCTAATGTTCCGATGATGAATCATAATCTGGGAAAATAACATCGGTAAGACAAATCTAAGATAAGAATACAAGTAATGATACACATTTGCTAATGAGATAAGCTAAACCCTAATGCATTGACTAGGGTTAAGATGAGATGTAAGATGATGAGAACCAGATGGTGATATGTGGTCTTGTCTTAATCAGGGTTTGACCAGGATATAGTTGACATGAGGAATATGATGATTGTGTTGATCTTGATCAAGGTACGGCATTACCTCTTACTTGGATTATTATACAATATGCTTGTGTTATATGTGTAGTAAAATACTTGGCATATAGTATTGGATGAAATGATTGTTCTTGCATGATATGTTGCTTAATTTTCCATACTTATGGTTATGAACACATGAAACATAAAATATTTGATCCATTATATGATAGCACTAAACTCTTTGGTAGTAGAGTGCATTAGAGTGATCACAAACTCCTAGGGGGTAGATCACATGTACAATGATCACAAACTCCTCGGGGGTAGATCATAAGGCCTAAAAACATCAAAGCCCTAGGGACAGATGTACAAGATATATGATGGAAATAATCTTAAAATATGTGTTCTCTTTTGTTAATGAATATCTTTGTGCAAGTATACACTTTTCTTATATTTTTCTGTTAATGCCAAGTATTAGTTTTATCTTATTTCCAAGATATGATGAGGGGTATGTAAAAGACACGTAGGCGTACTCAATATAATATTCTTGAATATTGTACTGACACGTTCCACATGTAATCTGTTGTTTAGGTTCTAGTTATGATCTTAAAGAACCAGGATAGTTGTGAGTTGTTTGGCGAGTTGATGTATAGGTGGACCCATTGTATAAAGATCATGTAGTTTAGTGGTAGTACATGTATATGTAGAAGTTTGATGTTCAATATGTAATATCAAATGTTGTAACAATTCATGTTATAATTATATGTTCAATGGCGAACATATGTTATATGGTTTTATGATTGTTCATGTGCATGTGATATTGATTGTTTCCTTCTGAATTCCTCTGATTTTCTTCTTCTTAGCCTTGTGTGGGATGTTTAAATTGGGATTCTCGCTGAGGTGAGGGTTTCAATTATGACGTCACACATCATATTAAGTTTTAGAAAATTCGGGGACGTCACAGGTGGTATCAGAGCATGAATAATAGTAAAGACTGACATTTGCTCATTATGCAACTCAAAACCAAAGAAACTTGAACTTAATAATCTTTAGGGTTAGATTAGTCATCTTTTAGAGACTATATCTGACCTAGCCTCTAGGTTAGCACCTAGACTTCTGAGAACTAGGTCTAGACTGGTGCTTGTTGTATAGCAAGTCCTTAGATGTCGTACTTTCCTTATAGTGCAACGGTATGGGACGTTGCATTATTTGGAAATGACGTACATCAAGGGAAGAGAGACCCTAGACATATTGCGCACATTGTCTAGAGTAGCTATAGTAGTCTACCCCTTGTTCTCACCCTTTTCACTAGTTTTCATGGAACTTTACTCTGTATGATGTGTGGGACACTCATTTTGTGGATTTGGTTTTTGATTCCAAATGGATTGAACCTCGATAGTTTTCTCTGACACTTGTTTTATCGGAGAAAAACTATATAATATTTTATTATGTATATGTATTACAAAAATGTGTCCCCACACATGTACGTGTAGGAGGTGGTCATGCAACCTAAGTGAAAGTGAATGACATCAGTCTAGAAGAGAGAGTAGTTCTATATTAGATGTCTAGAGCTTTGTTTGGAATATGTGATAGATGGAATAAGATTAGATGATGATCTAAGTTATATAGAGATGACATAAGATGGTTATGATGACCTATGTTTGTCTTTGAGGACATAAGTTCAGTTTTGCAGATTTAAGATAAGTTTTGATGATGCAAGTAACTAGGCTTTTGTGAGATAAGATAAAATAAGTTTAGATAAGGATGTGAGTTAGCACGAGCCTCAAGCTCTTTTACAAAGGAGGACCTCTAGTGTTAGGACCAGTATTTGGGGTTAGCTCAAGAGAGAGTGAGACCCACAGGGAGAAGTTCAGAGAACCTAGACTCCATGATATGAGAAAGATGAGAAATTTGTATTATGATATGTCCTAAGCTAGAATACTCCTAAGTGAACGAGTTGAGTTGCTCTATGCATGATTCCTATATATGTCTTGAACCCTAGATGTCCTTGGGAGGACTAAACCCTAGAGATAGAGAGAGGCTGGTTATATGTGTATATGTGAACATGGATATGAGTACCTACCATCTGGGTGAGGGAAAGAGAGTCCCAAGACCCTGGAGGAGTCAACTGTGTTAGTTTCTGGACAACCTCATGCTCGGGTTGGTGGTTCCATGTAGGACTCTAGTGGTGTATTTATAAGAGATTTTTGGGTAAGCATGTTTTACAGGTAGAGACCTATGAAGAGGATGTTGTAGCATGTTTTGGTTTGCACTTATGTGGCTAGAGCTAATGAAGCTATTAGCTAGTGCCAATGAGGTAATCTAAGAACCATAGACCATGAGATGAAAGATAAAGTATATGCATATGAGATACTCATAGGGTTGAGTTAGCTCCAAGAGACTGAGCATGGCACTACCCTCGTAGTATGGGTTAGGAGAACCTTAATCGTACTATATAAAGTTTTGATACATGTTTCATGAGCCACTTGTATAAGTTCATTTAGTACAACCATGCTATAATATATGTCAGAACATGATATGGTCTCAAGACGTGATATATAGACCTGATAAGATGGAAACCTAGAGATGGTTTAATAGACGACAATGCATAAATGGTTAACCATGTACATGAATAATGATGATTAATGTAGATTGTTGTTTAATCTTGTGATGAATTCACTAGTAAATGATGCAATTTATTATGAATAATGAAATAATATCATATGAATGAAACATGTTACATGAGGTGTTAATCTTAGTGCTTAATAAAGATGAAATACACAGTTTGATAGTTAACACAACATAGAGATTATGACACCTTGATATGATCTATATGGATGAAGTGGGTTAACTTTAGTTAACTCCGACCTAAAGGACATATGTTAATGATGAACATGTTCTAACAATTAGCTCAATAAAATTATGATAACACCTTAATATAATAGATTAAGTTTAGTTAACACCTTTAGAACATGGTAATGTGATGTGGAAACCCTGATGCGTGAATAAAGATAAGGATGAAACCCTAACAATGAGATATGTCATGACATAACATGAGTCTCTAAACCCTTTTGAAGGGGTAGTTCACCCTAAATGCTTTAATAGCCTCATAGGAGTGGTACATATATGTTTTAGACATGATGTTTATGGAGCTTTGTTTTTTAAATATGTTGTACCTATAGTGGTGCCCTACATATGGATGAAGACCTTTTGGTTGTTTCCTTGAAGTAAGATGATGCTTAATTTTGAGGATAAAATTTCTTTTAAGATGTATATGATGTTACAAAGTGGTTTTTGGCTTAATTTCGAGGACAAAATTTTATTTAAAGTGTGTAGGATGTGATAGAGTGGACTTTTGAGATCCTAAATATCAAGGACATAAGTGAATCAATGTGTTTAGTTTATAATATCGGGAATTACAAGCTTTTAGGTAAAGTTGCTTTATTGATTGATGTTGATATCATGAGTAAGATCCTTAACCTTAGCCTTTTTGAAGTATTTAAGTTGATGAGCATATGGTGGAGTTTTGTCCCCAAATTTGAGTAGAATGTAGCTTGAGGGGTAGTAAAGCTATGGTTAAAGTTTGGTGGAAATTGGATTTTTTGTGATGGAGTTATTTAGGTATGAATACCATGTAATCATGATATTATTGGTGTATGTCTTTACCAAAGTTTTGATTATTTAGCTTTGGTCTCATTTGCTTGGATATGTCTTGCGGACAAAGTTTTCCCTAGGATCTGCAATGTCGGGGTATGGCCACGAATTGGTAGCGTGGTACCATCCTGACCTTAAAATGATTAAGACCTCATGCCTTTAGTTCAACAAGGAATGTGGGCAAAGATGATAGTTTGGCTCGCAAGGATCACCGCGATGTTATGATTATGGGTGAATCACAAAGTCGTGCCTCCAGACTCCAGTACTTCTTAGTTTGTCTTGACAGTTTGTATAACCCATCACTTGAGGCAAACTATCACCCACACAGAGAAAATGAAAGGGACACCAACAATTTCACCACCGTAACTCACAGAGGATGAGTGTGAGAAGGAAGACGGGGATGAGGAGGTGAAGTACAAAGAACAACGTGATCTCATATCCAACCAGCTGTGGAGGACCAGTTATCCAAGGTGGATCCAACGAAGACATAGGAAGTTGACGATGAGGAGTTGGAGTGTCGCCGGGATTGCTCCCCGTGGGTGCCCCTCTGCGAAAGTGTCGAGGCATGGATCTCAAGACTTTGACGCCACTCGGGACACCGGAGGAGGAGCGTGCACACAACGGTGCCTTGAGCGGGGTTGAGGATGTTGCGCTGACCGCAGGCTAGAGACTGGAGCCCTTGGCGGTGGCGGAAGTTCAAGGACTCGGAACTGAGACCCAGTGGCACCAAGCACTGAGATCAAGAGAGAAGGAGTCGCAGATGGTTATCAAGGCTCATCAGGGCTGGTGACGGCATCAAAGACGAAGCCAATGGCTGAGGTTTTTTGTGCGGGAGGAGATCTCATGTGGCAGCGTCGTGCGCAGTTCAGGAACAGAGGCGACCTACATTGTGTGCTTGAAGAAGAAGGATCAGTCGGGTCAGGCCAACTGGTCTAGGTAGAAAATGCTAAGAACCTGATGCCCAAGGTTAGACCGCATGGTTCAACAGTGAACCCAGTCGTCAAGGAAGGACCAATTCCGCATCGTGGTGGCGCACGATTGGCCAGGAAAAGGTAATAATCTCAGAATATATGCAAATTTTTAATAAATAATAGAAATTAGCTCGAGCATCAAAAAAATAAGTATAATATACCGAACTCTTTAGAAAAATGAGTAGAATACATTAGAATGCTAATATTAAGCTTTTGATGCTCTACATGTAAGATGTGTAATGCTTGTTTAATGGATAATAAATACCAAACGATGGCCTAAAATTATGAGAAAATACCAGTAAATCTATATTTGTGTCGATAATCTATATAATGTCAGTAATTATGATGTTGATGCATGAAATCATGTAATTTGCTTAATATGGCTAATTAGGGTTAATAACCCTAAATAAAATGTATTAAATACATACATGCTCAATAATTGATGAAATTTACAGAGTAAGCTCATATGATTATGTGGAACCTCAGATTTAATTATGAGATCATGATGACAAATAGAATCCATGTTATATGAAGATGAGACTTAATACATGTCATGAAACCCTAATTTAGGGTAATGATGTAACCTAGGGTTAATGTATGCACAAAATGACATGGAAACCTAATATTCAGATGATGAATCATAATCCGGGAAAATAACATCAGTAAGACAAATCTAAGACAAGAATACATGTAATGATACACATTTGCTGATTAGATAAGCTAAACCCTAATGCATCGACTAGGGTTAAGATGCGATGTAAGATGATGAAACCTGATGGCGATATGTGGTCTTGTCTTAATCAGGGTTTGATCAGGATATAGTTGACATGAGGAATATGATGATTAGGTTTGTCTTGATTAAGGTACGCCATTACCTCTTACTTTGCTTATTATACAATATGCTTGTGTTATATGTGTAGTAAAATACTTGGCATATGGTATTGGATGAAATGATTATTCTTGCTTGATATGTTGCTTGATTTTCCATGCTTATGGTTATGAACACATAAAACATAAAATATCCGATACATCATATGATAGCACTAAACTCTTTGGTAGTACAGTGCATTAGAGTGATTACAAACTCCTAGGGGGTATATCACATGTACAATGATCACAAACTCCTCGGGGGTAGATCATAAGGCCTAAAAACATTAAAGACCTAGGGGAAAATGTACGAGATATATGATGGAAATAATCTTAAAATATGTGTTCTCTTTTGTGAATGAATATCTTTGTGCAAGTATACACTTTTATTATATTGTTCCGTTAATGCCAAATATTAGTTTTATCTTATTACCAAGATATGATGAGAGGTATGTAAAAGACACGTAGGCGTACTCAGTATAATATTCTTGAATATTATGCCAACATGTACCACATATAATCTTTTATTTAGGTTCTAGTTATGATCTTGAAGAACCAAGATAGTTGTGAGTTGTGTGGCGAGCTGATGTATAGGTGGACATGTTGTCTTAAGATCCTGTAGTTTAGTGGTAGTACATGTATATGTAAAAGTTTGATGTTCAATATGTAATATCAAATGTTGTAACTATTCATGTTGTAATTATATGTTGAATGATGAACATATGTTGTATGGTTTTATTATTGTTCATGTACATGTGCTACTGATTGTTTCCTTCTGACTTCCTCTAATTTTCTTTTTCTTAGCCTTGTGTGGGATGTTTAAATTGGGATTCTTGCTGAGGTGAGGGTTTCAATTTGGACGTCACACATCGGATTAAGTTTTAGAAAATCTGGCGACATCATAGTTAGAGGCTATAAAAGCCCTCGATCCTTGATTAGTGGTTGC
Organism: Alisma plantago-aquatica; assembly: GCA_963693085.1. Lineage (NCBI taxonomy): Eukaryota > Viridiplantae > Streptophyta > Magnoliopsida > Alismatales > Alismataceae > Alisma > Alisma plantago-aquatica. The sequence goes on along the minus strand of OY856413.1, from coordinate 1,019,663,534 downwards.
GGTCGAACCCTATGCTAGGGTTTTTGACACGAACTGAGAGAGAAGGAAAAAAAGGAGAAGAAAAGAGACAATGTATGTGAATTTTGTGGTCAGGGGATCTCAAGTGTCGACCTCCCTTTGCACCAAGATGGCACCACCCATCGCTGGATGCCCAGGTAAATCCATTGGTGGCCTCAGCTTGTAGAACAATAGCCTCCACACTGAGGCCAGAGAGCTTTCTCAAAGTGGCTGGGGGACGACTTCACACAGACATGAGATGTGGCGAACGATTGCCAAACATTGATTAAGATAAATGAGGAAGCAGTCATTAACAGCGGATTACTGAAAATCACTAAAAATTAAAACCATTTACAAAGAGATCCATTCTCAGAAAGATTCTTTGAACAGGAACCACAGTATTATATTTACATACTTGTTCACAAGGTACATTCATTGTACTATCTCTTCTCGAGGAATATATATATACATCATTGCTTTACTAAAAAGCACAAGTAACAAAATCCTCGAGGCATTCAAGCCAAAATCTCAGATCTATTATAAAAACACTATCACTGACTCCTAGGACCTGAGAGTATAGAGACGACACATATGAATCTATTTACACATATACAAGACTTGACATCCAGTATCTCCACCTGAGGATTCACTGCTGTCCTAGTTGCTGCTGCTGCTGTTTTTCCCTTTTTATGAGGTTTTTGTCTCCACCTCGTTTGCGTCCACCTAAAAATGTTGAACCCCACGGGGGTGAGACAATTATAAAATTTCCCCAGCGAGAGATATAAATCTCAGCCGAAAACATTATTATTGTAGTCTAATAGAAATAAACTGAACAGTGGTCATATATTCAACAATAGATAAATCAACATTTATGCTGATTAAAGTAACATTTCTATTCAAGCATTTAAGCTATAACTTGATAAGGCATCATGTCTCTTATTCAATAAGGACTTGAAGAGCATATATAACATTTATGTATCTAGAACATGTTAAGCAAAATAACATCAACCAGTGATTCTCATATTTCAATCTTATCCAAATACACTACACGGCTGATTACATTTTACAAACAATCTTAAGCCCTGAGGAGATGAGATATACCACTCATACTCCAACTGACCCCGATTACGTAAAGCATCGGTACCATACAAGGTCAATGGGAGAGATATATTCCATGACCTCATCTGTCTCGGTTAGTATGGGACTACTTTGGCAGAGACATTATGTGTCAAACTACAATTAGCTTGTCAGGGTATATTGGCATCTTCGCTATAGAGTTATAGCCCGTAGCATATACTCTCTTTAGGGTTATGGCCCATAGACAATGCCTGGTATTATATTGAGGAGTTATGTCCCGTAGCCATACTCTTATTGGGGCATGGTGCGAAACCAATCCTGTACATAGGAGATAGTCCGTAGCCATTCCTATGGGGCATAAGGATATATTTGCCCAATTACCCCCACATATTAAAAAATATGCATTTCTAGTAAAACTCGTCTCACCATTCAGCTAATGATGCTGATGGATTTGTGGCCAGGGCAACTACATTCTATGGTATCACTTGATTAATTAAGTACATTATCATATTCTTTTAGCATCAACCAAGTTTTCAAACATAATTTATTAGGACAAGTGCTACAAAGAATCATGTACTATTTTCATCAGTTACTTCTCAGTCTTTATAAGACATTGGGATCTCAGCCCTTCATTTTAATACTGGGAATTATCATCCCTTAACAATCTCAATACCATAATTATATGGATCTGGGTATTCAAACCCTTAGCTCATCACTGAGCGCTGTTACTATTTTTTCAGGTAATTATCTCCTTCAAGTCATTTGACTAAGGAAAACATGATACTTGCTACACAAGCATCTCTTATGGCACTTGAGGCTCATTAACTCTCTAGTTACTATTTACTAAGGAACAAGGTATATTATGGCACACAAGACCCAATGAATAATTTCAATGAATAAAGCATCATAGCTCATACCTGGCTATGTTCATCATCTCAGGATACCTGCATGGTTAGCACACATGATAACAGATATATCAATCATATTTCAGTTTCATACTAATCAAGAGTAACACCACTATTCCCTTACCAGGGTTAGGGTTTCCCATTTCATGTTAATCAGGGTTACTCATTTCCTTTACACAACTAGGACAAATGATTCATCATTTCATCCAATATTAGGGTTTCATGCTATATAGTATAACCCAGAATTAGAGTTTCACACATCTTCGCCCTATTTTAGAATTAGGGTTTACTATTCACATCACATCACCCTAGATTAGGGTTTATATTCAATAACCCACAATTAGGGTTTATCATCAAAATACCTTGAATTATAGTTACTCATGTCATTACTCCAAATTCATATCACATTATCCCCCTCGATTAGGGTTTTACTCAGAATTACCCTAAATTAGGGTTTGAGTTCATAAATCATCTCAATTAGGGTTTTATGATCTCTTTATCAAGGATCAAGCCCAACTTGTATATCACATTATTTTGAATTCTTTAGACTTAAATTGCTACATGTTTATCATTCATGTATGAATCTTTCTCTCTCATCCTACTCAGGATGTCCACTACTCAATTCTTGATTAAATTGAGCCTACTCTTTATTCAAATACATGCATTTATGGTTAACATGATGTATTGAATTATTACATCATTATGCATTAATGATTAATCCCACTAATGGCATCAATTATAAGTACATCAGGTCTCCAAAATGGTTTGATCAGTTGAACCTTCAATTATATGAGGGATCCAAAAGAATTGACCAATTAAACTTTCAATTACAATAGGTGATCAATTGGATTAACCAATTAAATCTTCAAGTGCATTAGGTATCAAAATAGATTAACCATATTGGACTTTCAATTACATGAGATATCCAAATGGATTAACCATGTTGATCTTCAAAAGATTTAATTACTTAGAACCAAAACGGTCTTAGTTCTCATAATTCAATTGGTTGAAAACCATTTGAGCAAATTGCCCTTGAAACCAATTGGACAAGAAAGGTATTGAAACCGATTGAACTTTGGGTCTCCAAATGGTTTGAGACCGTTTGGACCAAACCCTCTCAAAACTGAATGGACCAAAAAGTTCTTTCAACACTTAAATGATTCATGGTTTCAATAGATTAACCGATTAACAATTGAATCCTTGATTCATTCAATAATTGAATTATTGAATCATCCCTCAATTGGACCATCAATTAGGGTTTTCAACCTAATTGAGTTAGGATTTATAATCAAGAAACCTTCAATTAGGGTTTTAAAATCGAGGAACCTTCAATGATTAACATTGTGAAACCGATTCAATTGAAATCAATGAATCATAATCAAATTATGATATGACCTGACCTCAAACGGTCTTGAGGTCGCTCGGATGACCTCCAAACAGTCTTGAGACCATTTTCCCCATCCTATCCTTGGAATTTGTGAAATTCCATTAAGGTTTAGATCATTGGATTGATCATCAAATCCGCTATTAATTGCATTTTAATTTGGTATCTCTGGACCTTCAATTACTCAACCATACTTAACCCTAGACCTCCAAACGGTCTTGGTTGACCTCCAAACGGTCTTGAGACCATTTGGGTGACCTCCAAACGGTCTTGAGACCGTTTGGGTTAATGAACCCAAAAATCTAAGTCAACTACTTGGAAAATCAACACTTAACCCGATTAGGGTTTGGTAAATGAGAACCTTCAACTAAAGAACCCCTTGGAATTAGTCAATTATATTTAATGGGTCATCAACCATAAACATTAGCATCAAATATCCAAATGGTCAACTGTGGTCAACCCTCCCAAACGGTTTGAAACCGTTTAATTCCTAACGGTTTGATGAAACCGTTTAATTCCGAACGGTTTTGTTGAAACCAAATGGACAATTTTTCCTTGGGAAAAGTATCCAAGATGATGTAATCATCATCTAACTTCGTCCCTGTAACTTGTAGTACTTCAGATTTCATGAATTTACCAATTACAACAAACAATTAATCAAGAAGATGAAGGAATCAACGAAATTGCAAGATTGATAGTTGAATAACAATGTAGAGGGGTTCAAGTTATAAAACCCGCATCCAAATGAGCTTCAAAGCTCCAATATCAAGTCAACAATGGTGGATGAAACTCCTTTCACTGTCCCAAGGCTCTTCCTTAAGCTTTGATTGAAAAGGAATGGTTAGAATTGAGGATGGGATCGAGATAAGAAGAAATCATGCGTTGATTTGTGATTTCCACCATGAAACCAAGGTGAACCAAGGTCAAGAAGCTTACCAATAGGTTGGGGGTCGTCCTCCTACTTATCCTAGCTCCCTTGGTCGTTTTTGCAAGAAAAGAGAAGAAATGGATTCAAAGTTACCCTTTCATTCTATGGATAAAGGAGCATATATGTGAATTTTATTGAAAATTCATTTAGGAGAGAGAAAGTAGGAATTATCTCCCCCATTTCCTTGCCACTTTCCCCCTTCTCTTCCTTAGATACGAATCTATCCTCCTTGCCTCTTATTCTTCTCAATTATCAACAATTAAAGAAAAGCAAATTAAGCACCTTAACCCTTATAATATTAATATCCATAAGTTAGTGGATATTTCTTTTTCTTATAATAATGTGAGTGGAGTCTTCACCTCGTTAGGATATTTTGTTGCCTTTGCAAGGCATAAGGATGTTCATACTTGATAAAATTCAACCATATCGTTTTTTGGTTGAAGGCCCTTCAATTACTTTATTTATTTTTGCATTAAATTGAATTAAGGTTTCAATTATGCTTAAATCTTGATTATTTTAATATCAAGATTCTCTCTCCTCCGAAGAGATACAAATGAGGTGCCCCTCTCATTTTATTTTCTCTACAAGATGCCAAGAAACATGAGGGACCCTCTAGAAGTGGTATTTTGCATATTGAACCCTAGGTTTTGGGTAAATTGCACATTACACCAAAACTAGGTTTTGATGCACAAACATTGCTTTATCAACTCTTTCTTGGTACTCAGGCCACCACAAGCCATACATCTACACCATCTTCATTCTCATTATGATTCAACACATGAGTAGCATATTATCATGCACAATTTGCAATTTGACCCCTCAACTTGGGTAATTTGCACTTTAGTCCAGAATAAGCAAAATATCATTTTAGCATTATTCAAAAAGGACTGAAATTGAAATATAAGTTCCTCTTGAGCCTTAATTACTTTTCAAAAGATAATATCAAGCATATAATTACCTTTCTCAAACAAAACACCTAGGGTTAAAGCCTTATACACTTGTCCAAGATATGCACCATGTGTCCACTAAACAAGGTCAAGGTTAGATCAAGCATCATGGGCGACACAACAAGCTTGCAACTAGGGCGACACACTTCCATGTTGGCCGACACAAGCACTCCGAGGTCAATACAAGGCTCAACCAAGCCCAAACAAGGCACCTCAAGGCCCAAACAAGCTCAACCAAGGCCCAAAGAACTCAAGCAACGAGACCAAGCCTTCCTCTCAACACAAGAGGAAGCAAAGAGAGAGAGGAGTACCTCACAAGGTGGAAAACTTGCCCTCAAAACCCTAGACTTGGGTTATTTGCAAGTAGCACCTCCAACTCTTAACAAAGCACAACCAAACCCTAATCACCACTAAAGGTGATTAGCAAGCACCAAAGCACCAGGGTTAAGCAAAGCAAACAGGGTAAGCCCTAAAAGAAGGTCAGGGTCCTTACAATCTAACCCCCTTTAAGGGATTTTGTCCCTAAAATCCGAAGAGAAAAGCGAGGTGTACTTCCTCCTCATCTCTTCCTCAAGCTCCCACATGGCTTCCTCAGTGCCACGACGCTGCCAAAGAACCTTTACAAGAACCAGGTCCTTCCTCTTCATCTTCTTGACCCTTCTGTCAAGGATCGCCATAGGACCTTCCTCGTAGGTCACATCTTCATCAAGCTCAACCTCTACTGGCTGTATCACTGTTCCTGAATCTGGATGACTTTTCTTCAGCATACTGACATGGAACACTGGATGTAACCTGTGCAACTCTATCTCATAAGCTACCTTTCCAACACGCGCTATGACTGGGTAAGGCCCCATATACCTGGGTGCCAACTTACCCTTCCGACCAAACCTCAACACACCTTTCCACGACGAGACTTTGAGATACACCTTGTCTCCCACTTGGAACTCCAAAGGTCGTTAGTGATTGTCTGCATAAGACTTCTGCCTGTACTGTGCCACTTTCAACTTTTGTTGTATCACCTTGATCTTTTCTGTTGTCTGTCGTACTAGCTCAGGACCCAACAACTGATATTCCCCAGGCTCCTACCAACATAAAGGAGATCTGCACTTCCTCCCATACAAAGCCTCATAGGGAGCCATGTCAATGCTCCGCTGATAACTGTTGTTGTAGGCAAACTCTATCAAACTCAGATGCACATCCCAACTGCCTAGGAACTATAAGACACAAGCTCGAAGGAGATCCTCCAGAATCTGAATAGTCCTCTCAGACTGTAACACCCCTCCCTAGGGTTTCTTACGTAACCAGCGGAAGCACAGCCTAATCCCCAACATTATCCATAATGTGGGGTACTTGGCATATCGGGGAGGGATTGTCACATGCATGATCTCATATCAAGAAATAAATAACACTTGGCACTCATAGAAACATAGATTCATACATAAGTTCTTGGAAAGAAAGATACATCATATTTCTAAAGGTATACTAAACATGAGCTAGATAATCATGAAAATAAAGGATCTCCATAGATGGACGTCCCACCAGGCAACGACTCCTTAGGTCTTTGAGTCCTTAGTATTCTCAAGATGATTCCTTCTCCTTAGCTCCAACTCCTGCGGACATCTCGTCCCCAGCCATGCAAAGGAAAAACAAACATGGTGAGTAAGAGGCATTGGCATGTTATAAAGCATAAAAATAACATATAAATTGATTTGACATAAACATGAACATGCATTAACATTAATCATTTATTGGCATCTTTTACATGAAGAATTTGACTAGAAGTATATGCTCCTCTCTTAATGACCCATAAGGAGCCCATAATGCTCGGAAAGCCCATAATTGCTCGGAAAGCCCATAATGCTCGGAAAGCCCATAACAAGGTGCATATAAATCTAAATCAAATTCCCTTAACCATGATCTTTCTTCTTAATAACCTAAACTTGATCTTAATTGGGAATTCTCCCTCTTGAACATAATTGGGATTTCTCCCCATGAAACATAATGGGATTTCTCCCTCTTAAACATGGATGGGAATCTCTTCCCTCTTAATCTTGGTTTCATGCATCTTAATCATAAATCATAATCTTAATGTGATTTCTACTCTTAGACTTATATTATAACAATCAACATCCAATAAGCATATACATTGAGGAAAAACATGACATTTATCATGAATTGAGTATAAAGATCATAAACATATCATAATCATTCAATAAATCAAATTTACTATGCCAAAGGCATGGCCCGCTCACCTTGAGCTAAACCACCTAAGTCAAACCTTGTTTGACTGGGTAGATCCTCTTAATCACCTGGAATTAGCATAATTGTCCTTCATCATGCATCAATAAACCCTAATTCGTTCATATATAAATTGAGATGTGAAAACAAAGAAATCAGGCGATAAAAACCAGAAAATAGAATTCCTAATTGAAAATCCTTTCCAAAACATATTTTTGCAGATTTTTCTGATAATCAGGAGATTTAATACGGATTTCCAAAGGATCAACCAATCACAAATCAAGGAACTATAGTGCGACAATTATTTAAATCGATTATGAATCTGATGTAAATACAAGCCGGATTACTAGAAAACCAAGGGTGCGCATTACATCTCATTGAATTGGCGAGGGTAAACTGGTCATTAGAACCGACCACATAGATCGTAGTCCATTGGATCAAGAAGTGGAATTGACCATGTTACCCTTGCAACATAAATCGGACGATTGAAAACACGGGGGCAGAGGGGTAAGCTTACCCTTGCCATCGTTTCCTACTTGCTCCATGGCGAGAGAAGGAACCTGGAGAGGGGTCCCTCGATTACAGAAGGGGATTCAAGGACAACCAGGCAAAAAGCATAGCTCAGGGTTCTACCTCAGGCTCCGACGAACTCACTAAGCCAAAACTCGGCTTCTGGGGCACGCTGTGGCCAGGAGCTCAGGAATGCTCCGCCGTAAGGCAAGAAATAGGGGAGGCGAGGTCGGAGCTCAGAAATCATAGAGGCCATGGTGAAAACCATCTGTCGAGGGTCAAGAAACGTTCGCCACAGTCAAACAAAGCTCGGGGCATTGTCCACTAGGTGGGAGGAGCCCTGAGGCACTACCGTGACTAGTGTCGGCGGCGACCTCCACGGAGCTCTATAGGGTACAGCAGCTAGGGGCTCGACGAGTTAAAATGATGACATGGAAATGTGGGGCGGAGGTCGAGGATGCTCACTGTGGATCTGATCAAACCAAGGAGACCGGGGCGGCGTGCACTAGGCCAAGGTAGGCGAAAACTAAAACCGAGTAGGCCAGGGTTTACAAGGTTGCAAACGGAAAAATTGAAGGAGGAGGAAGAGTGCCTGTAGCCTGGAGGTGCTCTACAAAGCCTTATATAGGCACAACACGGTCTGCAACCTTGGGGTGAACAGGTTTGCGGAGAGCCCTAGATTGGGCTTTTCGTCAAGAGAGAGAGATGGGGAGCGATTAATAGCTTATTGGGTTCGGATTGACCTCGCGGTCTCGCTGGTAAAAGAATCAAAGCAAACGATTAATTGTGGAGGGAGAAAGAGATCGACGAAGCAACTGCTGAGAAACAGCTCGTTCGCGAGAAGAAACGGAGGTAGAAGACAAGGTGAGCGCCGTTGGATCTTGATCCAATGGTTGTTGTCGTGCACGCCAGAAAAGTAACGCGTGACCGATTAAATGAACCGGAACCTTAGGGAAATAAAGGCAATCAATGAAATTGAATTAAATTCTTGGCTAAACAGTATTCAAATATTTCAAAATCGATTTGAAGGGTCAAACATGGTCCAAAAGAGTTCCAATTTGAACCATAGGTGTATTAGAGGGTCTAGAACATTCCCATTTAATTAGATTTACTGCTTGTACACGTTTTAGGTCTAAAATAGCAAAGACCATTATGTGCATTTAAATGAATACAAATATTGCATATAAAGTCATTAATTTCTCAAATAAGGATTGTAAAACATAAAAACGTGCCCTAAATATTATTTCTTTTAATTAACAAAATGGAGGCCATTAAACAAGAAATTAAACATGTAAATCACTAATTATCATATGAGAGAGAAAATTTGTCATAAAAGCATTTATCCTCATTTTTCCTTAAACAAAGGGCATTGATATACATGAAAAGATTTTCTTTAAATAAAACAAGGATAAGAGAGCTATTGAGCATAATAAAATGATTTTGCAAAACAAACATGGGAAAATTGCATTTAAGTCCTCAACAATTATCTAATTAGGAAAAGAGCATGCAAGGAATAAAATAATTTGGAAAATTGCATAACAAGATTGGGATGTTACAATTCTACCCACCTTAAATAAATTTCGTCTTCGAAATTTCCTAGAGTTTCTACCCACCTTAAGGGTTTCACATAAACTTGGAAATTTTCCATACAAATTTTTATTATAAAGGAGCATACATAAACAAAGCATTATGATTCAACATAAATTACTTAACTACCCTTACCTTGATCATTTTCCTCTTCTCCATCTGACATTTGCATGGTGAAGAGCCTTGGTTTAACCCTGGCTGGAGGATTAGGGTTCTTAGCTTGGTTGTGGTTAGGATCCTTCTTTGCAAGTTTAGGTCAATTAGGCTTGATATGCCCTTCCTCGCCACAATAGTAGCAAATAGAAGTCCCAAACCTACAAGGACCACCATGATTTCTCTTGCATGTGGGGCATGGGGTTCTCCCATTCTCAGAAGAAGGTTCAGGGGCTTTTCTCTTGTGGTTGAAGGGTGGAGGGGGTTGATGGGGCTGATGGTGATGATTGTTTTGGGGTACCTCCTTCTTGTGATTCCTCCCAGGGTGATCCTCCAACTCTAGGGCTGCATCCAAGGCTGATTGCATGGTCCTATGTCCTCTACCGGACAAGGCATAACTTAGGTCAGGTTTAAGCCCCCTAATGAACTTCTTAGCTCTCTTTTGCTCAGTGTACTCAAGACCATACTTTTGGAGCTTACAGAACTTCATGGCATACTCAGTGACAGTCATGTCACCCACTTGCTTAAGGTTAAAAAACTCATCCTCCTTCCTTTCTAACATGGCTTCGGATACATAATGGTCATTGAAGACTTCTACAAACTCACCCCAAGTGTAAGGAGGGTCATCATCTTCCCTAGAGGCTAAGAGGTTTTCCCACCAAGTACGGGCTGCACCCTTGAGCATATGGGTGGCAAATCTAACCCTACTACGTGGGGGACACTCTAAGTCTCTAAAGCAATGCTCCATATTGCTAAGCCATTCCTCAGCCTTGGTCACCACATCAACTTCATCTTCACCATGGAAAGCATCGGGTCTAATCTTTAAGAAATCTATGAGGGAGATCTCATGTGCTCTAGGTGGAGCTCTAGGTTGGAGGGCATTGGTCAAGGCTTCTACTAGGGCATCTAGGGTGACTGGTGGAGGGACGTGGTTCATGTCTTCAGTCTTATCACCACTAGAGGATCCTTGTGAGTGCCTTGACTCACCAACCTTCTCCTTCTTCTTAGGTGCCATCAGAAAGGGTAAACATAACATCATATTAGAACATAATATGAATCACTAATGTTGCCTTAGTGGCCATCTATTCCTTGCTCTGATACCATTAATGTAACACCCCTCCCTAGGGTTTCTTACGTAACCAGCGGAAGCACAGCCTAATCCCCAACATTATCCATAATGTGGGGTACTTGGCATATCTGGGAGGGATTGTCACATGCATGATCTCATATCAAGAAATAAATAACACTTGGCATTCATAGAAACATAGATTCATACATAAGTTCTTGGAAAGAAAGCTACATCATATTTCTAAAGGTATACTAAACATGAGCTAGATAATCATGAAAATATAGGATCTCCATAGATGGACGTCCCACCAGGAAACAACTACTTAGGTCTTTGAGTCCTTAGTATTCTCAAGATGATTCCTTCTCCTTAGCTCCAACTCCTACGGACATCTCATCCCCAGCCATGCAAAGGAAAAACAAACATGGTGAGTAAGCGACATTGGCATGTTATAAAGCATAAAAATAACATATAAATTGATTTGACATAAACATGAACATGCATTAACATTAATCATTTATTGGCATCTTTTACATGAAGAATTTGACTAGAAGTATATGCTCCTCTCTTAATGCCCCATAAGGAGCCCATAATGCTCGGAAAGTCCATAATTGCTCGGAAAGCCCATAATGCTCGGAAAGTCCATAACAAGGTGCATATAAATCTAAATCAAATTCCCTTAACCATGATCTTTCTTCTTAATAACCTAAACTTGATCTTAATTGGGAATTCTCCCTCTTGAACATAATTGGGATTTCTCCCCATGAAACATAATGGGATTTCTCCCTCTTAAGCATGGATGGGAATCTCTTCCCTCTTAATCTTGGTTTCATGCATCTTAATCATAAATCATAATCTTAATGTGATTTCTACTCTTAGACTTAGATTATAACAATCAACATCCAATAAGCATATACATTGAGGAAAAACATGACATTTATCATGACTTGAGTATAAAGATCATAAACATATCATAATCATTCAATAAATCAAATTTACTATGCCAAAGGCATGGCCCGCTTACCTTGAGCTAAACCACCTTAGTCAAACCTTGTTTGACTGGGTAGATCCTCTTAATCACCTGAAATTAGAATAATTGTCCTTCATCATGCATCAATAAATCCTAATTCGTTCATATATAAATTGAGATGTGAAAACCAAGAAATCAGGCAATAAAAACTAGAAAATCGGATTCCTAATTGAAAATCTTTTCCAAAACATATTTTTGCAGATTTTTCTGATAATCAGGCGATTTAATACGGATTTCCAAAGGATCAACCAATCACAAATCAAGGAACTATAGTGCGACAATTATTTAAATCGATTATGAATCTGATGTAAATACAAGCCGGATTACTAGAAAACCAAGGGCGTGCATTGCATCTCATTGAATTGGCGAGGGTAAACTGGTCATTAGGACCGACCGCATAGATCGTGATCCATTGGATCAAGAAGTGGAATTGACCATGTTACCCTTGCAACATAAATCGGATGATTGAAAACACTGGGGCAGAGGGGTAAGCTTACCCTTGCCATCGTTTCCTGCTTGCTCCATGGTGAGAGCAGGAACCTGGAGAGGGGTCCCTCGACTGCAGAAGGAGATTCGAGGACAACCAGGCAAAAAGCATAGCTCAGGGTTCTACCTCAGACTCCGACGAACTCACTAAGCCAAAACTCGGCTTCTGGGGCACGCTGTGGCCAGGAGCTCAGGAATGCTCCGCCGCAAGGCAAGAAACAGGGGAGGTGAGGTCGGAGCTCAGAAATCATAGAGGTCATGGTGAAAACCATCTGTCGAGGGTCGAGAAACGTTCTCCACAGTCAAACAAAGATCGGGGCATTGTCCACTAGGTGGGAGGAGCCCTGAGGCGCTGCCGTGACTAGCGCCGGCTGCGACCTCCACGGAGCTCTATAGGGTACAACAGCTGGGGGCTCGGCGAGTTAAAATGATGACATGGAAATGCGGGGCGGAGGTCGAGGATGCTCACTGTGGATCTGATCGAACCAAGGTGACCGGGGCGGCATGCACTAGGCCAAGGTAGGCGAAAACTAAAACTGAGTAGGCCAGGGCTTACAAGGTTGCAAACGGCAAAATTGAAGGAGGAGGAGGAGTGCCTGTAGCCTGGAGGTGCTCTACAAAGCCTTATATAGGCACAACACGGTCTGCAACCTTGGAGTGAACAGGTTTGCAGAGAGCCCTAGATTTGGCATTTCGTAAAGAGAGAGAGATGGGGAGCGAGTAATAGCTTATTGGGTTCGGATTGACCTCGCGGTCTCACTGGTGAAAGAATCAAAGCAAACAATTCATTGTGGAGGGAGAAAGAGATCAACGAAGCAACTACTGAGAAACGGCTCGTTCGCGAGAAGAAACAGAGGTTGAAGAGAAGGTGAGCGCCGTTGGATCTTGATCCAACTGTTGCTGTCGCGCGCGCCAGAAAAGTAATGCATGACCGATTAAATGAACCGGAACCTTAGGGAAATAAAGGCAATCAATGAAATTGAATTAAATTCTTGGCTAAACAATATTCAAATCTTTCAAAATCGATTTGAAGGGTCAAACATGGTCCAAAAGAGTTCAGATTTGAACCATAGGTGTATTAGAGGGTCTAGAACATTCCCATTTAATTAGATTTACTACTTGTTCACATTTTAGGTCTAAAATAGCAAAGACCATTATGTGCATTTAAATGAATAAAAATATTGCATATAAAGTCATTAATTTCTCAAATAAGGATTGTAAAACATAAAAACGTGCCCTAAATATTATTTCTTTTAATTAACAAAATGGAGGCCATTAAACAAGAAATTAAACATGTAAATCACTAATTATCATATGAGAGAGAAAATTTGTCATAAAAGCATTTATCCTCATTTTTTCTTACACAAAGGGCATTGATATACATGAAAATATTTTCTTTAAATAAAACAAGGATAAGAGAGCTATTGAGCATAATAAAATGATTTTGCAAAACTAACATGGGCAAATTGCATTTAAGTCCTCAACAATTATCTAATTAGGAAAAGAGCATGCAAGGAATAAAATAATTTGGAAAATTGCATAACAAGATTGGGATGTTACACAGACTGTCCATCGGTCTGCGGGTGAAAAGCGGTACTGAACCTCAACTGTGTTCCCAACGCTCTGTGCAACTATTCCCAGAAACAAATCGTAAACTGAGGACCTCTGTCAGAAACTATTATTGCTGGTACACCATGCAAACGTACTATCTCGTCCACATACACTCGAGCGAGCTTCTCAGCTGTATATGACGTCTTTACTGATAGGAAATGAGCAGACTTCGTCAATCTGTCCACTATCACCCAAATGGAATCATGATTCCTAGTTGTCCTGGGTAGACCAACTACAAAATCAATGGTGATATGATCCCATTTCCACTGCGGTATTGGGAAAGGTTGCAACGTACCTGCCGACTTCTGATGTTCGGCCTTCACTTACTGACAAACCGCACATCTAGCCACGTACTCAGCTACATCTTTCTTCAAGTCGGGCCACCAATAAAAGTCCTTCAAACTATGGTACATCTTGGTGACACCTGGATGCATAGCATACATTAACGTGTGTGCTTCCTCGAGCACCAACTTCCTCAGCTCGTCGACATCAGGAACCACCATCCTATTACGATAGCAGACTAGCCCATCCTCGGACTCATGAAACCCATCATGCTTTTCGCTGCCAAACTCTGATATGATCAACTGTACCGCATCATCTGTCCGCTGTGCCTCTTTGATCTGCCGTATCAATGTAGGCTTGACTTGTATCTGTGCTAAAAGTCCATCTAACAAGGAAACCTCCATCTGCACGTTCATCTTCTGTAGAGAGGCAAACATATCCCGCCTATGGCATACCAGGGAACTCAACTGTGCCTTCTTGAAAGAAAAAGAAGACTTTCGACTAAGCACATCAGCTACAACATTCACCTTACCAGGATGATACTCGATAGTGCAGTCATAGTCATTGATCAACTCCATCCATCGGCGCTATCGCATGTTCAACTCTTACTGCGTAAAGATGTACTTCCGATTCTTATGATCCGTAAAGATCTGACACACTTCTCCATACGGATAGTGTCTCCAAATCTTTAGCGCATGAACCACTGCTTCCAGCTCCAAGTCATGAGTCGGATAGTTCTCCTCATTTTTCTTAAGCTGTCGCGAAGCAAAAGAAACCACATGATCCTCCTGCATCAGCACACAACCTAAACCTTTCTTGGAAGCATCACAGAAAACAACATAGCCCTTCCGAGGCTCTGGCAAGATCAACAATGGAGCACTGGTCAGCTTCTCCTTCAAACTCTAGAAAGCTTGCTGACATCGTTCATCCCAGACAAAAGGTACGTCTTTTCGGGTCAACTTCGTCATCGGCAACGTGATCACATTGAAGTCCTTGATAAACCTCCAGTAGTATCCTGCTAAACCAAGGAAACTATGAACTTCTGTCGGCGCCTTTGATTGTTCCCAATCTGCAACAGATTCCACCTTCTTCGGATCCACTTTGACGCCTTCAGCAGATATTACATGACCCAAGAAAGTTACCTCTTCTAACCAGAACTCACACTTACTGAACTTGGCATACAACTGATGTTGACGAAGAAGAGTCAATGCTTGACGAAGATGTTACTCATGCTCTAGCCTGTCCCGACTATAGATCAAGATGTCATCTATAAAGACTACAACAAATTGATCTAAGAACGGATGGAACACTCTGTTCATCAAGTCCATGAAAGCAGCAGGTGCATTGGTTTACCCAAATGGCATAACCACGAACTTGAAATGACCATACCTCGTCCGAAAAGCTGACTTTGGCATGTCATCTGCCTTTATCCTCAACTGATGATATCCAGATCGTAGATCGATCTTTGAGAACACTTTAGTACCATGAAAATGATCAAATAGATCATCTATCCTCGGAAACGGGTACTTGTTCTTGATTATGACCTTGTTCAACTACCGGTAGTCTATACACAACCGCATCGAACCATCCTTCTTCTTGACAAACAACATGGGAGCACCCCAAGGCGACGTGCTCGGTCGGATGAAACCTTTGTCCAGCAACTCTTGTAACCGCTTCTTCAACTCTGCCAACTCTACCGGAGCCATCCTGTACGGTGTCTGTGCAACCGACTGCTTTCCTGGAACCAGATTGATCTCAAAATCAATCTCTCGTGGTGGGGGAACACCAGGAAATTCCTCAGGAAACACATCTGCAAACTCTTGGACAACAGGTACCTCCTCAAGACTAGGACCTTTCACCTTGGTAACCACAATGATATCTTCCACATGAGCTAAGAACGCCTCACATCCTTGTCGTAACAACCTATCTGCCACCATAGCTGATACCAGACACGTCGAAAGAATCTTCCTATCTCCCTGGAAGATCCACTTCTCTCCTGCATCATCAAACACTGCCTGCTTGGTACTGCAGTCCAGAACAACCTTGTACTTCTCTAAGGTATCCATCCCAAGGCTAACATCAAAACCATGCATATCAAGTGGTATGAGATCCACTTGAATGCGGTGTCCCGAGAAAGACAAGACACAAGATGAACACTCTTCTCGAAGCAACGAGGATCCATCAAGAGGGGTTTCTAACAACAAACTATCCTTCTTACGACTAACAGGTAAACGACAGTTCTCAAGCATACTATAGGCGATAAAAGAGTGCGTAGCACCCGGGTCAACCAGAACAAATATAAAGCAAGAAGAAGACATATCAGAATGAAATAACTCCATCTTACCTGTCACTACTCGCGGGTTGACTATCGCCTCCGGCTGACTCATGGCATAGAATCGAGCCGTTGCTTGCTGTCCACGACCTCTGCTTCCTTGGGCAGACGATCCAGCCTGAGACGCTTGGCCGCGTCCTCGTCCTCTGCTGCCACTAGGCTGTGGTCTCTCTGACCCCTGAAGGTTCTGCCTCGGCTGTGGTGTCACTTCATCATCCTTATAGGGACAACTCGACTTGACATGTCCTATCTGACCGCAGGCATAGCATGTCCTACCATCAACGCGTGGCCTGGATGACCCTGTCACTGCCACGAAAGCTGAACTTTGTGCCTTAGATGGTGAAGAAACATAACCTCTTCCTTTACTCGGAGACCACTGAGACGGTCCACCAAAACCTCTCATCGCTGACGGTGCTGAAAACCTGGGCTTCTTGAAGCCACCAAACCACTGTCCCTGGAACTGAGAAGGTCTCTTCTTAGCCATAGACTCTCTCTTCTCCCTAACTGATCGTTCGATCCTCTGGACAGACTCCACAAACGTCGCAAACCGTTCTCGGTTCTCCAATGCAGACACATGTGTCGTCAACTCAGCACTCAAACCCTTCTTGAAACGTCTGATCCGTTCCTTGTCTGTCGCCGCCATGTGAGGACAAAACCTCAACAGATCCATAAACTTGGCTTTGTACTCAGTGATGTTCATTGTTCCTTACAGCAAACTCTCAAACTGGCTGATCTTCTCGTCCAGATACATCTTGGGTAAGTATCTGGTGATGAACTCACGCCGGAACACTTCCCAACAGATCACCTCACCGGGCCGCTTCTCTTCCTCGATGGTCCACCAGTGACCAACACTACCTTTCAGAAGGTAGACAACGTGATTTACTTCATCTGCTTCGGGGATGTCAAGGAACCGGAAAACCTTCTCAAGACTTGTCAGCCATAGATCCGCATCCGCTAGATCAGCCGTTCCAGCATAATCCGAATCTCCAACTCGGCGAAGCCGCTCAAAGGTCTTCCCAATACCCGATGCTTCTCCATGGGGAGCCTATGCTCTCGGAGGAGGCACTGGCAATCGCTCAACCACGAGATTCATCGTAGCCATCATCTGCCCCATAAGCTGTTGGTAGGTAGGATGTTCAAGTATGGCTGGGTTAGGTTGGGGAACCTCAGACACCCGATCTCCATGTGCCTGCTAAAAAGCTCAATCAACTGATGCATCATCGCTGTGCTCAGCAGCGTGTTCTTCATGGTTTCCAGACAATCTTGGCTTTTCTTCCACTGAGGGCAGAAGATGATTGTGAGGAAATCTAGAAATCTCATAAGAACAGACTCAACCTAGTCCTAGATCCCTATAGACTCAGCAAACCTAAAGCTCTGATACCAAAACTTGTGGCAACACATCCCACTATCACACAGACAGCGAGGTGTTACGCGAAAACGTGCAGAAATCACCATAACCACAGATTATCGAAAACACGGGTTAATTAAAACCAATTGCAGAAAACTGATAAACTGAGAAACTATTACATTCAAGTCCACATCCTGTAAGAAAACAAGTTATATAAACATATACATTCGTATAAGCCTGGATATATGTCCATAGCTTAGCGAAACAACTGTCTTGCCATCACATGAGTTCATCACCTGCTCATATACATAAAGGCCCACATCTGGCCAGTAGCAGGATATACAAAACATCATCGATCGTACATCGTGAAACAACGTCAAAATACTGCCAAGGACCTGAGAGTACAGGGATGACTCTAGACTCTATAACAACACATCCAGAACAACAACATCTTCAACGCTTGCCTTCTACTGATATTCTTGCTGCTCGGCCGCAACTCTGCAACCACCACCACGTCTAGCTCGACCATCTAAAAAGGGTGTAACTCAGTGGAGTGAGACAATTGAACATTGTCCCAGCGGGAGGCATAACTCCCCACCAAAACTACAAAACCTCAGATATATATAACGCAGATAAAAAGTATAACAAGAGCATTTATAAGATAAGACTGTTCATACTATCAAGCTTACCAAAAGTAATCAGTCATTTATCCAACTATTCCTTATGAAACATGATCAACAAGATAGGATGTATAAATCTTACCATATATGAGAAACGTATAAGCAACTGCAAGATACAAATAGAGTTATCTACACAAACAAGGCCTCAACCAATGTTTTGTGTTTTTCCTAAGTAGTAATTACTAAACGGCTGGATTATGTTTTATTATGCCTTGAGGAAGTGAACAGTGCCGTTCAAATCCAACCTTCGGCTACGAAGCCCATAACCGGTGCCATACAAGGTCAATGGAAGAGCCGGAATCCACGACCTCACCTCTCGTGGTCAGTACACGAGAAACAAAGCAGGACCGCAGTCTCATGCTCAAGTGGCCTTTAGCCACAAGGTCAACTCCTCAGGCTACCCTCTGCCTAGCCCGCCTCGGTACAGGTCACGGCACTAGTAAAACTGAGCCACGGGCCCGATCATCGTGCTCTGAGCCATGAACGCATTCATGCTCATCATATCACATATCCGGAGCCATGGGCCTGTTCACCATGCTCATCACATATCTGAGTCTGCAACCGCAGCTGCACTCGTTTACCTCTCTATTTGAGGCTAGGAGAAACCTTACATATTCAAAAATATGCGCTCCGGGTTAACCCGCAGGAGAACCCGTTTGCCATCACCAAGTCCTGACGATGATGGATCTATGGCCAGGGCAAGCTACATGATATATTTCACTGTAATTAATTAGTATCTTTTAGATGGATTGCAAGATTCAACCAAGTTGTAAAACATGAAAGATATAACAGAAAGTACACAACATACTCAACATTATGTTATTATTGTAATCACATCAACCTGATCCATCTCAAGGATCCAACATCACATGTTATCACTTGGCCTCTTGCCAACCATCCGGATCCATTTCAAGGATCATCACATACTCTGGGATCTCAATCCCTCATCACATAGTGCCACTACCTCTCAAGGCTTACATCATCATCATGGGACAAACACATCATACATGCAATCTCATCATCCAGAGTAATTATCAAAGTGATGTTACTCATCACATGTTTCTCATAGCCTTTTCTTGGCTAATCATCACCTGCATGGTTAGGATATACAATAATCATAGTTTCAACATAAGGACTATGCTTACCATTATGAAATGACATTCAAAATGTTATACTTATCAATCTTACATTATCTGGTGATCAAGTGCATAAAGCACACCATTAAGCAAACTACCACTATTCTCCTTATCATTAACAGATAAACATGATGATCACTTCATGCATATAGTCATGCTACTACCATTACCATTCTTAGCATTAACAAATAATTACCAGGCTAAGGTAAAATGATCAAGCTTAGGATAACGTGCATCATCATCTATATAAGGAGTTACTATCATTAAGCAAAGACATATACCACTAGGTTGTTTCCATGATACAAGGATCCCTCACAAAAGATACCAAAACCCTCACTAAACGAGATGTACCGGGCAACCTTCCCTCACCCAAGGCTCAACACATCAAACAGCCATCTCACAACGCTACGTTGCCACCAAGGCAACCAGCAGCAGCACAACGCTGCGTCTCAAGGAAAGGGGTAACGCGCGTCAGGGGTATGTATCGGGCACATAGCACTATCGTGCGACACCCGATACGGTTGGATATTATCGGCCGACACCAAGACCAGCGCAACGCCTAACACAACTACCTAGCAATGCCGTCAGGTGCTAACATCTCAGCCAGGTCAGCCCACCAAGCATAACATCCAAGAGAGAGGGGGAGAACTTACTCCTCTAACGTGCAATAACCTAAACAAAGTCTAACGGCCGACGCAAAGCAAGGAAGAACTGCGACGCCCGTCTCAAGAGAAAAGGGTGTCGCCCGACACCACAACACTTCGTCCAACTCAGGCATGTCGGCCAACACACACATACTCATGTCGAGCACAACTAGACTAGAGGGATGACGGGTAGCACCTCAACATCCTCTCTTCGACCAAGATACTTCTCACATGGTCGTCTTCCTCCACAAGCACAAGGTACTCAAAACCCTAGAGGTTCATGAAAGAGGGGTCTTGCACACCACCTATCACCCATCGGGCAGCACAAACACCAACCCAAGCTCACCCTTCTAGTCCATGGTGAGAGGAGAGTGTTGCTCAAGCAAACAAAACACAAGATCACCTCAATCGACTATGAAAGAGGGGTGTTGCTCATGAACTAGAAGCTTAAACTCACTCCTCTAGACCAAGGAGAGAAAGGAGTATTTCTCCCCAATAAACTACCAAGAGGATCGGCCAACAAGGAACTAAAGCAAGATGCAAAACTAACAACAACATATAGGCAAGAAAGGAGATAATGTAGCTAGGGTTAGAAGTTATGCAACCCGCCTTAAGCTCCAAGCTCCAAGGAAGAAGAAGAACTCCAAGCTTCAAGGGATGTCGACCACCACTTGCTCCTCCAGGGTGTGTCGGCCACCAAGCTGCTCCTGCAAGGGGTGTATCGCCCAACACAAGCAAGGAAAGGAGGGAGTGTCGTGCACTCAAGCTGGAGAAGGAAACTAAAGGATCAAAGGAGCTCAAAGCAAGGGAAAGAACCACCGATATAGAAGGAAAGGGAGGAGAAAACAAGGTGGAGCATGGCAAGGTGTCGCCCACCCAAAGGACACTTGTCCAAGAGCTCAAGCCACCTACCCTAGCAAGCCTTATACACTTATCCAAGATATGCACCATGTGTCCACTAAACAAGGTCAAGGTTAGATCAAGCATCATGGGCGACACAACAAGCTTGCAACTAGGGCGACACACTTCCATGTTGGCCGACACAAGCACTCCTAGGCCGACACAAGGCTCAACCAAGCCCAAACAAGGCACCTCAATGCCCAAACAAGCTCCACCAAGGCCCAAAGAACTCAAGCAACGAGCCCAAGCCTTCCCCTCAACACAAGAGGAAGGAAAGAGAGAGAGGAGCACCTCATAAGTTGGCAAACTTGCCCTCAAAACCCTAGACTTGGGTTATTTGCAAGTAGCACCTCCAACTCTCAACAAAGCACAACCAAACCCTAATCACCACTAAAGGTGATTAGCAAGCACCAAAGCACCAGGGTTAAGCAAATCAAATAGGGTAAGCCCTAAACGAAGGTTAGGGTCCTTACAATCTAACCCCCTTTAAGGGATTTCATCCCCGAAATCCGAAGAGAAAACCGAGGGGTACTTCCTCCTCATCTCTTCCTCAAGCTCCCACGTGGCTTCCTCAATGCCACGACGCTGCCAAAGAACCTTTACAAGAACCAGGTCCTTCCTCTTCAGCTTCTTGACCCTTCTGTCAAGGATCGCCACAGGACCTTCCTCGTAGGTCACATCTTCATCAAGCTCAACCTCTACTGGCTGTATCACTGTTCCTGAATCTGGATGACTTTTCTTCAGCATACTGACATGGAACACTGGATGTAGCCTGTGCAACTCTAGAGGTAACTCTTGTTGGGTTTTAGGGGAGGCAGAGAAGGCAGTGGAAACAAAAATTCTCCCCCAAACCCAGCACGAGGAAACGCGTCAACGTCTATATAATAGGAAAAGATGGTTTGTGCAATCATACCTTGTCCCAAGGCTTGCTTGGCGACAATACCTCGCGCTTTGGGCGGTCTTCAAATCCGGTCTTGGACGGCATCTGTGCAGATCCTGGTCACGCCGGGACTGACAACTCCTACTCGAACCGGACTTTCGGATGACAGTTGTCCTCCAGAGCGGCAGTGACCTCCCGCCTCTGTTGTAGTCCACACGGACCACCTGGAACTCCACACTCCTTGTCCCACAAGGAAGTGGAAGGAGTCGCACCATTCTGTTGACGTACTAGTCGCCAACACACTCTCCTGCTGTCAATTGCAACTACAGTTGTTCTTCCCTTGCTGCACCTCCCTTTGCAGGAAGCACTTGCTCAGGCTCTCTCTTGGTTACCAAAACCAGAGAGAACGACAACTTTGCAGAGCAATCAACTTGCACTGAGTTGTTTTTGTTTGAGAAGCCCCCAATACCCCTATATATATAGGAGGGTCATGGGACAGGGTTCTCTATCCCGGGCAATGCAGGACTAAAAGCAGGAGTAGAAGGTTCGAGATTTTCCACAAAAAGAAACCAACTCAGAGCTTGAGTCGATCGGCTGGGACCTGAGCCGATCGTTTAGGACCCCCAATCGATCGATTGGTGCCTTGAACCGATCGTTTCATGGTCCTGATCCAACTCAAATTGACTTTCCTTCTTTTGTTTCTAATTGGTATCGAATACCAATCCTATTCCCAATAAAATTGGGAAATTGAAACATAAGGAAAATTCTCACCAATCCTACTTTCCCAAGTTGCTCGGTTGCACCAGTTGAATCGATCATTTCAACACTTGAAGCATTCGGTTCACCCTGGACTTGAGCCGATCGGTTCAACATTTGAACCGACCGGTTCAAAAACCTCATCCGACAGGTTCAACCCTTGAACCGATCGGTTGGGAGTGCAGGTTGTGCAGAATCAGTCAATTGTGATTTCAATCAATCCGATACTCCAATCAATGTGTCCAACACCTTGAATAATATGATATTGAGCTATCAATCAATTGAGTGTTTAATTGAACTACTAAACTCCTTTAGTAATCAATCTAAACATTGCTTGTGGACAAAACTCCTCTTCTAGGTTAAATCCTATGTGTGTGACCCTGCAGGTCCATTTCACGTTGGCAGTGAAAGTCCATAACAGTTCTAACTTCACAAGAAAAGAGTGGTGCCTAGTCACACATCAGTGCTACCCAAGTGAAAGTAGAAAGTTGGAGAACAACTTTCATCCTACAATCCGTGAATGGTGTTACAGTGAGTGTATAATTCCTTTGTCACTGATATCCCGAATGAACTCAAGGCATGGAACAGTCATCCTGTCAACATTCATTCACTTTCTTGATCTCATAGTAGACTGGAAGAGATATGTATGACATCAATATCACATACTGATTCACACATGCATGCACGCCTTTCTAAATCCTACTCATCAAGTGGCCATGGATATCAAACTCCCTCAGGAGGGACAAATCCCATATCTATCACTCACCCCTCAAAAGCCCCATGTGTCAAAGCCACCCAATCATCACCTTTATAACAACCCATGTTTCAAGACTGTGTTTGATGATGTCAAAGTGTGCCCAACGACATGTGTTGAGTGTAGTGATTTCAGGTCTAAGAATCACACTCACCACCATCACTGTGAGTACTAACTGTGACTACCATGTCATGGTTCCATGTGTCAAACTCACGGTGGGTCTGTCCGGTACACTTGTTCTCTAACAAGTACATATGTGTTTGGTTTGATATCTCTATATCATGACTAATGAGATTCTGTCATCAACCAACACCACAATCTAGTCTTGTGTGTCATTGCTGTCTATCTACCTTCCACAATGACATCCGACTAGGGACATAACACGAATGTACAAACTCTTAGCATCCGTATGATCTCATCGTTCAGGTCCTCAACCTAAAAGCATACGTCATTGAGTACTGTCATTCTTTAGACATTCAATCTGTTCTATCATTATCTCATATGACTGAACCAGAAAGAATTGGAAGCTTGCCTTTGATGTTTATCAAATCAATCTTAATGTATCCCACCAATCATCCCATGATTGGTTCTCAGGGCATACATACCAACAGACTCCCACTTGCACTTTGAGCCAATCACCCTTGAATCATATTCATAGTGATCTTCAAACATGTCCCACATGTTACTGTGTTCTAGTGCCAACATAGTGAGTAATGGCAACACCTTGCCAAAGTCAGTATAAATTGCATGTCTCACATCTCTTCACTGTACGTCACACGTATGAGATGGAGTTTCCGTAATATGCGATCTTGTATTCCTGTGCTAACCTTTAGCCACATTGCATGATCAAGGATTCCATACTTGTCATCAATGAGCGGAATATCTATAAGTTCATCTCATGGACTTCCAGATCCATATAGTATCTATTGTTGTTCTCTAACACATAGATACTCGACATTTCCTTTCAAATGATTTTATTGGAACATTTCCAATTATCAACAAACTTTCACCTTTATACATCCTATGTATATATTTTGCGATTAATTTTCTATCATTTCGGAAGTTCACATCAATGTAACTCTTTACATCGAACTCTTCCTTATCTCCATAGAACTAGTACTTCACAACTACTTATCAAGTTCTTATGGTATTCCAGTAACCCTTACTGGAAGTAGACAGACATCCACTCGTCATGTCCCACATACGAGTTATCAGGATGAGCACATCATATTGTCATGTCATACATACAAGATGATGAATGCATTTTATTCTTGCCATGTCGATACATGCAAGATAATGGGATGATTACATACATGATAGATCCATATCTATTCTTAGTGTTCCCATTCTTCATAAGAATTGGACACTTGGCCTTGGGATACCAACTCCATGTAGCATGGACAAGTTTTCTCCCACTGAATCTGTGCATACTGAACACTTCAGTACAGATTGCCAATGTATGCTCTCCTTTTCAGGTCAAGAGGTTTTCGAGAGCTATCTCTATAGATCTCTATTCCTATCACATAGGAAATGTAACATCCCTGACCTGGGTTATGAATTAACCCTAGGTGTTTTGCCTAAATATGTAATTAAATCCTTGTGATTATCTTTTGGCATGTAATTAAGTTCTTAAGGAACATACATTTTCATTTATGTCCTTTTAAAATAATGTTGTAGAATTATTTGGTAATGCAGGGGCCTATGTGAAAATTACCCAGTTAAAGGGTGTAACTTGCAAATTTCACAAGTTAAGATGTTCCTCTAATGATGAGACATCATATGAGTAAATATGATGAGGTAAGATGGATTTCCCAAGCTTGGACATCAAGATACAGCTTGTGGAATGATCCTTGTGCTTAAAAACCCTAATTTGGATTAAAGTGCAATTTACCCAAATGTGGGGTGCAACTTATAAAATACACCATCTTGAACATCTTTTATGACTTTTGACATCATTTAAACTAATAATGATGAAGGGGGGCACTTCCTTTCAATAATCATATAATAAGGAACACCTTTGTAATTAAATCATCAAGATGTAAGTAAGGAGACCCTTATGTACATATGTACCTTAGTGATAAGTTGACCTTCCTTGCCTTTAGTTCTTGGTTTTAGAAGGAGTTTTACCTTATAAAAGAAGAGGAGGGACGTGCCTAAAAGAAAGGAAGGACCTAGTTGTGAAAAGGAGGAGTAAGTTGTCCTTATGATGAAAATAACCCCAAAGGTACTTATACCCCTTTCCTTTGCAATCAAAGGCAACGTTTTCCTTTCACTCTTCACTTATCTCTTATTGTGGCCGACTAGGGAAGGAGCTCAAGGAAATGACCAACCTGTTCTAAGGTAAGAGAACACCATCTTCTAGCTTGGATTCATGGAGGAAATCGTATTACAAGGTTGAATTGCTAGTTTTCTTACTTAGGTTCCTTGTTTTAGCCGACCATCCCCATCTTTTTCTTGAAGAATTGACCTTGGCCGACCTGTGGATCTCAAAACGTCATTAAAGGCTTGAAGCTTGGAAGCTTGGAAGCTCTAGGAACCACGTTTGAGGTGGGTTTTATAACTCTAACCCTTAGCTTTGTTATGCATATCTTTGTTTTTGTTTCCTATGATTAGTTCTTCTTCTACCTCCCTTCTTCCTTGCTCTTTTGCAAGAAAAACGGTGGAGGAACTGACCTGAACAAAGGTTGAGGATGATGGGCGTGGATTCCTAGGTCACTTTATGAAACGGCCTTGAACCCTTTTGGTCCAAATGGGTGCAACTCGTTTAAGGTCAAACAGGTTCAACCCGTTTGATCTCAAACGATCCTGCAAGATCGTTTGGATCAAAACGACCCCAAGACCGTTTCATAGGGTTGACCAAGGCATGACCGTTTGAGGTTATATTCATAATGTATTGAATTTCATTCCTACAAAGAATTGTAATCTAATTCCTAACCAATTAAGAGTTGAAGACACTTCAATAACCTAACCCTAATCGGGTGAAAGTTGTTGATTCCAATATAGAACTTGTTGAGTTTTGGGTTGAAGGACCCAAACGGGTTCCAACCCATTTGGGGGTTCATCCAAACGATCTCACACTCGTTTAGGGACACCCCAAGATCGTTTGGAGGTCTAGGGTTAAAGAAATTTGATGGTTTGAGGGTCCAATTACAAGATGTTGATAATTGATGAAAAGTGCTGATTTTTTAATTTAATTAGGGCTCAACCCTTATCAAATCATTTTGGTTTTTGGTCAAACTTTGGGCAAACGGTCTCAAGATCGTTTGGAGGACATCCAAATGATCTCAAGACCGTTTGGGCCAAGTTTGGGCCCAATTGGAGTTCAATTGATGGGTTCAATTACACTTTGTTTCACATTATTGAAAATTGATGATTAGCCGATTGGAAACCCTAACTGAGTTAGACTTAACCCTAATTGGCTTTCAATTGAGGGTCACATTGGAGTCCAATTGATTGAGGCTCATCCTAATTGACTCTATTTGTAAGTGGTTAACATGGCTTTGGCCAATTAAAGGCTTCAACATAGGAAACCCTATTCAAATATAACCTATGTGTCACCTTTATGTTCATGCGGTTTGAACCCAAGTTGGTCCACACTCGTTTGAGTCCAAACGAGTCCACACTCGTTTAAGTCCAAACGAGTCCACAATCGTTTAAGCCCAAACGAATCCACACTCATTTGATCTCAAACGGGTTCACACTCGTTTGATCTCAAACGGGTTCACACTCGTTTGATCTCAAACGGGTTCACACTCGTATGAACTCAAATGGGTTCACACCCGTTTAGACTCAAGTGGGTCCACACCCATTTAAGGTCAAGTGGGTCCACACTCGTTTAAGGCTCAAATGGATCCAAGGTCGTTTGAGGTTAAACGAGTTCAAGGTCGTTTAAGAATCAAATGGGTTGAAGGTTGAAGGTTAAACCCTAAACAAAATGGAGACCTTCAAGGTTGATTATACTTAATCACTTGAAAGTGTAAAAGGTTCAAATGATGATCCAATCTAAACCCTAATGGTAACCTAAGATGTTAAGGGACTAAGTGGCTAATGAATTGACCCATGATGATGGTCAATGGGTAAATTACCAAAATGCCCCTGATGGGTTCAATTGAGTGATACCTTGTTTTAATCGAACCCTAATCACATGATGGTGATGTGTTGACTTGTGTTAGTCAATGAGGACTTAACCCAACCTAATCTAGAGTGGTGTAATCACCATATACTAGTTAGAGGAGAGAGAAAGTACCAATTATGGTGGAAATTCAAGTAAAATACATTCAATATACATGAATGTGCATGAATAGGGTATGATCCACTATGTGAAATCATGGAAACCCTAATTATGATAATTGATGAATCTTAATCTTATCTGAGGTCTTTAATGATGATGTTTCTCATACATGGTGATGTTATGAGATCTATTCACCATGAGGTGAATAGTAAACCCTAATTCTAGGGTGATGACATGTATGATGAATAGTAAACCCTAATTCTAGGGTGATGACATGTATTGTGAATAGTAAACCCTAATTGATGAAAATCAGGGAAACCTAGCTCCTGTATTAGTAGGGAGATACAACTTCTTTAAATGAGTTATTTACTGTTATCAGTTGATTTAACCATGCAGGTTCCTATATGAGGATAATCATATCCAGGTATGGATGATGATACTATATTCATTAAAAGCATGTTGTTAGCTTTATGAATAGTGACATATATCATGATGCCTTGTTAATAGCATCTTATGAGATTGATAGGCTGTGAGAGCCATGAATACCATCAAGGTCATGCTTTAAGAGATGACTTGTGATGAGAGTATTGAGAAATGATAATTGATGAGAGTTAGGCTTGTTACATTTAGTATTCTTCCTTCATAGCTGCTATGCTAATGATTAATGTTTGAGAACTTGTATGATGATAAAAAAATACTAAATTATACCTAACTAATCAAGTATAATCATACCATGTAGAGCCCTGATCATAGATCCATCATAGTCAGAAGTTATATGATGGTGAAACATGTTTTCCTAAGGGAACTCCTGGAGCACATACTTTTGAGTATGTGGGGTATATGGATGTCTAAAACCTTACATCCTAGTGTAGGAATTGATGTAGATGTATCTTAATCTATCAATCCTTCACTATGTGTTTTATGTCGGGGTGATGTAACACTAATCTCCCGAGGAAGTATTTTATACCACATCGATGAGAGATAAACAAGAAATCTTTCGATGGCGAAGGGAGTACAGAATGCCACTGTGACTCTAATAGCGAAGTACCAGAATACCCTGGTAAGCTATAGAAGCAGAGACACTAGATGTCATGCATGTTGATCCTCACACTGAATGAGGAAGATGAGGTCATAAGAATCCAACTCTTTTGATGACCTATGTATGATACCGATGCGACTTAATAGTGATCGGTTGGAGTATGAGCGGTATACCTCATCTCCGCAGGGCATAATGATGTTTGTAAAACATAATCAACCGCGTAGCATATCTGCTTAGATTGAACTACGAGATACATTGGTTGAAGATACATTACTTAGTATACATGTTCTTCATATTCCTTAAATGTTGTTGTTCTAATTGATAACAATCTGCTGTTGATTACCTTAAAGCTTTTATTACTTATATTGTTCTTGATTGCTATAATAAAGCTTCTGGCGGAGAGTTATAACTCTCGTTGGGACAATTATTTAAAATTGTCTCACCCCGTAGATTTCAACTTTTTAGGTGGTCGTCGAGGACGAAGGAACCAGTCTGTAGGTGATCATTATCAGCAGCAGCAGCACCAAGAGCAGCAGTAAATCTCAGGTGGAGATTCAGACGGCTGAGTTGTGTAGTTAGATAGTCAGTCTTATGTGTTCTCTGTAATCTCAGGCCCTTGGAGTCTTTTGGTCTGAGATTTTGGTTTTGAGTTCTTGAGATTTTGTATCATGTTGTATATAATTACTCAAGAAGTAATTATCAGAGATGTAACCGTTTATCTCCTTTTTATGAAAGAAGTTTTTATGAATTCAAGCCCTTATCTTGAAAAGTTTTAATTTCCCGTGATTTTTGTCTTCCGCTGTTAATCGATTGCTTCCGCTAAGTTTATATTGTGGTTTGGAGATCAGAGCCCACAATGAAGTGGTATCAGAGCTCTAGGTTCGCTGAGTCTATAGAGGCATAGGACTTAGGATGTTGAGTTTATCCTTAGTGTTTCTTTCCTATCTAATAGAGTTTTCTGCTCCTCAGGAGAAGAAGATAAGTTAAGTATGTACGGACCACACGAAGAACATGAGGAGTATGAGGCTGAGAGTAGTGTCGCTGCACCCCGAGGAGGTGCATGAAACCCAGAGATAGAGCAACCTGTACCTGAGCCACCTCAGTTTGACCCAGCTGACATGGGTAACCCAGCTGTCCAGACTATGTTCGGGCAGTTTATGACTGCCATGACACACATCACCGACAGGATGCCCATGCCTGCACCTAGGGCACCTGCCCAGCCTGAAGAACAAGGTATCAGTAAGACGTTCGAGCGACTTCATCGTGTCGGAGCAACTGAGTACTTTGGAACAGATGATCCTGCAGATGCCGATCTGTGGTTAACAGAGTTAGAGAAAGCTTTTAAAATCCTTAACATCCCCGAAGGTGAGAAAGTTATACATGTTGTCTATCTTCTCAAAGGAAGTGCTGGTCACTGGTGGACCATGGAAGAGAAGAAGAGGCCTGGAATAGAGATCTCGTGGGAAGACTTTCGTCGGGAATTTGTCCACAGATATTTTCCAAAAACCTTCCTGGACGAGAAGATCTCTCAGTTTGAGAGACTGAGGTAGGGTATGATGAACATTAGCGAGTATGAGGCTAAGTTCATGGAGTTATTGCGGTTTTGTCCGCACATGGCTACCACAGAAGAAGAAAGAATCAGAAGGTTCGAGAAGGGTTTAAACGCCGACTTGACTACTCCCGTGTCTGCCCTAGAGAATCGGGAGAGGTTTTCTACCTTCGTTGAGTCAGTCTGAAGGATAGAGAAATCCGTAGTCGAGAAGAGACAAACCCATAAAAGATATCCGCAGTTCCAGGGTTCTTCATCTAGAGACTTTAAGAAACCTAGATTCTCTGCACCTACACCTCCACCACCTAGATCTAATTTTCAGACTCAGTGGTCACCAAGTAGAGGTAGAGGACGGAGTTTACCTCTACAAGAGACTCGCAGTTCAACATCAATGTCAGTCACAGGACCACCCAAACCACAACAACTGGAAAGAAGCTGCTACAACTGTGGGAAGGTGGGACACTTGATGAAGGACTGTAGGTCTAGGCCTGTTAGTGTGATACAACCTCTGAGGCAGAATCAACAGGGATCACAGAGAAGGCAGTCTCAAGGAGCAGCTAGAGGACGTGGGCAAGCGTCTCAGGCTGGATCATCAGCACCACCTCAACACCAGGCTACAACGAGGTTCTATGCTATGAACCCACCAGAGGTAGTGGTCAATCCACAAGTAGTGGCAGGTCAGATGGAACTTTTATATTCTGATATGTCTAAATCTTGTGTAGTATCTATTTTGATTGACCCGGGTGCTACACACTCCTTTATCACTCGAAGGGTGATTCATAACTGCAATATTACAGTCAGTCATAGGGCAGATAGTTTGTTGCTTGAGACTCCGTTGAGAGGGTATGCTGTGTTGCAGGAGGTATGCTCTCCCTATAACCTCTTCTTTTCTAACCATCGCATTCAAGTGGATCTTATACCACTTGAGATGCAAGGATTTGATATAATTCTTAGGATGGATACCTTGGAAAGGTATAGGGTTTTCTTGGATTGTGAATCCAAGTAGGCTGTGTTTGCTGATGAAAGCAACACATGGATGTTTCAAGGAGAGAGAAAGATTCTACCCACCTGTCTTGTGTCAACGATGGTTGCTGATAAGTTGATGAGACAAGGATGTTATGCATTCTTGGCCCATGTGGTAGATACTACCATGGAGAGTCCTAACCCTGCTGAAGTTCCTGTAGTCAGGGAATTTGAAGATGTATTTCCTGAAGAACTTCCAGGTGTGCCACCGCCTCGGGAAATTGATTTTGAAATCAATTTGATCCCAGATACACAACCTATAGCCCAGACACCGTATAGGATGGCGCCTGCTGAGATGGCAGAACTCAAGAAGCAGCTTCAAGAGTTGCTTGAGAAGGGTTTCATCCGACCGAGCACTTCACCCTGGGGTGCGCCAGTTTTGTTTGTTAAAAAGAAAGACGAGTCAATGCGGTTGTGCATTGATTACAGACAACTAAATAAAGTAACGATAAAGAATAAGTACCCGTTGCTAAGGATTGATGATCTTTTTGACCAGTTGCGTGGTGCAACAGTCTTCTCAAAGATAGACTTGAGGTCTGGTAATCATCAACTCCGTATTAAGGATAGTGACATATCCAAGTCTGCCTTTAGGACACGATATGGTCACTATGAGTTCATAGTTATGTCGTTTGGACTAACCAATGCACCGGCTGCATTCATGGAACTCATGAATAGAGTTTTTCGACCTTTCCTTGATCAGTGTGTTGTCGTCTTCATAGATGACATTCTGATTTATAGTAAGGATGCTCAGCAGCATGAACAACATCTCTGACAGGCTCTAACTCTGCTAAGAAAACATAAGCTATATGCTAAGTTTAGCAAGTGTGAGTTCTGGTTGCTGGAAGTATCTTTTCTTGGACATGTGATATCTGCCTCGGGTATTCGTGTTGACCCTACAAAGGTAGAATCTGTTCTACAGTGGGAACAACCGAAGACACCAATGGAGATTCGAAGTTTCTTGGGATTAGCTGGTTATTATCGAAGGTTTATTAAGAATTTCAGTTCTATAGCCTTACCCTTAACCAAGTTAACCCGGAAAGATGTTCCTTTTACCTGGAGTGATAAGTGTCAACAGTCTTTTCAGCTGTTAAAGGAGAGGTTGACAAGTGCACCTGTGCTTGTGTTACCTGAGCAAGAAAAAGGATACATAATTTTCTGTGATGCCTCCAAGAATGGACTCAGATGCGTGTTGATGCAGGATAAGCAAGTGATTTATTTTGCTTCACGACAGCTTAAGAAACACGAAGAGAATTATCCGACACATGATCTGGAGTTAGCTGTTGTGGTTCATGCCCTGAAAATCTGGAGACATTATCTCTACGGAGAGACATTCCAGATTTTCACAGATCACAAAAATCTTAAGTATATCTTCTCTCAGCATGAGCTTAACATGAGGCAACGTCGCTGGATGGAGTTAATCAAGGATTATGATTGTACAATAGATTACCATCCAGGAAAGGCCAATGTAGTTGCAGATGCCTTGAGTAGGAAATCATCAACATCATCCTCTGATAGGGCACAATTAAACTCTTTAGTATGCCCTAGGAGAGATATTCTTATCTCCTTAAGGCAAGACAATTTACAGATGAAGGTGTCATGGATTGCCGGGTTGTTGGCTGAGATGCATATCAAACCCACCCTAAGAGAGCAGATTAAGGAGGCACAACAAGTTGATGTTGCAGTTCAGCAGATCATATCTGAGTATGGTGATGAGAAGCGAGAAGGTTTTCATGAATCAGATGATCAAGTGGCATGCTATCATGGGAGGATGATAGTGCCAGATGTGGATAACCTGAGGAAGCTAGTTCTGGAGGAAGCTCATTCTTCGATGTATGCTATGCATCCAGGGAGCACCAAGATGTATCGAAATTTGAAAGATATGTATTGGTGGCCAGGAATGAAGAAGGATGTAGCTGAGTTTTTTCTAAGGTGTCCAGTGTGTCAGCAGGTTAAGGCTGAGCACCAGAAGCCTACAGGAACAATGCAACCTTTACCCATACCACAGTGGAAGTGGGACCATGCGACCATGGACTTTGTTGTTGGCCTACCCAGGACAAGCAAAGCACATGATTCCATTTGGGTAATTGTTGATAGATTGACAAAGACAACGCATTTCTTGCCTGTCAAAACAACCTATTCTGCTGAGAGGTTATCCCAATTGTATGTGCAAGAGATAGTGCGGTTGCACGGAGTTCCTGTCTCTATAGTTTCTGACAGAGGTCCCCAGTTCACAAGTCATTTTTGGGAGCAGTTACACAGAGCCTTAGGCACCAAGTTAAGGTTTAGTACAGCCTTTCACCCACAGACTGATGGATAGTCTGAAAGGACTATACAGACCTTGGAAGACCTGTTGAGAGCATGTGTTCTCCATTTTCCTGGAAGTTGGGATCTACACCTAAGTTTGATAGAGTTTGCCTATAACAATAGCTATCAACATAGTATTGATATGGCACCCTATGAAGCTTTGTATGGTAGACGTTGTAGATCACCCTTATGTTGGTATGAGACTGGTGAGCACCAGTTGTTAGGTCCTGATCTTGTGCAGCAAACTACAGAGAAGATTAAAGTTATACAGCAACAGCTTAAGACTGTACAGGATAGGCAGAAGTCTTATGCTGATAAGCGTCGTAGACCGTTAGAGTTCCAGGTTGGAGACAGAGTGTATCTCAAGGTCTCGCCTTGTAAAGGAGTCCTTCGCTTTGGAAGGAAAGGGAAGTTAGCTCCTAGATTTATGGGACCTTATCCAATCATTGAACGGGTTGGAAAGGTAGCCTATAGACTAGAGTTACCACCAGAGTTGCAGAGGCTACACCCTGTGTTTCACATTTCTATGTTAAGGAAATGTCATCCTGATACCGATTCAGTTCTACAACCTATGGAAGTAGAATTGAATGATGATATAACTTATGAGGAAGGACCAGTGTCAATCCTTGACAATAGAATTAAAAAGTTAAAGAAGAAAGATATAAACCTTGTGAAAGTCCTCTGGAACCACCTTGGTGTTGAAGAAGCCACTTGGGAACTAGAGGATGATATGAGAAGGAAGTACCCTGCTCTTTTCTCCTAATACGTTTTGTCAATTTCGGGGACGAAATCCTTGTAAGGGGAGGATAATTTGTAACATCCTTGACCTGGGTTATGAATTAACCCTAGGTGTTTTTCCTAAATATGTAATTAAATCCTTGTGATTATCTTTTGGCATGTAATTAAGTTCCTAAGGAACGTACATTTTCATTTCTGTCCTTTTAAAACAATGTTGTAGAATTATTTGGTAATGCAGGGGCCTATGTGAAAATTACCCAGTTAAAGGGTGTAAATTGCAAATTTCACAAGTTAAGATGTTCCTCTGATGATGAGACATCATATGAGTAAATATGATGAGATAAGATGGATTTCCCAAGCTTGGACATCAAGATACAGCTTATGGAATGATCCTTGTGCTTAAAAACCCTAATTTGGATTAAAGTGCAATTTACCCAAATGTGGGGTGCAACTTATAAAATACACCATCTTGAACATCTTGTATGACTTTTGACATCATTTAAACTAATAATGATGAAGGGGGGCCCTTCTTTTGAATAATCATATAATAAGGAACACCTTTGTAATTAAATCATCAAGATGTAAGTAAGGAGACCCTTATGTACATATGTACCGTAGTGATAAGTTGACCTTCCTTGCCTTTAGTTCTTGGTTTTAGAAGGATTTTTACCTTAGAAAAGAAGAGGAGGGACGTGCCTAAAAGAAAGGAAGGACCTAGTTGTGAAAAGGAGGAGTAAGTTGTCCTTATGATGAAAATAACCCCAAAGGTACTTATACCCCTTTCCTTTGCAATCAAAGGCAACATTTTCCTTTCACTCTTCACTTATCTCTTGCTGTGGACGACTAAGGAAGGAGCTCAGGAGCTCAAGGAAATGACCAACCTATTCTAAGGTAAGAGAACACCATCTTCTAGCTTGGATTCATGGAGGAAATCGTATTACAAGGTTGAATTGCTAGTTTTCTTACTTAGGTTCCTTGTTTTAGCCGACCATCCCCATCTTTTTCTTGAAGAATTGACCTTGGCCGACCTGTGGAGCTCAAGATGCCATTAAAGGCTTGAAGCTTGGAAGCTTGGAAGCTCTAGGAACCATGTTTGAGGTGGGTTTTATAACTCTAACCCTTAGCTTTGTTATGCATATCTTTGTTTTTGTTTCCTATGATTAGTTCTTCTTCTACCTCCCTTCTTCCTTGCTCTTTTGCAAGCAAAACGGTGGAGGAACCGACCTGAACAGAGGTTGAGGATGATGGGCGTGGATTCCTAGGTCACTTTATGAAACGACCTTGAACCCTTTTGGTCCAAATGGGTGCAACTCGTTTAAGGTCAAACATGTTCAACCCGTTTGATCTCAAACGATCCTGCAAGATCGTTTGGATCAAAACGACCCCAAGACCATTACATAGGGTTGACCAAGGTATGACCATTTGAGGGTCTGTTCATAATGTATTGAATTTCATTCCTACAAAGAATTGTAATATAATTCCTAACCAATTAAGAGTTGAAGACACTTCAATAACCTAACCCTAATCGGGTGAAAGTTGTTGATTCCAATACAGAACTTGTTGAGTTTTGGGTTGAAGGACCCAAACGGGTTCCAACCCATTTGGGGGTTCATCCAAACGATCTCACACTCGTTTAGTGACACCCCAAGATCATTTGGAGGTCTAGGGTTAAAGAAATTTGATGGTTTGAGGGTCCAATTACAAGATGTTGATAATTGATGAAAAGTGCTGATTTTTTTAATTTAATTAGGGCTCAACCCTTATCAAATCATTTTGGTTTTTGGTCAAACTTTGGGCAAACGGTCTCAAGATCTCTTGGAGGACATCCAAACGATCTCAAGACCGTTTGGGCCAAGTTTGGGCCCAATTGGAGTTCAATTTATGGGTTCAATTACACTTTGTTTCACATTATTGAAAATTGATGATTAGCCGATTGGAAACCCTAATTGAGTTAGACTTAACCCTAATTGGCTTTCAATTGAGGGTCACATTGGAGTCCAATTGATTGAGGCTAATCCTAATTGACTCAATTTGTAAGTGGTTAACATGGCTTTGGCCAATTAAAGGCTTCAACATAGGAAACCCTATTCAAATATAACCTATGTGTCACCTTTATGTTCATGCGGTTTGAACCCAAGTTGGTCCACACTCATTCGAGTCCAAACGAGTCCACACTCATTTAAGTCCAAATGAGTCCACACTCGTTTAAGCCCAAATGAGTCCACACTCGTTTGATCTCAAACAGGTTCACACTCGTTTGATCTCAAACGGGTTCACACTCGTTTGAACTCAAATGGGTTCACACCCGTTTAGACTCAAGTGGGTCCACACCCGTTTAAAGTCAAGTGGGTCCACACTCGTTTAAGTCTCAAATGGGTCCAAGGTCATTTGAGGTTAAACGAGTTCAAGGTCGTTTAAGAATCAAATGGGTTGAAGGTTGAAGGTTAAACCCTAAACCAAATGGAGACCTTCAAGGTTGATTATACTTAATCACTTGAAAGTGTAAAAGGTTCAAATGATGATCCAATCTAAACCCTAATGGTAACCTAATATGTTAAGGGACTAAGTGGCTAATGAATTGACCCATGATGATGGTCAATGGGTAAATTACCAAAATTCCCCTGGTGGGTTCAATTGAGTGATACCTTGTTTTAATCGAACCCTAATCACATGATGGTGATGTGTTGACTTGTGTTAGTCAATGAGGACTTAACCCAACCTAATCTAGAGTGGTGTAATCACCATCTACTAGTTAGAGGAGAGAGAAAGTACCAATTATGGTGGAAACTCAAGTAAAATACCTTCAATATACATGAATGTGCATGAATAGGGTATGATCCACTATGTGAAATCATGGAAACCCTAATTATGATAATTGATGAATCTTAATCTTATCTGAGGTCTTTAATGATGATGTTTCTCATACATGGTGATGTTATGAGATCTATTCACCATGAGGTGAATAGTAAACCCTAATTCTAGGGTGATGACATGTATGATGAATAGTAAACCCTAATTCTAGGGTGATGACATGTATTGTGAATAGTAAACCCTAATTGATGAAAATCAGGGAAACCTAGCTCTTGTATGAGTAGGGAGATACAACTTCTTTAAATGAGTTATTTACTGTTATTCGTTGATTTAACCATGCAGGTTCCTATATGAGGATAATCATATCCAGGTATGGATGATGATACTATATTCATTAAAAGCATGTTGTTAGCTTTATGAATAGTGACATATATCATGATGCCTTGTTAATAGCATCTTATGAGATTGATAGGCTGTGAGAGCCATGAATACCATCAAGGTCATGCTTTTAGAGATGACTTGTGATGATAGTATTGAGAAATGATAATTGATGAGAGTTAGGCTTGTTACATTTAGTATTCTTCCTTCATAGCTGCTATGCTAATGATTAATGTTTGAGAACTTGTATGATGATAAAAGAATACTAAATTATACCTAACTAATCAAGTATAATCATACCATGTAGAGCCCTGATCATAGATCCATCATAGTCAGAAGTTATGTGATGGTGAAACAGGTTTTCCTAAGGGAACTCTTAGAGCACATACTTTTGAGTATGTGGGGTATATGGATGTGTAAAACCTTACATCCTAGTGTAGGAATTGATGTAGATGTATCTTAATCTATCAATCCTTCACTATGTGTT
Source organism: Alisma plantago-aquatica (assembly GCA_963693085.1). Classification (NCBI taxonomy): domain Eukaryota; kingdom Viridiplantae; phylum Streptophyta; class Magnoliopsida; order Alismatales; family Alismataceae; genus Alisma; species Alisma plantago-aquatica. Next base: position 1,019,625,343 of record OY856413.1, on the reverse strand, counting down.
TTATGCCGGGGTGATGTAACACTAATCTCCCGAGGAAGTCTTTTATACCGCATCGATGAGAGATAAACAAGAAATCTTTCGATGGTGAAGGGAGTACAGAATGCCACTGTGACTCTAATAGAGAAGTACCAGAATACCCTGGTAAGCTATAGAAGCAGAGACACTAGATGTCCTGCATGTTGATCCTCTCACTGACTGAGGAAGATGAGGTCATAAGAATCCGGCTCTTTTGATGACCTATGTATGATACTGATGCGACTTAATAGTGATCGGTTGGAGTATGAGCGGTATACCTCATCTCCGTAGGGAATAATGATGTTTGTAAAACATAATCAACCGCGTAGCATATCTGCTTAGATTGAACTATGAGATACATTGGTTGAAGATACATTACTTAGTATACATGTTCTTCATATTCCTTAAATGTTGTTGTTCTAATTGATAACAATCTGCTGTTGATTACCTTAAAGCTTTTATTACTTATATTGTTCTTGATTGCTATAATAAAGCTTCTGGCGGAGAGTTATAACTCTCGCTAGGATAATTATTTAAAATTGTCTCACCCCGTAGATTTCAACTTTTTAGGTGGTCGTCGAGGACGAAGGAACCAGTCTGCAGGTTATCAGTATCAGCAGCAGCAGCACCAGGAGCAGTAGTAAATCTTAGGTGGAGATTCAGACTGCTGAGTTGTGTAGTTAGATAGTCAGTCTTATGTGTTCTCTGTACTCTCAGGTCCTTGGAGTCTTTTGGTCTGAGATTTTGGTTTTGAGTTCTTGAGATTTTGTATCATGTTGTATATAATTACTCAAGAAGTAATTATCAGAGATGTAACAGTTTATCTCCTTTTTATGAAAGAAGTTTTTATGAATTCAAGCCCTTCTCTAGAAAAGTTTTAATTTCCCGTGATTTTTGTCTTCCGCTGTTAATCGATTGCTTCCGCTAAGTTTATATCGTGGTTTGGAGATCAGAGCCCACAGGAAAAATCTTTATCTTCCTAAAGATAATTTCCACTTTTGGATTTCCATTTTAGAACATTTCCATTTCACATCAACATGTGGAATGTGAACACGCTCCCACTAAATCACAGATCCCTTCTTTATCTTTAACATACCAGTCAAACCCTTTGACTATATCATCAAAGTAAAGATCCAATTCTTGAGTTGCTTGTACTCAATCAATCATATTGATTAGTCCATTGTAATATATAGACTTCATTTGCATTAGTAGATTCATAAACCTCATAGGTTGTGTCACGTACACATCCTTATTACATTCCTTATAGGAATGCGGTTTTAGTATCTGTATGCCAAATGTCTTAGTCATTAAGTTGCAATCAACAAGCATCATCCTTCTCAAAATGTTATCCATGTGTCTTAACACTTAAGACTCATTTGCACTTATGGATTTCATCCAACGAGTGCTACCATCAAGGTCATACCTTATGGTTGACATGGATGTCATTTAGGATGTAATGGTCATAAACCATATCTCAAAATTCGGTTCCTCATATTCATCTAGATAGTTGATTCATCACATGAACAACTTATCACATAGATAATTGAGGTGTATCTGTTAAGTATATAAGAACTCACAACCTTTGTGACTCTTAATGTCCTTTATTAGTGTGGAGTATTCTTTTATTAAGAAGAATTCAGTTATTCGATAATCATTCTCTAACTCCTTAGAGTATGATTCCTTCTTGATTTAGACATCACCATGCCTTAATCATGAGTTCACTGTGATACACTATCATAATCACTCAAAAGGATCTCAAACATTTGGTCCATGTATTACATTCATTGATCTCATCAAGAATTAACACTTTACCAAATTTATACTTCATTTATGATAATCTTGAACACTTCAAGACATTCATATTTGTGTTTCTCTAAACACCATTAGAAGTATTAGCAATAGGTATGTAAATACATCACATGTATTATACCTAATAGGATAATCATTCTCCCACTATCTTTAGTGAAGACTGATTAATGATGTCCAAGATATTTATGTCTCTTAATGGTTCTCTAACCAAAAGAGTCTAGATTTATCCATCATATGGAAACTAGAAATGAATTTCTCATGATTGATGCTAATTTGATTGTTTGAGTTATCTATAACCTTTAGGTATCATTTTATCTTATGCATATCAAATACCACAAGATAAACAAGGCATTGCCACAAAGATCATATATTTAAGATTGAAAACTCAACTTTATTAATTGCCATCATTGTCATACAATATGCAAAAATAAAGTGTTTCTATCTATTGGAAAATATGAAATAGCAGTTCGTAACTGTATTACATGCCTTATAGGCTGAAAATAAACTAAAGTACTCCTTTCTATGAAGGCAACACTTGCCCCATTTATTGAGTGTTTTACACTTTACATCTTGGTATCATATACCTCAAAAAGTGTTACAAGTTTACTTTCATGACACCTTTAAGTAGAGGCTTCAGTCACCTCCTTCTTCTTTTGTTCTTCCAGATAGAGAGGACAATTCCTTTTCCAATGTCCCAGCTTTTGACAATGGTGGCAATTTCCTTTCTTGGTCACACCTCCCTTGGCCTTGAGAGCTGAAGATGGCTTGGACTCCTGGCTAGCTTCAAAACCTTTCTTAGCTTTGCCCTTGCCCTTGTGCTTGGACTTGCCTTTCTTGCTCGTGATCACCATCACGGACTTAGGCTTGTCCTTCTTCATCTGTAACTTGGCTGTCCTCAACATGCCCAACAACTCTGACAGTGGCCTATCAAAGTTGTTCATGTTGTAGTTCATCACAAACTGACTATAAGATTCTGGCAATGATTGCAGTATCACGTCAGTAGACAACTCTTGGCTCAGTGGAAATCCCAGTCTCTGTAGGTTCTCCACATACCCAATCATCTTGAGTGTGTGAGGACCAACCAGATCTCCTTCTGTCATGATGCACTTGAACAGCGCCCTAGAAACATTATATCTCTCTTATTGTGCCTGATCTTCATACATGTTCCTGAGATGCCGAATCATCTCTATGACACCCATGTTCTCATGTTGTCTTTGCAACTCATGGTTCATAGACCATAACATCAAGCACTTTGCATCAATGGCATCATCATCATGCTTCTTGTAAACATCCCTTTCTGCCTTTTGTGCATTAGGAGCAGGTTCCTCTGGAATGGGAGTATCCAGGACATAGAGCTTACGCTCTTGAGTGAGAACAATTCTCAATGTCCGATACCTGTCGTGGAAGTTTGTCCCATTAAGCTTGTCCTTGTCAAGTACCGATCGCAAAGAAAAGTTGTTGTTGTTTTTCGTCATTTGTACTACAAAAGGAAATATGCAATTTTAGTCCAAAAACTCATTTTTGATTTGTTTGATTGATTTGAAAAATTTTACGATATAATTAGGCCTTTAATTAATTATCGCTCCCACTATTTTACTTCAAATTGATAGCCCTCACCATCAATTCGGAAGATTGCAGCGTACAACCTTCTAGTGGGCAAGATCCTGAAATCCTCTAAGTCATGAGTCAGCTTTGGCTGATCACCCACAACATAGATCTCTCAGGTAGGCAACTTTTGCCAATTGCATCATATGCAACTCTTGATAAGATGTCATATTCAACTCCTTGCCATGATCATCTCCATGCCTCAAGGTACTAGATCCCATCTAGATAACCTTGTTAAGTCCGACCCAAAGCAAACACGATGAATATGCACCCTACTTTGGCAGACCCACACATTCATCCTTCACGCTTCCACGAGATAGACGGTGTACCACGCTTTGGCGTGCCCACACTTGGTCGATCAAGCTTTTCATGTGTGTCGCATTTGGAAGGTATCTAAAACTTAATATTTAATGAGGGATTTGGTTTTTATATACATATACATATCCAATCACCACAATATATAGTACGTATCATATACATGCGATATCCCACAGAAAACATGCACAAACGATAAAAAGCGATGATTATGGCCATCCTAATGTGATTCCTCGAGCCAAGAGGAATCACGGTCATCTAGGTCTACATCACATGCAACCTGTACAAGATGAACTTCTGTGCTTTGCCTTTGGAGTAGATCAATTCATCACATGAACGTCTTGCTTGGTCCGGCCCGGTCGTTTGGGTGCCACCAGCCGATCGGTTGGCTCCTCCAACCGATCGATTTGCCTGGTCATCGTGCATCTCTTCATGGCCGCCACCCGCTCGTCTCGCTCCTCGAACCGGTCATCAACCGATCGGTTCACACCTTGAACCGATCGTCTGGAACGGCAACCGATCGATTCACGCCTTGAACCAATCGTCTCAGCTGTCGTCTCGATGTCCTCTGGTCTTTGACATAACAGGAAATATAAGCTATCCTAATATTACATTGCTTTAAAAAAAGGGAAACCCCGAGTTACATTCGGGGGGAGCAAAGGTCGGAAATAATCTCGAATTATTTCGAGTTACATCAGGAATAGGAGAAGGAAGATCGGTGCACAGATCGAGATGCAAGCAACCACACACAACCAATCACAGATAGGGTTTATTGGCCATAACCACACTATACATCCACCACAAAACTCATTTAAGGGCGACGCATATCGAGTGCATTAATAATACATATCATATATGTAATTTGGGATTTGTGGATTTAGGATTGGACATGCATAAAACCAATTTTATTCGCATCGCATGCAATAAATAAAGGAGACAAACCAAAATCGATCATATCGATATTCCTAAAATATAGAACAGTTGACGTGGCTCTGATACCACTGTTGGGTTTTAGGGGAGGCAGAGAAGGCAGTGGAAACAAAAATTCTCCCCCAAACCCAGCACAAGGAAACGCGTCAACGTCTATATAATAGGAAAAGATGGTTTGTGGAATCATACCTTGTCCCAAGGCTTGCTTGGCGACAATACCTCGCGCTTTGCGCGATCTTCAAATCCGGTCTTGGACGGCGTCTGTGTATCTCCTGGTCACACCGGGACTGACAACTCCTACTCGAACCGGATTGTCGGATGACAGTTGTCCTCCTGAGCGGCAGTGACCTCTCGCCTCTATAGTAGTCCACACGGACCATCTGGAACTCCACACTCCTTGTCCCACAAGGAAGTGGAAGGAGTCACACCCTTCTGTTGATGTACTAGTCGCCAACACACTCTCCTGCTATCAATTGCAACTGCAGTTGTTCTTCCCTTGCTGCACCTCCCTTTGCGGGAAGCACTTGCTCGGGCTCTCTCTTGGTTACCAAAACCAGAGAGAACGACAAATTTGCAGAGCAATCAACTTGCACTGAGGTGTTGTTGTTTGAGAAGCCCCCAATACCCCTATATATATAGGAGAGTCATGGGATAGGGTTCTCTATCCCGGGAAATGCGGGACTAAAAGTAGGAGTAGAAGGGTTCGAGATTTTCCACAAAAAGCAACCAACTCGGAGCTTGAGCCGATCGACTGGGACCTGAGCCGATCGTTTGGGACCCCCAACCGATCGGTTGGTGCCCTGAACCGATCGGTTCATGGTCCTGATCCAACTCAAATTGACTTTCCTTCTTTTGTTTCTAATTGGTATCGAATACCAATCCTATTCCCAATCAAATTAGGAAATTGAAACATAAGGAAAATTCTCACCAATCCTACTTTCCCAAGTTGCTTGGTTGCACCAGTTGAATCGATCGTTTCAACACTTGAAGCATTCGGTTCACCCTGGACTTGAGCCGATCGGTTCAACATTTGAACCGACCGGTTCATCAACCTCAGCCGACCGGTTCAACCCTTGAACCGATCGGTTGGGAGTGCAGGTTGTGCAGAATCAGTCAATTGCGATTTCAATCAATCCGATACTCCAATCAATGTGTCCAACACCTTGAACAATATGATATTGAGCTATCAATCAATTGAGTGTTTAATTGAACTACTAAACTCCTTTAGTAATCAATCTAAACGTTGCTTGTGGACAAAACTCCTCTTCCAGGTTAAATCCTATGTGTGTGACCCTACAGGTCCATTTCACGTTGGCAGTGAAAGTCCATAACACTTATGACTTCACAAGTAAAGAGTGGTGCCTAGTCACACATCAGTGCTACCCAAGTGAAAGTAAAAAGTTGGAGAAAAACTTTCATCCTACAATCCGTGAATGGTGTTACAGTGAGTGTATAATTCCTTTGTCACTGATATCCCGAATGAACTCAAGGCATGGAACAGTCATCCTGTCAACATTCATTCACTTTCTTGATCTCAGAGTAGAGTGGAAGAGATATGTATGACATCAATATCACATACTGATTCACACATGTGTGCATGCCTTTCTCAATCCTACTCATCAAGTGGCCATGGATATCAAACTCCCTCAGGAGGGACAAATCCCATATCTATCACTCACCCCTCAAAAGCCCCATGTGTCAAAGCCACCCAATCATCACCTTTATAACAACCCATGTTTCAGGACTGCGTTTGATGATGTCAAAGAGTGCCCAACGACATGTGTTGAGTGTAGTGATTTCAGGTATAAGAATCACACTCACCACCATCACTGTGAGTACTGACTATGACTACCATGTCATGGTTCCATGTGTCAAACTCACGGTGGGTCTGTCCGGTACACTTGTTCTCTAACAAGTACCTATGTGTTTGGTTTGATATCTCTATATCATGACTAATGAGATTCTATCATCAACCAACACCACAATCTAGTCTTGTGTGTCATTGCTGTCTATCTACCTTCCACAATGACATCTGACTAGGGACATAACAAGAATGTACAAACTCTTAGCATCCGTATGATCTCATCGTACAGGTCTGTAACCTAAAAGCATACGTCATTGAGTACTGTCATTCTTTAGACATTCAATATGTTCTATCACTATCTCATATGACTGAACCAGAAAGAATTGGAAGCTTGCCTTTGATGTTTATCAAATAAATCTTAATGTATCCCACCAATCATCCCATGATTGGCTCTCAGGGCATACATACCAACAACTCTATCTCATAAGCTACCTTTCCAACACGCGCTATGACTGGGTAAGGCCCCATATACCTGGGTGCCAACTTACCCTTCCGACCAAACCTCAGCACACCTTTCCACAGCGAGACTTTGAGATACACCTTGTCTCCCACCAGAAACTCCAAAGGTCGTCGGCGATTGTCTGCATAAGACTTCTGCCTGTCCTGTGCCACTTTCAACTGTTGTTGTATCACCTTGATCTTTTCTGTTGTCTGTAGTACTAGCTCAGGACCCAACAACTGATATTCACCAGGCTAATACCAACATAAAGGAGATCTGCACTTCCTCCCATACAAAGCCTCATAGGGAGCCATGTCAATGCTCCGCTGATAACTGTTGTTGTAGGAAAACTCTATCAAACTCAGATGCACATCCCAACTACCTAGGAGCTGTAAGACACAAGCTCGAAGGAGATCCTCCAGAATCTGAATAGTCCATTCAGACTGTCCATCGGTCTGCGGGTGAAAAGCGGTATTGAACCTCAACTGTGTTTCCAACGCTCTATGCAACTGTTCCCAGAAATGAATCGTAAACTGAGGACCTCTGTCAGAAACTATTGTTGCTGGTACACCATGCAAACATACTATCTCGTCCACACACACTCGAGCGAGCTTCTCAGCTGTATATGTCGTCTTTACTAGTAGAAAATGAGAAGACTTCGTCAATCTGTCCACTATCACCCAAATGGAATCATGATTCCTAGTTGTCCTGGGTAGACCAACTATGAAATCCATGGTGATATGATCCCATTTCCATTGCGGTATTGGCAAAGGTTGCAACGTACCTGCCAGCTTCTGATGTTCGGCCTTCACTTGCTGACAAACCGCACATCTAGCCACGTACTCAGCTACATCTTTCTTCAAGCCAGACCACCAATATAAGTCCTTCAGACTATGGTGCATCTTGGTGACACCTGGATGCATAGTATACATTGACGTGTGTGCTTCCTCGAGCACCAACTTCCTCAGCTCATCGACATCAGGAACCACCATCCTATTACGATAGCAGACTAGCCCATCCTCGGACTCATGAAACCCATCACGCTTTTCGCTGCCAAACTTTGATCTGATCAACTGTACCGCATCATCTGTCTGCTATGCCTCTTTGATCTGCCGTCTCAACGTAGGCTTGACTTGTATCTGTGATAAAAGTCCATCTAACGAGGAAACCTCCATCTGCACGTTCATCTTCTGTAGAGAGGCAAACATATCCCGCCTATGGCATACCAGGGAACTCAACTGTGCCTTCTTGAAAGAAAAAGAAGACTTTCGACTAAGCACATCAGCTACCACATTCGCCTTACCAGGATGATACTCGATAGTGCAGTCATAGTCATTGATCAACTCCATCCATCGGAGCTGTCGCATGTTCAACTCTTGCTGCGTAAAGATGTACTTCAGATTCTTATGATCCGTAAAGATCTGACACACTTCTCCATACAGATAGTGTCTCCAAATATTTAGCACATGAACCACTGCTGCCAGCTCCAAGTCATGAGTCGGATAGTTCTCCTCATTTTTCTTAAGCTGTCGCGAAGCAAAAGAAACCACATGATCCTCCTACATCAACACACAACCTAAACCTTTCTCGGAAGAATCATAGAAAATAACATAGCCCTTCCCAGCCTCTGGCAAGATCAACACTGGAGCACTGGTCAGCTTCTCCTTCAAACTCTGGAAAGCTTGCTGACATCGTTCATCCCGGAAAAAAGGTACATCCTTTCGGGTCAACTTCGTCATCGGCAACGCGATCACACTGAAGTCCTTGATAAACCTCCGGTAGTATCCTTCTAAACCAAGGAAACTACGAACTTCTGTCGGCGTCTTTGGTTGTTCCCAATCTGCAATGGATTCCACCTTCTTCGGATCTACTTTGATGCCTTCAGCAGATATTACGTGACCCAAGAAAGTCAACTCTTCTAACCAGAACTCACACTTACTGAACTTGGCATACAACTGATGTTGACGAAGAAGAGTCAACGCTTGACGAAGATGTTGCTCATGCTCTTGCCTGTCTCGACTATAGATCAAGATGTCATCTATAAAGACTACAACAAACTGATCTAAGAACGGACGGAACACTCTGTTCATCAGGTCCATGAAAGCAGCAGGTGCATTGGTTAACCCAAATGGCATAACCACGAACTCGAAATGACCATACCTCGTTCGAAAAGCTGACTTTGGTATGTCATCCACCTTTATCCTCAACTGATGATATCCAGACTGTAGATCGATCTTCGAGAACACTGTAGCACCACACAACTGATCAAACAGATCATCTATCCTTGGAAATGGGTACTTGTTCTTGATCGTGACCTTGTTCAACTGCCGGTAGTCTATACACAACCACATCGAACCATCCTTCTTCTTGACAAACAACACGGGAGCACCCCAAGGCGATGTGCTCGGTCGGATGAAACCTTTGTCCAGCAATTCTTGTAACTTCTTCTTCAACTCTGCCAACTCTACCAGAGCCATCTTGTACGGTGTTTGTGCAACCGGCTGCGTTCCTAGAACCAGATTGATCTCAAAATCAATCTCTCGGGGTGGGGGAACACCAGGAAACTCCTTAGGAAACACATCTGCAAACTCTCGGACAATAGGTACCTCCTCAAGACTAGGACCTTTCGCCTTAGTAACCACAACGGTATCTACCACATTAGCTAAGAACGCCTCACATCCTTGTCGTAACAACCTATCTGCCACCATAGCTGATACCAGACACGTCGGAAGAATCTTCCTATCTCCCTAGAAGATCCACTTCTCTCCACCATCATCAAACACTTCCTGCTTGGTACCGTAGTCCAGAACAACCTTGTACTTCTCTAAGGTATCCATCCCAAGGATAACATCAAAACCATGAATATCAAGTGGTATGAGATCCACTTGAATGCGGTGTCCCGAGAAAGACAAGACAAAAGATGAACACTCTTCTCGAAGCAACGAGGATCCATCAAGAGGGGTTTCTAACAACAAACTATCCTTCTTACGACTAATAGGTAAACGACAGTTCTCAAGCATACTATAGGCGATAAAAGAGTACGTAGCACCCGGGTCAACCAGAACAGATATAAAGCAAGAAGAAGACATTTAAGAATGAAATAACTCCATCTAACCTGTCACTACTCACGAGTTGACTATCGCCTCTGGCTGACTCATGGCATAGAATCGAGTCGTTGCTTGCTGTCAACGACCTCTGCTTCCTTGGGAAGACGATCTAGCCTGAGACGCTTGGCCACGTCCTCGTCCTCTGCTACCACTGGGTTGTGGTCTCTATGACCCCTGAAGGTTCTGCCTAAGTTGTTGTGTCACTTCATCATCCTTGTAGGGACAACTTGACTTGACGTGTCCTATCTGACTGTAGGCATAGCATGTCCTAACATCCACTCGTGGCCTGGATGGCCCTGTCACTGCCACAAAAGCCGAACTTTGTGCCTTAGATGGTGAAGAAACATAACCTCTTCCTTTACTCGGAGACCACTGAGACGGTCCACCAGAACCTCTCATCGCTGACGGTGCTGAAAACCTGGGCTTCTTGAAGCCACCAAACCTTTGTCCCTAGAACTGAGAAGGTCTCTTCTTCGCCATAGACTCTCTCTTCTAACTGATCATTCGATCCTCCGTACGGACTCCACAAACATCGCAAACCGTTCTCGGTTCTCCAATGCAGACACAGGTGTCGTCAACTCAACACTCAAACCCTTCTCGAAACGTCTGATCCGTTCCTCGTCTATCGCTGCCATGTGAGGATAAAACCTCAACAGATCCATAAACTTGGCTTCATACTCAGTGATGTTCATCGTTCCTTGCCGCAAACTCTCAAAATGGCTGATCTTCTCGTCCAGATACGTCTTGGGAAAGTATCTGGTGACGAACTCGCACCAGAAAACTTCCCAACAGATCACCTCACCGGGCCGCTTCTCTTCCTCGATGGTCCAACATTGACCAGCACTACCTTTCAGAAGGTAGACAGCGTGCTTTACTTTGTCTGCTTCAGGGATGTCAAGGATCCGGAAAGCCTTCTCAAGACTTTTCAGCCACATATCCACATCCGCTGCATCAGCCGTTCCAGCATAATCCGAAGCTCTGACTCGGCGAAGCCGCTCAAAGGTCTTCCCAATACCCGATGCTTCTCCATGGGGAGCCTGTGCTCTCGGAGGAGGCACTGGAAATCGCTCAACCATGAGATTCATCGTAGCCATCATCTACCCCATAAGCTGTTGGTAGGCAGGATGTTCAAGTATGGCTGGGTTAGGTTGGGGAACCTCAGGCACCCGATCTCCATGTGCCTGCTCAAAAGCTCCATCAACTGATGCAGCATCGCTGTGCTCAGCAGCGTGTTCTTTATGGTTTCCAGACATCTTGGCTTTTCTTCCGCTGAGGGCAGAAGATGATTGTGAGAAAATTAGGAAATCTCATAAGAACAGACTCAACCTAGTCCTAGATCCCTTTAGACTCAGCGAACCTAAATCTCTGATACCAAAACTTGTGGCAACACATCCCACTATCACACAGACATCGAGGTGTTACGCGAAAATGTACAGAAATCACCATAACCACAGATTATCGAAAACACGGGTTAATTAAAACCGATTGCAGAAAACTGATAAACTGAGAAACTATTACATTCAAGTCCACATCCTGCAAGAAAATAGGTTATATAAACATATACATTCGTACAATCCTGGATATATGTCCACAGTTTAGAGCAACAACTGTCTTGCCATCACATGAGTTCATCACCTGCTCATATACATAAAGGCCCACATCCGGCCAGCAGCATAATATACAAAACATCATCGATCGTACATCGTGAAACAACATCAAAATACCGCCAAGGACCTGAGAGTACAGGGATGACTCTAGATTCTATAACAATACATCTAGAATAGCAGCATGTTCAATGCTTGCCTTCTACTGATCTTCTTGCTGCTCGGCCGCAACTCTGCGACCACCACCACATCTAGCTGGACCACCTAAAAATGGTGTAACTCAGCGGAGTGAGACAATTGAACATTGTCCCAGCGGGAGGCATAACTCCCCGCCAAAACTACAAAACCTCAGATATATATAACACAGATAAAAAGTATAACAAGAGCAGTTATAAGATAAGATTGTTCATACTATCAAACTTACCAAAAGTACTCATTCATTTATCCAACTATTCCTTATGAAACATGATCAACAAGATAGGATGTATAAAGCTTACCATATATGAGAAACGTATAAGCAACTGCAAGATACAAATAGAGTTATCTACACAAACAAGGCCTCAACCAATGTTTCATGTTTTTCCTAAGCAATAATTACTAAACGACTGGATTACGTTTAATTATGCCCTGAGGAAGTGCACGGTACCGTTCAAATCCAACCTTCGGCTGCGAAGCCCATAACCGGTGCCATACAAGGTCAATGGAAGAGACGAAATCCATGACCTCACCCCTCGTGGTCAGTACATGAGAAACAAAGCAGGACCGAAGTCTCATGCTCAAGTGGCCTTTAGCCACAAGGTCAGCTCCTCAGGCTACCCTCTACCTAGCCCGCCTCGGTACAGGTCACGACGCTAGTAAAACTGAGCCACGGGCCTGATCACCGTGCTCTGAGCCATGAACGCATTCATGCTCATCATATCACATATCCGGAGCCATGGGCCTGCTCACCATGCTCATTACATATCCGAGTCTGCAATCACAGCTGCACTCGTTTACCTCTCTATTTGAGGCTAGGAGAAACCTCTCATATTCAAAAATATTCGCTCCAGGTTAACCCGCAAGAGAACCCAGTTCACCATCACCAAGTCCTGAGGATGATGGATCCATGGCCAGGGCAAGCTACATGATATATTTCATTGTAATTAATTAGTATCTTTTAGATGGATTGCAAGATTCAACCAAGTTGTATAACATGCAAGATATAACAGAAAGTACAAAACATACTCAACATTATGTTATTATTGTAATCACATCAACCTGATCCATCTCAAGGATCCAACATCACATGTTATCACTTGGCCTCTTGCCAACCATCCGGATCCATTTCAAGGATCATCACATACTCTGGGATCTCAATCCCTCATCACATAGTGCCACTGCCTCTCAAGGCTTACATCATCATCATGGGACAAACACATCATACATGCAATCTCATCATCCAGAGTAATGATCAAAGTGATGTTACTCATCACATGTTTCTCATAGAATTTTCTTGGCTAATCATCACTTGCATGGTTAGGATATACAATAATCATAGTTTCAACATAAGGACTATGCTTACCATTATGAAATGACATTCAAAATGTTATACTTATCAATCTTACATTATCTGGTGATCAAGTGCATAAAGCACACCATTAAGCAAACTACCACTATTCTCCTTATCATTAACAGATAAACATGATGATCACTTCATGCATATAGTCATGCTACTACCATTACCATTCTTAGCATTAACAAATAATTACCAGGCTAAGGTAAAATGATCAAGCTTAGGATAACGTGCATCATCATCTATATAAGGAGTTACTATCGTTAAGCAAAGACATATACCACTAGGTTGTTTCCATGATACAAGGATCCCTCACAAAAGATACCAAAACCCTCACTAAAAGAGATGTACCGGGAAACCTGCCCTCACCCAAGGCTCAACACACCAAACGGCCATCTCACAACGCTGCGTTGCCACCAAGGCAACCAGCAACAGCGCAACGCTGCGTCTCAAGGAAAGGGGTAACGCACGTCAGGGGTATGTATCGGGAACATAGCACTATCGGGCGACGCCCGTTACAGTTGGATATTATCGACCGACACCAAGACCAGTGCAACGCCGACACAGCTACCTAGCAACGCCGTCAGGTGCTAATATCTCGCCCAGGTCATCCCACCCAACATAACGTCCAAGAGAGAGGGGGAAAACTTACTCCTCAAACGTGCAACAACCTGAGCAAAGTCTAACGGCCGACTAACGGCCGACACAAAGCAAGGAAGAACTGTGACACCCGTCTCAAGAGCAAAGGGTGTCGCCTGACACCACAACATCTCATCCAACTCCAGCTTGTCGGCCAACACACACATACTCATGTCGAGCACAACTAGACTAGAGGGCTGACGGGCAGCACCTCAACATCCTCTCTTCAACCAAGATACTTCTCACAAGGTCGTCTTCCTCCACAAGCACAAGGTACTCAAAACCCTAGAGGTTCACAAAAGAGGGGTCTTGCACACCATCTATCACCCATCGGGCAGCACAAACACCAACCCAAGCTCACCCTTCTAGTCCATGGTGAGAGGAGAGTGTTGCTCAAGCAAACAGAACACAAGCTCACCTCAATCGACTATGAAAGAGGGGTGTTGCTCATGAACTAGAAGCTTAAACTCACTCCTCTAGACCAAGGAGAGAAAGGAGTATTGCTCCCGAAGAAACTACCAAGAGGATCGGCCAACAAGGAACTAAAGCAAGATGCAAAACTAACAACAACATATAGGCAAGAAAGGAGATAATGTAGCTAGGGTTAGAAGTTATGCAACCCGCCTTTAGCTCCAAGCTCCAAGGAAGAAGAAGAACTCCAAGCTTCAAGGGATGTCGACCACCACTTGCTCCTCCAGGGTGTGTCGGCCACCAAGATGCTCCTGCAAGGGGTGTATCAGCCGATACAAGCAAGGAAAGGAGGGAGTGTCGTGCACTCAATGTGGAGAAGGAAACTAAAGGATTAAAGGAGCTCAAAGCAAGGGAAAGAACCACCTATATAGAAGGAAAGGGAGGAGAAAACAAGGTGGAGCATGGCAAGGTGTCGCCCACCCAAAGGACACTTGTACAAGAGCTCAAGCCACCTACCCTAGCAAGCCTTATACACTTGTCCAAGATATGAACCATGTGTCCACTAAACAAGGTCAAGGTTAGATCAAGCATCATGGGCGACACAACAAGCTTGCAACTAGGGCGACACACTTCCATGTTGGCCGACACAAGCACTCCTAGGCCGATACAATGCTCAACCAAGCCCAAACAAGGCACCTCAATGCCCAAACAAGCTCAACCAAGGCCCAAAGAACTCAAGCAACGAGCCCAAGCCTTCCTCTCAACACAAGAGGAAGCAAAGAGAGAGAGGAGCACCTCACAAGGTGGCAAACTTTTCCTCAAAACCCTAGACTTGGGTTATTTGCAAGTAGCACCTCCAACTCTCAACAAAGCACAACCAAACTCTAATCACCACTAAAGGTGATTAGCAAGCACCAAAGCACCAGGGTTAAGCAAAGCAAACAGGGTAAGCCCTAAACAAAGGTCAGGGTCCTTACAATGATGATGATGATGGTGGTGGTGATGATGACGACAATGATGATGATGAAGATGATGATGATGATGATGATGAGAGTGATAATGATTATGATGATGATCATGATGATGATGATAATGTTATGAGTTTCCTCATGATGATATAAGTTGACGTTGGAGGATTCAAGTACGTTTGATGATATGAGATGAGTTTGACCATGAAATTGTATCTAAGCCTAGCACCATACATGGAATATATGGCTTGGTTGATGTGCTAAACATAGCTAGTGGGTTAACATGCTTGTTGTGACTAGCCTTGGATACGATGAGATATGATGTGTGAGATATGGTTTGGGACCAACATAGGCCTCAATCTCTTTACAAAGGAGGACCTCTATCATGGAACATACGAAAAGGGTGACCTCTTGATGTGAGTTGACCCAACACAGAAGAAAGTCAGAGTACCTAAACTCCAAATTACTTGAAATTTTAAATAAATATGTACGATGGAATACATGATGATGAGTGTAACACACTAAAACCTAGAACTTAATCTTATTCCAGGATTAAGAAGTTAGAAACCTTAGTCTTTGAGGTTTAGCCAAACAAAGTTAAGAGAATGCTCTTTAGTGACCTTAAATATGTTAATGCATGAATAGATCACCCTAACATGTAGAATATAAATTAATATTACCTAATACCTTCAAATTAATCATAAAATCAATGATAGGTACATAAGATATGTCACATGAGGTAATAATGTGCATGAAAAGACAAGGTGGTCATAATTGAGAATAATGCATTATAATTCCAAAAAATATGAGATAAATAAATTTATGTGAGATAATGATAGAACATTTGCTCTAGATCATTCCTTTTCCTTATGGTGCAAGGAAGAGAAACATGAATCAATAATAATGCTTAAAACATGTTAATGAGATATTGAATTATTAATGAGAGAAATAATAGAAATAATGGATAATGGACTAAAAGGAAAACTTATTGGATAACAATAACCTCATATTCATTTTCTTGGGATATTCTTTGGCTTGGAGGCTAAGTTTCACCAATTTAGGATAATAACCACACCTATTTTATTTAGAAAAGAAAATATAATATGAAATAAAATATTGAACGAATCCAAAAGTGGAAAATAATCTTATATTCACAACTACATATTAAAATATGCCTTTGGGTGAATTTTCACTCAATTTGGAGAACATTTTGATTAAAAGGTGAAATTAGGAGAGAGAAAGTGTGTAGAACCTTCAAAATATTAAATAATTATACAAACAACTCCAACATGTAAAATTAATGGAAAATTTGTATTTAACACATTAAATATGGCTTGTGGGTGAAGTTTCATCAAATTTGGATAATCTTATAACTATTAATGAAGGAGGAAAGATAATATAGTAATTGATTTATTTAACATATTAAAGTTCTCAAAAGGCAAATCTAATTTTATATTTGGATTCTACATATCAAAATTCCATTTAACTTGGGACTCGTTTACACCCTCAAAAAACGAGAGAGAAAATAGAGATAATTTCTTCGACACTCTATTCAATTTGGATTTGGTTATGTCTCATGTTCTAATTATTTTTCTTATTTCACTCTATATTTGGGCCTTTGATCCATTCATGGACGGTGAGGATTGTGTCTCCTACCTTATGTAGGAGAGAAACCCACGCGTGAACAATACCATGCCTAGGGGGGATTTTGCAATCTGATTTTCTCGTACTATAGTTGATCGTTTTCTGAAATTTTTTGTGCCTAGTGTTTGTGGAGACTTTTTGCATTGTTTGGTCCACAAATCGTGACCTATGGTCGAGTATTTTGCAAATTCCCAACTTTCCTTATTCGTTCTTCTCACAGTCAACTCATTTGGAACCTAACTATACACCCCACCTATATATAGCCATACCTGGAGCTTCGCCTCACCTAATTGACCCTCATGTCCACCCAGTTTCATTGCATCTTGGATGTTTTGCCTCCAGTGATTAGACTTTGGACCTGGGCTTGAGGCTTCTAGGACTCTTACCTCATGGCAAGTTTCCTTGATTCCTCGCTACAGCATGTCTGGTTCCTCTTCCCCTTTCTTTCCATGTACTCGCTTCGTCGAATTGTTCCCTTCGACGGATTCATCCAAATTCAGCCTACTGCTGTTTGCATCGTAGCCATGACAGGCAACAGGTTGGGGAAGATACCCCATAATGATTTTCCTCCATCACCCTCGATTGACTTCTTTTTCTATGTTTTCTCGTCGAGGGCAAAACTGTCTTTTCACGCCTTGCTTTTCTTTGTTTGGGCAAAGTTAACTGAATCTTGACCGATACACTAGGTCATATCCCATTGGGCCACATCATCTGACTCCACTCTCTCTCCCTCTCTCGTGGATTTTCTTTCACTTATTAGGATTTTTGGTGAATTATGATTGGCCAATTTTATAAATTCATATCTTTGGCTCTGGTTGTCCAAAAATACAAATAAATACTCATTGAATTTAGAAAAATGTAAGATTTCTAATGGCGTTGGTATTGTTTCTCGAGTCTGATGTTATAAAGTGGTGACTTTAATGTATTAATCTAAATCCGTAATAACTTATAAAATTGATAACTAAATATATAAAAGTCAAAAAAATATAATAAAATATGTTTTTAACTCAGGAAAATATAACCTAAAACGTGGCATGATTTTGATAACCTAATTCAATAATAATAAAAAGGAAATTTATGGGTTTTGAATAATCAATGCACTTCTAACCCTAATTTCACATACATGATATTAGGTTCTTGGGAAATCTAGATTTGGATCTAGAAGTAATATTGTTCTATTAGACTCTGTGGAGAGGTATGATGGCATCCCACATTATTTCTATATTAAGAAGCTTCTATTTCCTTTCCTATATGTATGTTTGCATCCGCTATTCTTCCTAATTGAGAAATAACATAAATTGTCTTTCTTTTGGACCTATGGACAATAGCCTATACACATTGCTCTTATCTTTTGATATCATGGTTCTTGTGAACTATCTTGTTTGTGGTGATCTTGGATATGTTGACTCAAACTCTAAATTGACTAAATCCTTTTTTTGATGATGACTAAACCATTCCAATTATTTGTGTCTAATGCTTCTACTTGAGTGATTTCAGATTAGGTATAGACACACTCCAAATGCCCTAACTTGTGTATATCAAATTGAAGAAAAGACAAGAAGTGAACGTTTTTGTAATGTGATGTAAATCCATTAGAATCATGTTGTAAATCACTTCTAATGATTGTATGACTTATAATTAAGCTTAGAAAAAATCAAGAGCACTTAGATCGATCAAAAGCCATTTTCCAAAATTCACATCAGGCTATTCATCGGTCGAGTTACAAACTCGATTGATCCTGATTAGATCTTGAAAATGACTTTTGATCGGTCGAGTTTGCATTTCACAGAACTCAAACGATCCCTCTGCAGACCAAAACTGATTTAAGTGAATCGGTCGAGTTACCCCAGGACAAACTCGATCGATGGCCTAAATTGGTCTTGTCTCTTAGTGGGATTGGTCGAGTTATCTTTATAGAAACACAATCGATTGTACTATATCAAAAAGTGCATAAAAGTGTTTCTAGCCATGGTGGAGTTGCCACAAGTGAAAATATATCTGTTACAAGACACAAAATGGCTAGGTTTCATTCTTAAGTGGTCCCAAAGGCTAAGGGGCATCTCCATATATAATAGGACCCCTTGGGCTTCATTCCAAGGTTGAGCATTCAATGTAAAACTCTATGTGAGGTTCCTATTAAATAGTTGAGTGTGTAAAGAAGCGAAACCACTTCCTTACTAAAAATTTGAACAATAAAACCTCTAGTCCAAACACACTCAGAAGGTATGTTGGAGTGGGTGTAAATTTTCAAATCTTTATATAATGGTAATCAAAAGACAAATGTATAGCAGTGGAAGAAAATATGACTATATTCAAGTATGAAACAAAGGGTTACAAACTTACATCATAGGATCCATGTAGAGGAAATCTAAACCACCTCAAGATTGTCTCCAAGCTTTATCTTCATATTCTAAGTCCAGGTCATCAAACCTTGTCATCCAAGTCTTCCACCTAGGGTTGGAAGCATGCCCCAGCAAAAGAGAAACAAAAGGAAACATCAGCAAAGGCTTGTATGTGCATACTAAAAAAGAAACGTGAGCAATATAAGGATATAAAGGACATCAAATGTAAAGGCTACCCATGCAAGAGATAAGGACCACCCAATCGGGTATCAAGAGAAAAGATCATAACCAAAGGGATACTTGCCGTAACCAAATAATAAGAATGTGCTATCAATATAAACATCCACTACCATGGTGGGAAACAAAGCACATATCATCATCAACCTGCATGCATGTGAGATAAGCGTATCCCTAGAACAATATAAATAAAAATGGCGGTCAAGAATCCCACATCTTGAACCTGGTGGGACATGGGCCAAGAATCACACATCCTGCCCTGGCATGGGGAATCACACATCCACCATCCAAATATATATATAACATGGGCCAGGAATCACACATCCTGCTCGGGTATGGGGAATCACACATCCTCCATCCCAAAGATATCACAATGTTTCCATATTGCATAATGAGACAAAAACCAATGTAATTACACTACTCTAGTGCTACTGAATCACATATCATGTTAAATGTAGAAACAAGTAGAGAAGTATAGTCAGATTTATACAATGTTGCCATCACACAATTGACAACTCAAACATATAAACAAATCCACTTCAAAGTGGGCATATAATTTCAAAAGTCCAAATTGCACCATGGCAACAAGATAAGATTCCAAGAGAATATCCATGATCACAAGATCAATAACAAGTAAAAGGTAGTTGACATGAACCATGATATCAAAAGATATGAGCAATGTGTATAGGCTATTGTCCATAGGACCAAGAGAATGAAGAAATATTGGTGAATTGCTCAACATAGAATAATAGGGGATGCAAACATACATCAAGAGAGAATAATTGCTCAATATGAATAATCGGAGATGCAACATACATCAAGAGAGATGAATAAGAAATTGCTCAATACATAATTAATGTGGGATGCAATCATACCTCAACGTCAGATTCAAATGATCCAAAGCCACTTCTAGGTCCAAGCCTAGGCCTCCAAAGAACCTATTATGCATATATGTGGAATTAGGGTTAGATTTATATTGATTTCAAAAACCCTAAAAACCACCTTTTTATCATTGTGTGAATTAGATTATAAAAACCATGCCATATTTTAGTTTATATTTTCCCGAGTTCAAAACATATTTTATTGTATTTTTATGACTTATAAATTACTAGTTATGAATTTTACAAGTTAATTCATTATTACTTAGATCTATTGAAAACACATTAGATTCAGGCGACAAAACCAATACCAAAAGAAAGCTTACATTTTTTTGAATCCAACGAGTATTTTTCCATATTATTCTGATCATCCATTAATTAGTTATTGATTTTTGAAAATCGGCCAATCAGATAATCAGATAAAGCCACGTAGGCGAGAAAATCCACAAAAAGCAGGTCGGCCCCGCAGGATTTGGCCCAATGAACGCCGGCCAATTCAGCGGGTCAATGGCTCGGTTGACTCGCTCCAAAGCAAAGGATTTGAAGGGTAAAAGACGGAAACACCCCTGGGAAAACAAAATAGCTAAAGGAGGAAAACGAAGGGCAAAACAGTAAATCAGAAAGAGGCCTTCTTCTTCTACCTTTCGCTCGCACGCACGGCGACAGCAGGCTAGGGGTGAGATCGGGCGATTTCCTAAAACTAGATGAAACTCAGTGATGAAGATACCGAAAGAAAGCTTGAGCAAAGCCGAAGCTATACATACCTTCAATTCGGTGGAAGGTGGCAAGGAGAGGGATCTATAAGGGTGGAAAGGTAGGATCCAAAAACGGATCGTCGACACACACAGGCGCAAGAACTCGACTTATTGACTGAAGAGAATCATCGCACATGCGTTGGGACAACATGGGGTATGATTATTTATAAGTGGGTTGCAGGGTTAGCGGTTAACCAAGTCAGCCGTGTGAAGCTCTAAGCCCAAGCTTTGGGCATTTCTTGGATCCAAAGAAATAGAACTCGTGTAAGAGTTCATTGGGTGTGGGACTCCTCCACGAATTCAATGCAAAAGGAATCGCGGAAAAAGGACATATATACACTGAGAAAAAAGGAAATCTCTGAGCACCCCACCTGGAGGCACAGTAGCAGGTAGACCATGGGTAGGAGATGATCCACGGATCGTCGGATCAAAATCCAACGGTCACGACCCACGCGCCAGATCAAATATAGAAAATCTTATCCAATTTGAAATCAATTACCCATAGTATAAATGAATTTCTCTCTCTTCATTTGAGGGTTTAAACGAATACCAAATTGGATAAGTTTTTTCACAGAGACTAAATTTGATATGTAGAATCCGAATGTAAAGATAGATTTTCCTTTTGACAACTTTTAATGTATCAAATAAATTAATTACTATTTTCTATTTCTTCCTTCATTAGTGATGTTAGGATTATCAAAAAATAATAAAACTTGACCCACAAGTCATGTTTAACATGTTTAATACGAATTTTCCATAAATTTTAGATGTTGAAGTAATTTTTATAATTATTTAATATTTTGATGGTTCTACACAATTTCTCTCTCTTGATTTTATCTTTTAAGCAAACTTTCTCTAAATTCGATGAAAATTCACCCAAAGGCTATATTTATTATGTAGATCAAGAATATAAGATTATTTTTCTCTTTTGGAGTCATTTCTTATTTTTTTTATTAATTACACCTTTTAGGCAATTTCTCTCTCTTAACTTACCATATTATTTCAAGGTAGTCCAAATTAAATGAAAATTGATATGTAAGCTTATTTTGATGTGTAGATTACGAATTTGAAGTCTATTATTTAATTTGAGACTTTCTTACATGGGTTATATCATCTAGCCCATTAGAGGCCCATTAACAACATTATGCATCCAATTAGGTTATTTATCATCTTATAATCACCAAATGAGTTATGTGACATATTAGATTACGTTATTCATGCATTTGATTATTAGGATCACTCTAACCTCAGACTTGTTTGGCTAAGACCAAAAGGTCAAACTTCTAGGGTAGGGTTTGAGATCTGGTATGTTACAACACTCCACCCCTTAAAAGGATTTCGTCCTCGAAATCTATAGATCCAACATCAACAACTAACTACTCTGCACCCCTGATAAGGATTCAACCTAACAAGTCATACTAAACAACTTTTTAGAGCTATCCACATCTCTTAGTTGTGAAAGTTTTAGAGATTTATGTTTCTCATGTATCCAACCATCATGTCACCATCTAGGGTTGAGTTTTTAGGTCCTCGTGTCTCTAACCTATCAACCCTACATGAACATCCAAAAAGTCATAGGGTAGGTCAACTACACTATTATATCATTCCTAGTCATAAAACTAGGGTTAGATTCTACTCAAACTAGAGTTTCTCTTCATTGTGACTTAGTTCAAGAAAACTTTGAGAAATCCAGAAAAGTTTTGTACATATAGTAGTGTAATGAATTTTTTTTTTGTAGATGAAAACTCTGCGAGGTAAAACCAACATATGTCGGCACAAAATCAATATGAAAACCAAGTCACAATGTTTCCATATGAATATTTCCTCATAACCTAATCTTGTCCTCAAACCAAACCTTATTGCATAAGCAGATCATCATTGATCAAATCTAGGGTCGACATCTCACTTAGAGCTAATTAGCAAAGTCAAGGGTTCTACAGGGAGACAAAATTGAAATAGTCGATTCCGACTACCATGGGCTCTGATACCATGCTGTAAAGAAGAGAAACCACTTCCTTACTAAAAATTTGAACAATAAAACCTCCAGTCCAGACACACTCAGAAGGTATGTTGGAGTGGGTGTAAAATTTTCAAATCTTTATATAATGGTAATCAAAAGACCAATGTATAGCAGCAGAAGAAAATATGACTATATTCAATTATGAAACAAAGGGTTACAAACTTACATCATAGGATCCATGTAGAGGAAATCTAAACCACCTCAAGATTTTCTCCAAGCTTTATCTTCATATTCTAAGTCCAGGTCATCAAACATTGTCATCCAAGTCTTCCACCTAGGGTTGGGAGCATACCCCAGCAAAAGAGAAACAAAAGGAAACATCAGCAAAGGCTGGTATGTGCATACTAAAAAGCAACTTGAGCAATATAAGGATATAAAGGACATCAAATGTAAAGGCTTCCCATGCAAGAGATAAGGACCACCCAATCAGGTATCAAGAGAAAAGATCATAACCAAAGGGATACTTGCCATAACCAAATAATAAGAATGTGCTATCAATATAAACATCCACTACCATGGTGGGAAACAAAGCACATATCATCATCAACCTGCATTCATGTGAGATAAGCATAGCTCTAGAACAATATAAATAAAAATGGCGGTCAAGAATCCCACATCTTGAACCTGGTGGGACATGGGCCAAGAATCACGCATCCTGTCCTGGCATGGGGAATCACACATCCATCGTCCAAATATATATATAACATGGGCCAGGAATCACACATCCTGCCCGGGTATGGGGAATCACACATCCTCCATCCCAAAGATATCACAATGTTGCCATATTGCATAATGAGACAAAAACCAATGTAATTACACTACTCTAGTGCTACTGAATCACATAGCATGTTAAATGTAGAGGCAAGTGGAGAAGTATAGTCAGATTCATACAATGTTGCCATCACACAATGGACAACACAAACAAATAAACAAATCCACTTCAAAGTGGGCATATAATTTCAAAAGTCCAAATTGCACCAAGGCAACAAGATACGATTCCAAGAGAATATCCATGATCACAAGATCAATAACAAGTAAAAGGTAGTTCACATGAACCATGATATCAAAAGATATGAGCAATGTGTATAGGATATTGTCCATAGGACCAAGAGAATGAAGAAATATTGGTGAATTGCTCAACATAGAATAATTTCTCAATCTGAATAATCGGAGATGCAACATACATCAAGAGAGAATAATTGCTCAATCTGAATAATCGGAGATGCAACATACATCAAGAGAGATGAATAAGAAATTGCTCAATACATAATTAATGTGGGATGCAATCATACCTCAACATCAGATTCAAAGGATCCAAAGCCACTTCTAGGTCCAAGCCTAGGCCTCCAAAGAACCTATTATGTATATATGTGGAATTAGGGTTAGATTTATATTGATTTCAAAACCCTACAAACCACCTTTTTATCATTGTGTGAATTAGATTATAAAAACCATGCCATATTTTAGGTTATATTTTCCCAAGTTCAAAACATATTTTATTGTATTTTTATGACTTATAAATTATTAGTTATGAATTTTACAAGTTAAGTCATCATTACTTAGATTCATTGAAAACACATTAGGTTCAGGAGATAAAACCAATACCATAAGAAAGCTTACATTTTTCTGAATCCAATGAGTATTTTTCCATATTTTTCTGATCATCCATTAATTAGTTATTGATTTTTGAAAATCAGCCAATCAGATAATCAGATAAAGCCACGTAGGCGAGAAAATCCACAAAAAGTAGGCCGGGCCCGCAGGACTTGGCCCAATGAACTCCGGCCAAGTCAGCGGGTCAATGGCTCAGTTGACTCGCTCCGAAGCAAAGGATTTGAAGGGTAAAAGATGGAAACGCCCCTGGGCAAACAAAACAGCTAAAGGAGGAAAACGAAGGGCAAAACGGTAAATCCAAAAGAGGCCTTCTTCTTCTTCCTGGCTCGCACGCACGGCGACAACAGGCTAGGGGTGAGATTGGGCGATTTCCTGAAACTTGACGAAACTCAATGATGAAGATACCGTAAGCAAGCTTGAGCAAAGACGAAGCTATACATACCTTCAATTCGGTGGAAGGTGGCAAGGAGAAGGATCTGTAAGGGCGGTAAGGTAGGATCCAAAAACTAATCGCCGAAACACACAAGCGTAAGAACTCGACTAATTGACTGAAGAGAATCATCACACATGTGTCGGGACTTCTTGGGGTATGATTATTTATTAGTGGGGTGCAGGGTTAGCGTTTAACCAAGTCAACCATGTGAAGCTCTAAGCCCAAGCTTTGGGCGTTTCTTGGATCTGAAGAAATAGAACTCGTGTAAGAGTTCATTGGGTGCGGGACTCCTCCACGAATTCAATGAAAAAGGAATCGCGGAAAAAGGACATATATACACCGAGAAAAAAGGAAATCTCTGAGCACCCCACCCGGCGGCACTGTAGCAGGCCAACCGTGGGTAGGAGACGATCCATGGATCGTCGGATCAAAATCCAATAGTCACGATCCACGTGCCAGATCAAATATGGAAAATCTTATCCAATTCGAAATCAATTACCCATAGTATTAAATGAATTTCTCTCTCTTCATTTGAGGGTTTAAAGAATACCAAATTGGCTAAAATTTTTCACAGAGACTAAATTTTATATGTAGAATCCGAATATAAAGTTAGATTTGCCTTTTGACAACTTTTAATGTATCAAATAGGTTAATTACTATTTTCTATTTCTTCCTTCATTAGTGATTTTAGGATTATCCAAAAATAATAAAACTTGACCCACAAGTCATGTTTAACATGTTTAATACGAATTTTCCATAAATTTTAGATGTTGAAGTTATTTTTATAATTATTTAATATTTTGATGGTTCTACACAATTTTGCTCTCCTGATTTTATCTTTTAAGCAAACTTTCTCCAAATTGGATGAAAATTCACCCAAAGGCTATATTTATTATGTAGATCACGAATCTAAGATTATTTTCCTTTTTTGGAGTCATTTCTTATTTTTATTTATTAATTACACCTTTTAGGCAATTTCTCTCTCTTAACTTACCATATTATTTCAAGGTAGCCCATTAGAGGCCCATTAACAACATTATGCATCCAATTAGGTTATTTATCATCTTATAATCACCAAATGAGTTATATGACATATTATATTACATTATTCATGCATTTGATTATTAGGATCACTCTAATCTCAAACTTGTTTGGCTAAGACCAAAAGGTCAAACTTCTAGGGTAGGGTTCGAGATCTGGTATGTTACAGAGTGCTTCCTACAACCTCCTCTCTCTCTCTCTCTCTCTCTCTCTAAGTTTAATCACTTTCTACATTCATTAGAGTGAGTAGGAAATATGTAAGAGAGCTAGTCCTACATATAAATCTTGTGAGGCTCTCTCTTCCACAACCTCCCTATCTCACTTTTGAACCATTACAAAGGTTCTCTCTCTTGGATAAGAGTGGTGAAGAAGAATAAGGGAAGGAGTCCCTTGGTGAATATCAAGGATGAAGACTTGGAGAAAGAGTGGGTAAGACCTTGGTGAAGGAAGAAGACTCCTTGATCAAGTGGGTAAGTCCTTGGTGGAAGCTTCTCTGAGTGAAGGTGAAGGAAAATGTTGAGGATCCAAGAAGAGTACAAAAGTCCTTGAAGGCGGAAGACTTGTGCTAGAGTGGGTAAGACCTTGGAGAAGGTTGAAGACTCTTGGAAAAGTGGGTAAGTCCTTGGTAAAGAGGAATGCTCTTGGTTCTTGGATGGGTAAGTCCTTTGGAAGTCATGTATTGTAAGTCTTATGAATGAATGTAAGAGTTCAATGGTTAATAAATCCTAGTGGTTGACCTCTCTAGGTAGTGGACTGACTCACTTCTAGTTTGAAGTGTGGAACCACTCTACATAGCTTGTCACTTGGTGTATGTTAAATCTCTCTCTCCCTTGCTATGTATGTTTTAGTTGCACTCAAACTTCCTATTTAGAAACCTTAACTTGTGATATATCTTGAAGGTCTAATGAAGTTTTTTTAAGTGCATTCAAATCTATTCACCCCTCCTCTGGAGAATCCAATCACCCATCTAGGATCTAACATGATATTCTCTTGACTCTTTTCCACATGCCTCAGTGCATGTTGGACTTATTTGTTGTTATATGCCCACTTCGAGGTGAATGATAATGATGACCACTTATGTGTGATTAATTTTTAAAATTCAACTATACCTTTTACTTGCCTCTCTATTGAGCATGTTGTATGACTTGGAAGCCCTAGAGTAATATAATTTGCATTGGTTTTTGGGTTATGTGCCCTTATTTACTTTTGGGATGGAGGTTATGTGCCCCATACCCCGGTTCCAAATTTATGAGGTTTGGCTCATATTTTATATATATTGGCAGTTTGACTATTTTCCAATCTCTATCAGGTTTCAAGTTTCTGAGGCTTGGCCGCCCATTTTATTTATGTTGTTCTAGTGCTATGTTTATCTCACCTACATGCATGTTGTTATGGGTTTTCTTCCCTAAAAATATTATGTGTGCTTTTACGGCACCACTTTTATTATTGATTTTATGCCAAGTATTCCTCCTATCATATGTTAGTGATTCTTTCCTTTTATGCCCATTTGGGTAGTTTTTACCTTTTTCATGGGAAGCCTTCTATACTTGATGTAGCCCTTATATATGTATATATACATACATACATACATATATATATATATATATATATATATATATATATTTCTCAATTTCTTTTTAACATGCTCATACCAGCTTTTTGCTGATATCCTCTTTTCTTTTCCTTTTGATGGGTATGCTTCCATCCCCAGGTGTTGGACAAGGAGAAGGAAATCTAAGAGGACCTGGACCACAACAAGTGTAGCTAACTTTGTGGGAGACTTTGCTTGAAGTTTTTAGGTGATCCTTAGCTAGTCCTAAATATGTAGTTAGTTTTGCCTTTATGTCACCCTACATGGTGAAAGTTTATTATGATCAGAAGCTTTGTAATGGTTATATACATCTTTTAATTATACTTATACTTTGTGTTATGATACACTCATGTTAAATAAATTTGGTTTCATCCTTACAAGAAAAAGTTTTTTTTTGTGGATGTTTCCTTTTTATATTTAGTCGGGAGTGGATCCTTATGAGATGCCACTCCATACAACATGGTACCAGAGTCGGTAGCTGTTGGTTATCTAACTATTTCAAACTTGTATCCCTTAGGATGTTTACCTTTTCCATAGGTTGCTTATACCAAGTATCCTTGCCTTGTGTAGGAAAAAACCCTAATGACAGGAGATAACTCAACTGTTGACAACTAGAATGGTTATGAGACACCCCAAAACCCAAGGTTGGGATGTCAATGATGGATACACCCTTTACCACACCAGTGACTCAAGTTACTCCTACGTATGAAAGTGAACCATCAGTAGGTTAGGAGACCCCAACTTCGTCTAGGACATGCATAGTCATCTCTACAGAGCAAGAGTGTCTATGTTTTGACAACTTTTTTCTACAACCATGGTTGGGAAGATGAAAGACCCATATATACCTGAAAAGCCTAAGGAATTCTCAATCATGGAGTTCATGAAGATGCAACCACCTTCCTTCAAGGGTGAAGGTGAAACAGAGATGGTCGACAAAGCTAATGATGGGGTGCTAGCCTTAGAGAGGTCCTTTGATGGCATGGTATGTCATCCCCACAACAAGGTTAGGTTTGCTTCATATGTTTTAGATGGACCCGCTTGAGTTTGTTGGAATGAGATAGGAAGGGCACGTGATATTGCTTCATATGTTTTGGATGGACTCGCTCAAGTTTGTTGGAATGGGATAGGAAGCACACATGATACCTCTACCATGACCTGGGAGTAGTTGTTGGTGCTATTTCATGGGAAGTACATCGTCACTACTGACCTAAAGAAGAAAGAAGTAGAGTTCTACATCTTGAAGCGAGGTTCCTTATCCATTTCTACATTCGTATGAAATTTTCTACTATTGGAACATTATGCAGTTGGTTTTAGTGAGGAGCGTAGGGTTGACCCATTCCTACAAGGACTCAACTATAATGTGGGTCATGCTCTTATCCCACAAGGTCGCAATTGCCCTTGACCTTTCAGTAGATGGTTGATAAAGCTCTGGTTGTGGAGTCATACCCAGGGTTTCAACCTAGGGAGTTTGATAAGAAGTGGAAACCCTCAGGAGATGAGTAGAGAAGAGAGAAGTGTTCTAAGTGCAATGGTTACCATCCTCCAGGGATGTTCTCTCAAGATAAGAATCAAGCAAAGTATCAACTTGACTTTCAGGTTGTGTGCCATCATTGCAATGAACCTGGACATATTTGCCCTTGGTTCCCTCAGCTTCATAATGGACCTGTACTGGATCAACAACAAAAACCTCAAGTGCCTCATCGGAATAATAGTAACAACAATGGTAAAAGACATGTGGAAAGATGAGTCGGAAGAGTTTTTTCTTTGGATGGTCAAGAAGTTTATGATGATGATCAAGTTGAAGGTAACCCTTAGTCCCATAGTTAGACTTTCAAGTTATGTTTCCTTTTGCATGATACCTTGTGGTTATATATAAATAAGTTACCTTTGTACCTATAGTTTTGCTTGACCTATTAGGATGAATCTTTTTAAGGGGTGGTAGACAGTTGTTGTGTATGTTTAGATTTTGAAGGAAAAATCTCTTTAAGGGGTGGCATGCTGTAACATACCGAAACCTAGAACTTAATCTTATTCCAGGATTAAGAAGTTAGAAACCTTAGTCTTTGAGGTTTAGCTAAACAACGATAAGGGTATGCTCTCTAGTGACCTTAAATATGTTAATGCATGAGTAGATCACCCTAGCATGTAGAATATAAATTAATACCGTCAAATTAATCATAAAATCAATGATAGGTACATAAGTAATGTCACACGAGGTAATAATGCGCATAAAAAGACAAGGTGTCCATAATTGAGAATAATGAATTATAATTCCACAAAATACATGATAAATAAACTTATGTGAGATAATGACAGAGTAGATTTGTTCTAGATCATTCGTTTGCCTTATGGTGCAAGGAAGAGAAAAAGGAATCGGTATTAATTCTTAAAACATGTTAATGAGATATTAAATTATTAACGAGAGAAATAATAGAAATAATGGATAATGGATTAAAAGGAAAACTTATTGGATAATTTTAACCTCATATTCATTTTCTTTGAATATGCTTTGGCTTGGAGGCCAAGTTTCACCAATTTAAAATAATAATAACCATACCTATTTTATTTAGAAAAGAAAAGGGTGTTTTTCCTTAAAAATAATAAATAAAATATTGAACGACTTTACAAGTGGAAAATAATATTAGATTTGTAATCTACATAATAAAATATGCCTTTTTGTGAATTCACACTCAATTTGAAGAAAGTTTGATTTAAAGGTGAAATCAGGAGAGAGAAAGTGTGTAGAACCTTCAAAATATTAAATAATTGTACAAACAACTCCAACATGCAAACTTAATGGAAAATTTGTATCCAACATATTAAATATGACTTGT